>CM019148.1:191586316-191759178 GCA_009733165.1 Naja naja | reverse complement strand
GGTGTTGCGGGCAGTTCTTTGGCCTTTGTTGATGCTAGATGCACTTCAGTCGCTCGGGGAGATGCACAACCTGTTCCCTGAGATACTCGCCTGACCCGGCTGCGTGATGTTCCGCATCATAATGGGCTCCAGGAGGAGGAGGGGATGCCATCTCCCCCATTGTGAAGCATGCTAAATTTAACTGTGCTGCACAAGGCACTGCAAGGCAAGCAGGCCATGGAGGTGCCAAGAGAAGTGGCAGAGAGAAATGGCTAGCTGGGCCAGTGTTTCAGGGCAGAGAGGAAGTTGCGATCTCCCAAGCAAGTGCACAGCACAAAAGAGCCAGAAGAAGTGCCCACGCAGATGCAGCAATAGATGAGGCAACTATAAGGGCACTCGGCTTCTGCTCTGGAGTGAGCGAGTCTCCATCCTCCACCCTACCTCTCAGGTGAGGAGTGACTGGGAGAGGAGGGTGAGGGGCATGGCCAGCCACTGGTGAGTTCAGCTGACAGGGAGCCACAGCAAGGGGATGAAAGAGCTGCAGGTTGCTGACACCCATTGCTTCAGCCACCTGTGCCGCCACCTCCCTTGCCGCAACAGTAACATTACCTCATTCGCCCAGCAATGGTTGTGCTACTTGCATGTTGCACCACCTGCAAAGTTGCACATTGCACATACCACCCTCTATGGTGGAGATTTCCAGCTCCACCACAAGCTGCCTATGTGTCCCATATTCCAGTTTCATAATCTGCAAATGATGCACTGGAAATGAAATAAAACTTGCAATAGGTCTAGTCACAGGATTGGCCATTGGTCATCCCAGAGCAGTCCTCCACTTGGATGCATTGCGGACACCAAAATTTTCTCACAGACCACCAGTTGGTGATCACTGATCTAAAGAACCCTTGTTATTGTCAGTGTAGAAATATTCAATGACTAAAGCCCTACAATGTATCTAATCACCTTTAAATCTGTATGAACTGATGACAGCCACCACATCCTGAGGAAGTGAATTCCATTTATGTAAGGAAATATTTCCTTTTATCTGTTTCTCAGTGGAGTACATTGCAGCCGCACTCATAAAGGTGAATGACTCTCCTTTTCTTTGGGATGTTAAACTCAATACTGAGCTGATTGCACAGTTGTGACAAGAAGAGTTAAGCATCACCAAGATACATACATACACACAATACATATATATATGCTGACCAGACAAACCCTTGTCCTATGAATGTCACTTCCTGGCTTCTGATAGCAATATCGCATGGATCATGTACATCTTTCTCCAACATCACTCTACTCATTTTCAGCAGAACTTGCCCTCCTCTTCCAATTGTAATCCCCAAAGAAATTATTACTCCTGAGATTTACCCTATGTTTTCTATCAAAGTATCAGGGCCACCCAAATTACTAACCTCAATTTTTCAGATATGAAAGGAATTTCTGAGTATAATTGCACCTTAAAAAGTGCAGCCGAGATTATACAAAGGCCCAACTTCCTATCAGAATCAAATGAGAACCCTTTCAGATTGAGAGGGATATAAACAAGAAATATAAGTCTTTAATTGGCAGAGGAAATCAGATAAGATATAACCATTGACAGAAAAATATGAACTCAAATTACCTTTGATTAAGTCACTTAAGGAAATCTAGTAGGAGGGTATAGCAAAGGTGCCTTACTTCATTAATCACTGAAAATAGAGAGAGATTCTCAGATTTATGAAAAATGACAAAAATAAATACATAAATACATAGAAGCTATTGCATGTTTTATTTCATTTCCAGTGCATCATTTGCATGATATCAGAAATCAATGTCAAACCCAAGATTTATATTTTTACTGTTAACCAGTATTTTCTGCATGGAAATTAAAGACCTCTCAGAAATGTCACAAAATTTTGGTCATAAATTTGGTCTAACTTCTAGTGAGAAATTCATGGTTCCCTTTCTTTGCTAATGTTGCCTGTTTTGTTCCTTTACATGTAGAGTGCTGAAACAAAACGGGGGATTTGGGATAGCTTTTTTCTGAAACCACTAAGTGAAGGAGTGTCAATTTCATTACTTTCTGTCATTATAAAACTTGAAATAAATTAAGACATGACACCACTTCACGTAATGTCAAGGATTTGATGCACTTCTACTTTCTTTGAAATGTAACTATCTCTGCTTTTGAAATGTCCAAAAGTGTCCAAAGGGAATTTGACATAAACAGTGCTCATAATGTATTAACATGATTTGTGGCAACATGTAATAAATCTTTTGCCTCTGACAGGCAAGTTACATCAAATAACTACATAAAAGATTTTTTCTCTTTTTCTTCTTTTTCTTTTCTTTTCTTTTCCTTTCCATTCCTTTCCTTTCCTTTTCTGAGCAAGCTTGTACAGATTTTTCTCTTCCATTACAAGAGGCCCAGGGCTGATATTAATCTTCCCACTGTGCCTGGGATATATAAGGGCTGCACAGGTTGTAGATTCTGCAAACTTTCCTTGTTTGATTCAGTCTTGATCTGAAGTAACTCTCTTTGAACTGCCCATTTCTCTCTCTTTTTAATTAATTTCTTATTTTTAATATAAAAATTATGTCTTCAGTTGAACAGTGTGTTGTCTGGGTATAAGTATCTTTGTTATACAGTAATCAAAATTTAATATTTTCAACATACTAATCATTATATTTGATTATCTCTTTTAACATATCTTCTTTATTTTGTTTCCCTGTTTCTAACTTCCATTTTTGCTGTTTAACCATCGATAAAATAAATCCCATGTCATATAATATTCAGTTTGCTCTTTCTCCTTAATTGTAAGCCTGTTCATTTCTGCACATTCTAGTATTTTCCTAATCACATTCTCATCTGTAGGCTTCACTCTTCCAGCTTCGTGCAAATACAAGTCTAGCAGCAGTTAATATATGAATAACTAGATATGCATTTTCCTTATTATATTTTTCAAGTATAATCCTCAATAGAAATTGTTATGTATGTAGGTTTGAATGTTATTGGTTTATTTGAACTGTTCTTGTAAAATGTTAAATGGTATTGGTTTAAATAGTGCGGGAAGAAACCCTGCACTCCCATTGGCTGGCAACTATGGCTGCAGGCTATAAGAGGCAGCCGTAGCCCAGCCAACTCGAGTCCATTCGAGCTGTAGTCACTGAATAAACTCTTCACTGAAGCTCTCCGCGTCTGACTCTTCATGCAAACTTAACACTGGCGACGAGGATGGGATTCCCCTGAAGAGAAGACAACGCAGAAGACAAGCAGAAGAGTGAGATGGCTGCGCTGAACACCCCCCCAGCCCCATTCGATCTGGTGGCGGAAGACTGGGAATCGTACGCGGATCGCTTCCAGATGTACCTGGAAGGAAACGACCTTGCCGAAATTTCCGAGACGGAAGAGGGAGGTATTTCTCACGCACTGCGGTCCGGCAGTCTTCAAGATGGCGAAGGTGTTGGCGGGAGCTGCAGACCTGAAGGTAATGGAATGGCCTGATTTGGAGAAGCTTTTAAGAGCCCATTACGCCCCACAAGTATCGTGCCTCATTAAGAGACACGAGTTTTACCGTCGGGATCAAGGGGAAAGCGAGAATGTTAAGGATTTCATGGCAAGTTTAAGGGACATTGGGGGTGCTTGTGATTTTACCAACTTAGAAGAGTCCATGCGTGATCAGTTTGTTTTAGACCTCAAAGATAAGGTCTTACAAAGCAAACTGTTAATGAAACCTAAGATCACGTTTAAAGAGGCCATTGAAGAAGCTGTTTCAGCGGAAGCCACCAAGTCCTCAGCAGCGGCCATGAAAAAGATTAACAAGGCCTCAAGCCAGGCCTCAAGCCATTCTGATGTGGAAAATCCACAACAGCCCATTACGAACAAATAGACTCTGATTCAGATTGCAGTGAGGTGGAGGAAGGGATTTTTAGACTCAGAATGGAGAAGAAAAGGAAAGACCCTGGGAGAAAGAGGCAAGAATATTATTGCAGAGGCTGTGGGGGCATCCCCGCACTGAATGCAAGTTCTTAGACACCATCTGCCTACGTTGTGAGAAAAGGGTCACCTAGCCAGAGTCTGCAAATCATCCAGAACTCCACCTAGTAGGAAGAAAATTCCTGAGAAAGAATTCAAGCCCAACAACTTTGAAAATGGGGGCAATTCAGAAGCAAATGGGAAGAATGAAACTCATCAAACAATCACCATTGGTCATTCTTCACCCTTGAGAAGCAGAAAAGTACACATGAAAGTATTCATTGAAGGAAGGCCTTGCCAAATGGAAGTGGACTCAGGCTCTTACTTATCTATGGTGTCATGGGACACTATTCACAGGCTACTTCCCAACATTCAGAAGAAACATTTCCAGAAGCAAGCACTGACTCTTAAAGACTACCAAGGGAACAAGATTCTAGTACTTGGAGCAAGAGATTTCAACATGCAGTTTAAAGGCCACACCAAACGTTTGCCCCTGACCATCGTGGACAAGGATCGCCCAAGCTTGCTGGGACTTGAGTGGTTCAAGCCACTAGGCATCGAGGTGGCTGGCATCAATCACGTGAGCAACTCTGAATGGGAGGAGGCCTTGAAGTCTGAGTTTCCAGAGGTCTTCAGTGACGGATTGGGCAAGTATATGGGGACCCCTATCACTTTCAACCTAGATCCCAAGGTGCCCCCAATTCATTTAAAGCCCAGGAAGGTCCCATTTGCTTTAAAGGAAAAAATTGATGCACAATTAGACAAATTAATTGCTCAAGGGGTTTTAGAGCCCACTGATCACTCCAGATGGGAAACACCCATAGTCACACCAGTCAAGGCTGATGGGTCAGTAAGAATTTGTGGAGACTATAAGGGGACACTGAACCATGCGCTGCAGCAGAGCATATCCAGTGCCAGTTGTGCATCATCTGCTACATTCTTGGTGGGGGTACAGTCTTTGCCAAATTGGACTTGGCCCAGGCATATCAACAATTAACAGTGATGATGCCACTGCAGAGGCCCAAACCATTGTGACTCACAGGGGTGCCTTCAAATGTAAAGGTTACAATTTGAGTAAGCATGGCACCAGGCATTTTTCAAAGTCTTATGGAAAGAATGCTTCAAGGACTGCCAGGGGTAGTGCCTTACTTTGATGATGTGTTAATCTCTGCTGAAAATAACACTCAGCTTCAAGAAAGACTCAGAGAAGTCCTTACCAGATTCAGAAAAGCGGGGTTAAAAGTCAAGGAAGACAAATGCACACTTAAGACAGACAGGGTTGAGTTCCTGGGCTACATGACTGACAAGCATGGCATCCACCCTACTGATGCCAAGGTTAAAGCAATCAAAGAAGCCCCTACACATAAATGCAAAACAGATTTGCAAGCTTTCCTTGGACTTATTAACTTTTATCACATGTTTCTACCTCAAAGGCATCCATTGCTGAACCTTTGCACAGATTGCTTGATAAAAAGCTGTTTGGATCTGGGGAGGAAGGAACAATCAGCATTTAACAGTATTAAGAGACTAATCACATCTGATGCTGTATTGATACAATTCTCTGAGAATTTGCCTGTTGTACTGACTTGTGATGCATCCCCCTTTGGAGTGGGGGTTTGAGCCACAGGCTTCCCAGTGGAAGGAAGCCCCATTGCATTTTACTCTCGCACTTTGACCAAGGCAGAAGGAATTATAGCCAACTGGACAAAGAGGCATTGGCAGTTGTTGCAGCTGTCAAGAAATTTCATGAATATCTGTATGGCAGGACATTCACCATTATTACAGATTACAAACCTTTATTAGGCATTGTGGCAGGAGACAAACCTACACCTACTATCCTGTCACCAAGAATGCTGAGGTGGACTGAATTTCTTGCAGCTTACTCATACAAACTGATTCACAGGCCTGGCAAGGACATTGGACATGCTGATGCACTGAGTCGTTGCCCACTGCCTTGCCACAAGGAGGACTTTGAACCTGAAACACACACCTTTTTCCTAGAAACTGTTGCCAAGCTTCCAGTTCATGCTGCTGAAATTGCCAGAGAGACTGCCAAAGACACTGTGTTGGCTCCTGTTATAGGCTGGATTAAGAAAGGTTGGCCTCTTCAAGATCTACCTCACCTTGCCCAACCTTTTAAGTCCAGGCAAACTGAATTATCTGTATTAAGGGGATATATTTTGTGGGGTAACAGGGTGGTTATTCCTGCAAAACTGCAAAGAGAGGTTTTGGAAATGTTACATGAGGGTCATCCTGGGATTGTAAGGATGAAGGGATTGGCCAGGAGTTATGTATGGTGGCCAGGTATTGACAAAATGGTTGAAAACTGGGTAGCATCTTGTCCCAATTGCCAGGTGGTCAGGCCTGCCCCACCTCTCGCCCCCACACAGGAATGGGAATGTCCTAGGGGCCCGTGGTCCAGGATCCACATTGATTTCAAGAGGTCCTACTAGAGGGCACACTTTTCTGGTTATAGTTGATGCATATTCCAAATGGCTCGAGGTATTTCCCATGACATCCACCACAACTGATGCTGTCATCAAGCAGCTCAGAAAACTGTTTGTAACCCATGGGTTACCTGATGTTCTTGTCTCTGACAATGGCCCTCAATTTACATCTAACATTTTTGAATCCTTTCTAGCACAACAGGGTATCAGACATGCCCTTACTGCCCCTGGGTACCCTTCGCTAACGGCCGGGCTGAATGCAAACATCAGTGTTCAGCTAACCCATCAACTAACTTATCCCCAGCAGAGTTGTTGATGGGTAGGAAACTTAGGTCTTCCCTTGACCGCCATCATCCACTTACGCACCCAACACACCACTGGATTCCACTTCCAAAGTTCGTACTTTCAGTGTGGGTGATTCTGCATGCTAAGAACCTTATATGTGAGCCTTGTGGATTCCTGCTGAAATAACTCAAATCACTGGCCCTCGTTCTTACAGGGTACAAACAGAGGATGGCCTCCTCTGGAGCAGGCACATTGATCAACTTAGATCCAGGTTCCTCAGGAACATCGCCCTTGTTCTCTCTGGTTCCCTCACCTGATGTCAATTCTAGGGGGGAAGGGGAGGAACAGGAGGAAAATCAGCAAGCAAGAATCAACCCCATGTGTAACGAGCCATTACAACAGGAACTATCCCGAACCCTGTCACAATGCCAAGATCCATCCTTAGAAGTGGAAGATTGCACATCACTATCTGACTTGGGTGCTGACATTGGAATGGAGATGGGTTGGGAGGAGAGACCAGATTCTAGCAATCTAGCAGGGTCTCCTTTCACAGGAAGTCCCAGCAGGGAAAGGTCAGCAGACACATTTCCTCTCTCACTGAGTGAGAACGTTAAAACTTCTGAACCACGAAGGTCTCAACGTACATGTAAGAGCCCCACCTATTTAAAAGAATACATTAGATAGGTTGGGGTTTGGTATGGACTGAACCTAGTGGGGAGGGGTGTTATGTATGTAGGTTTGAATGTTATTGGTTTATTTGAACTGTTCTTGTAAAATGTTAAATGGTATTGGTTTAAATAGTGCGGGAAGAAACCCTGCACTCCCATTGGCTGGCAACTACGGCTGCAGGCTATAAGAGACAGCTGTAGCCCAGCCAACTCGGGTCCATTCGAGCTGTAGTCACTGAATAAACTCTTCACTGAAGCTCTCCGCGTCTGACTCTTCATGCAAACTTAACAGAAATATTTCTGGCTTTAAATTGATATGCTGTTTTATCATTTTTTCCAACCACGTATTTTTGTCCAGTATTTTTTTGCTTTTGGGCAAGTCTACCACATATGATAATATGACCTAAGTATCTGGTGACTTTTCCAACATTTAGACGACTTATCTTTAAACTTCTTTGCCAACTGCGCTGGTGCAAAATGCCATCTATAAAACATCTTATACAAATTTTCTTTGTATGCAGTTGACATTGTTAATTTATAGTTTCTATCCCACAATTTTTGCCATTTATCTAATTCAATTGTATAACCAAAGTATTTGCCCACACTATTATTGTTTCCTTTACTTGTTCATCTCCCAATTTAATGCATAGTAGGTAGCTGTATGTTTTTTAAATCATTTTTTCTTCTGCCCATTAGTATCTTGTCTAATTCTGTTAATTCTTTATAAAAACCATATAGTTTTGCATTTTTCTCGTATCTAGAATGTATCTGTGCTTTGAATACCATGTCATATAATCCCTTGATCACTCAATTCTTGTTTATTTTTGAGTTCCCCCTTCTCATTCAAAATATCTTTATATCTAACAATATTTTCTATGTTAACGACATTTGGGTGAACCAGTGCTTCCACAGTTGAAAGCCAAATTGGTATCCTCAAATAGTGTTGTTCTCTGACTTTCTCCCATACTAGCAGTAATGCATTCCTAATATAATGCCTTTAAAAGTAATCATGTATTTTATTTTCCCCATACCACAAGAAGGCATGCCAGCCTAATTGCAAATCATATCCCTCCAAAGTCAATAGTCTTTTGTTCCTCAATACAATCCATTCTTTCACCCAAGTGAGTACTGCAGCCTGGTAATATAACTCCCAATTCAGTAACCTAAAGCCTCTCTATTTCTCAAATCTTGCAACACTTTTAAACTTATTCTTGCTTTTTTCCCTTGCCAAATATATCAATATTACTTTATTGAGTTCCTCAAAATATTTTTCCAGTTTTATCAGAATTGTTTGAAATAGATATAATAATCTTGGCAATATATTAATTTGACAGCAAGATGTGTAACTATTAAGGAAAATAATTATTATAAACTGATGCAACAAATTAAAACAGATCTGGAGAAATGGAAAAACCTGCAACTATCACTGATAAGTAGAATAGCTACAATAAAAATTAATCCCTAAGTATTTTACTTTCTTAGTAATCTGAATACCTATTCTCTTCATTGACTCTTTTTTGTGAATATCTGTGAGATTTTTAACTAATATCTTAGTTTTCTCTTTATTTATTTTCAATCCTGCCATTTTGCCACATTCCTCTATTTTTTTTATTAGTTTAGGCCCTGTTTTTTGTGGGTCTTCCAAAATGAAAACTAAATCATCTGCAAATGCCTGTAATTCATATTTTTCTTTTTTTATTTCCATATCTTTTATCTCTATATCTTGTCTGATATTTCTATTTAATACTTCCAGTGTCAATATGAATAGTAGGGGAGACAAGGGACATCCTTAACCTTATGCCTTTTTTAATATCAACCTTCTCTGTCATATCTTCATTTATCATCACCTTTGCTGTTTGCTTGTAATATATCACTTTAATCATATTAATATATCTCTCTCCAAAGTCCATGTCTTTTAACTGTGCTAGCATGAATTGCCAGTTCAAATTGTCAAATGCTTTCTGTGCATCTAGGAAGATCAATGCCATTTGCTTCCCCGGATGTGCTTCATAGTACTCCAGCATATTTAAGATTGTTCTCATATTATCTTTAATTTATCTCTTAGGTAGAAATCCATTTTGATCTGGATGTACAAATCGGTTTAAAAATCTTTTAAGTCTTTCTGCAATTATTGAAGCATATATTTTGTAATCCGCATTCAATAAGGATATTGGTCTATAATTTTTTATCTGTTATAAGTCTGAGTCCTCTTTTGGTATGAGCATGATATATGCTTCCATCCATGAATTTGATATTTTCACTTCTAACAGTACTTCACTGAATACTTCCAGCACTGGTATACTTAGGATGTTTTGCAAACCTTTGTAAAGTTTTTCTGGTAGACCATCTGGGCCCAGTGTTTTACCATTTTTTTGTCTCTTAATTGCTTCTGTTAATTCCATCATTGTTATAGGTTTATCTAACATTGCTTTTTTCAGGTATTTTAGGTAATTCCACTTTTTTTAGGTATTGTTTTATTTTGTCTTCTGAAACTGTCTCTTGGTCATATAGTTTTCCATAATAATTTTGAATCACTTTCTTTTTATCATCATTTTGATGGTAAAGGTTTCCTTCCTCATCCATTAATTGGTGTATCAATTTTTTTCATTCTCCTTTTTCAATTTATATGCCTGGTTTATTTGCATTTTCAAAATAAATTGTTTGATCTGCCCATTTCTCTTGATTCACATTGTTCAGGAGAACCTGAGACTATCAGCATCATTTTATGAGATTACAGGTAACTACGGTATATTTGACCTCATGAGTTTTAGATGAGTCCTTTTCTGAGTCTGTGAGTAATTCACATGCATATCTTTCTCTTCCAATTATAAATGTGAACTTTCACAGAAAGCATAGCAATTGCCTTTACTTACATTGGAAATGTTTATACTATAACATGTGGGTATTAAGTTTAGGGTTGATATATTCAAGGTTCTCAAACAGTGAGTGGCAACTCCCTTGCCTTTATAACCAAACCTGGGCTTCATCCTCCTTTGGTGCTGGGCCAAGAGATACCTTCTCCACAAATGCGGCCAGGAGCTGAAAGTTCCTGATATTGTTCTTCTCCTCAAATGAGCTTACTAGAAATATCCTTGACAACATCACCAAGAAAAGAAAGAATGGATGTTGAGTTTGCTGTGGTTGAAGAAGCTGCATATGCTTGCACCTCATGAACTCAGGTTGCCGTACATGTCACAGTCTTTATGTTTCCTCGGCATTTCTTCCTTTCACTGATTTCTCTGTGGCTCACTCCAATAGATTTCCAATAGAGGCTGATGTTCACCCAACCAAACAAACAGATCTTAAGAGCAGGGTAAAAAGAAACAAAGGGTCTTTTCATTTTAGACTTTTTTTATCCTAGTTTTATTATTATTATGGTTGGTTGTTTAGTCAGCCAGATATTTAGACTGGATTTGGCATTTTTATTCACCTATTGAGTCTTTCCCAAGGACATGGGATGAGCAGATATTCTTGGCTGATAGGTTGATTGCAGGATGTAAGCTATGTCTTTGCAAGCATATACACACAGGCATATAGGGACCTGTTTTTATAATAATTGCAGATTAAAATATCCCATGCTTCTATTGCTTTAGACTGTTAATTCACAATCAATAGTTTTTAGTGCTATTATTCCTACTCCTTAGTACAGACCAATATCACTGTCACATGCACCCTTATCATAGGCTTGTATTTCTATAAACACTTCTAAAAGTTAAGATCACCCAATATTTTCAATCAAATCAGCAAAACATAGTATTCTGCTGAAAAACCAGATGCAAATTAAACAATGCAGTCCTCCAAAACCCAACCCCACCCCCTTTGCATTAAAAAGTAGATAGTTTGAGAATATTTTATTGAGATGCAACTGCACGCAAAACTGATCTTTATAGAGATGGATGGGTCCCTTTGTGCAGATAAAACCCAGATTTTAAATATTTCTTTTTAATTGTTATTGTCTTTGTGCTCAAGGACTGATTGTGGGAAAAATGCCATTCACTGATCATAAAAAGAAAAAGAAAATATAATAAAACAGTAATTGGTCAATGATGATTGAACTAACGACTTAACGGTGCCAGTCAAACACCCGTAATAATTGCTCTTTGGACTTTTTATGAAAGGTACAGGACTGTTTCACAAGGCTAATTCAGCATTATAAATCCCCCATTTTATGTCAGTTTCCACCATTATCGCATAAAACTTTGTGATATACAGAAGTCCTGTTATTATTAAATGTTCTTAATTCCAGCAAACAAAGACTTATTAAAGAAAAGTCATGAACATTATGTTTCTGCTGGTAAACATGGGCATGATCAGATGTCACTAATGACATTAACGTATTGAGGAGTAGGTCCCATTATCAATTGATTCTGGGAGAAAAGATATACTGTAATTGTGTCAGTAAAGGTGAGAAAACTTTTAAGTGTTTAACTTTGGCTAAATTACATCCTAATACCTTCACTGAGTTTGGAGAACAGTTTTTAATGGAACTGAAAAACACACTCAAAGTTCCATTAAAATGTTTTAAAGTCCTAAATCTGAATGACTGTTTCATATCTCCCCTTCTCCCCCCCTCCTTATCTTCCTCTTTCTGGATGCTTGACAAATGATGTGACTGTTGGAAGAAATATCCTTCTGGGTTCAGTTCCAAGTGGGGAAAAAGACACTGGAAACATGGAGGCTGTTTGGAAAGATGGTTTAATGGTGGACAGGACCACATGGCTTGGAGCTCCAAAGAAGGAAGAGCTGAGATGCTGAAAGTGCCTGGGTTTTATACCCTCTATTGGGATTTGAATTTGAGCTTGTATTCTGATTGGTTGTCAGACTCCCATGGGCCATACAGGGGCAACTCTGTAGGCTGTCCTGAATCCCAGGCTTGGTTGAGCCTTGCTGGGTGATGAAAGGGCTTTGGGCAATTCCTATAGATCTACCTGGAGATCTTTGTTATGTAAAATAGGCTGGCCTAGGCCAGAGTAATGGCCCATTAGCAAAGGTGGGGGTGCTGAGTTTCTGCTTCTGACTTTCTACTATTTTTAGGGGAAATATTCTGCCTTTTTAATATTTCCTAGGATATTTCAATTATCTAGGAGAGGGGTGGGTGCTAACTTCCAACATGACCTTACTCAGAAAGGGATCTTTCTGATCTTTCCACCACCAAATAAAGGCTTTTTATTCAGCTAAGCTTTTGAGTTCGTATGTTTTTCAAAGTACAGTTGGTGTTTTCTAGGACGTTGCCAAGACATGCAGAAATGTATATATTAGGAAATATGTGAAAGATCTTGGGATTTTGGGGGATGAAACATAAATCAAGGGCCCTTTGATATTATTGTTTTGTAGCTTTGAGACTAGCTCCAGACTTGGTAAGTCTCTTGAGGACATCTGGTTTGAGAAGGTGAGATGATTTATTTCCTACTCTTTTTTGGAGTATTAGAAGCCACAGCAAAGTTGAATTGGGAGCAGGGGTAGCAATCACTGTAGCTCTGCAGTTCTTAGGATGGCCCATTTTTCTAACAGCAGAAGCACCTGGTTTGGTTTGGTTTACTTTGGTTATTTTGTCTTGCTAATGGCTGCTAGTTTTAATGTCTTCTGGCCAGTCTAAATCTCTCTCAATCCTTGAGGTTCAATGTCCTATTCTTGCAGATCATTTATGTTGAACTTCAAGCTTATTTTCCATCTTCCTCCAATGCAGCCACCAAAGAAACAAGTGACCAGAGTTGCAGGTTGTGGAGAAAGTGCTGAGTTGCAATGCATAGATTTCATCATAACAAACCACCAAGATGCTTTAATGCAACAGAAGAATAGCAGTAGGGTGACCAGGATATCTCCAGGGAATTTAAATACTTTTATTTGTTTACAATTGACTTTTCCTCCTACAGCTTCCTCCCATAGCAACCTGGCAGAGATTTTTTTGGAAACAGACAGACAAATGTACAAGTACACTGAAAATATTGAAGTGGGATTGAAAAGATGGCACTAGCCATTTTTAAAAATATACTTTTTGTGTGGAGTAGGTATAATGGGATTTTCATTTTTCCAAACTAAATGGTAGCTCAAAGGGCACTGCAATGATTGGATAGCATTCCTTGCATCCTTGTGCTGCTCAGCTGAAGAGAGAAAGTGGCTTTTGACTTGGCACAAGAGGTTGGGAGAGGACTTCCAGTCACAAAGATGACTGTGCATCTGTTTTATATGTAATGGGAAGTAGAAACATTATATGGAAGTACCTGAAAAAATCTATGTGAAATGTTCATGCTATCAATTCAGTGGAAACTGATCTGAAAAACTCCCCCCCCACCAAACTAAAATTTAAGAAAAAATACAAACTGAGTGAAGCTGTTCTATCCAATTCTAAAATCGTGATGCATGGAATATATGCATCCACATTTCAGAGCAGTTTATTGATCATTAAGAAAATCTTGATAGTGACTACCTGATTCCCCCAGGACCTGTTAGAGCCACAACTTTAAAATGCTGAACTTATCAAGGCATTCATAAACATATTGTGATGACCCAGGGCATGACACAAAAATAACAAAGTCATCAAAGTGGAATAAATTCCTTTTAATGCCTCCAACTTGGTCCCAATGTCCAATTATCCTCGGCTGGATAACAAACTCTTCAAAAAACAGTCTACAAAGGGCAGAAATGCAGTCTGAACCCAAAGTAAAGATAATTAGAAATAAAAAAACCAACACAAACCACACTGAAGTAATTAACATGGCAGGCCAGGACGATAAACTTTCAAAGGATAACGCAGCACCCACAGTTGGGAGGATGCCAAAACCCAGATAAGGCTCGACCAAGATAATGCATGCTTTGCTTCCAGCAAGGAGCCATGTGCTAACGCCCCACTTATATCCTGTTCTCCCAGCTGCAACTAATGAAAGGGATCAGGGCCTTCTTCTCTCTCATAAGCCACGTTGCTCCCTTCTCCGTTCCTCCCTGCGTGCCCTAGGATGAAGAGGGGATGGCCCTGGGTTTTCCTCTGAATGCCCAGCCAGACTGTGCTCTTCCCCCATTTCTTCCACAGCCACTGAAGCCACACTCCCACTCCCTGTCAGCTGCTCAATCTCCCCCTCAGAATCAGACTCCAACAAGGGCATGACACATACTACCCAGCAAGCTTCAGTTTTCTATGGTCAGAGTTCTGTTGATTGTAGTGATTAATAGTTTATTAAGTAGATTGCTAATTTCCCAAAAAAGTGTTTTCAGCAATATGAAACATGAGCTTTTAATCTGAAATGCATTTTGTGTTTTAAATGTTTGTTTTATTAATTTTTTTGTGAATATTCTCTTTCAGAAAAATAAATAATGATGATAGCATTTTCTCAATCCACCCTGCAGGAGTCGTAAGCACATCATGCAGCAAAACACAGACAATATTGAAAGAGAGAGGGAGAGGGGGAAGGGGGGAGGGAGGGAGACAGAGAGAGATTAAAACTTATCACTTCCTACACTACTCCTTAGCTTTCACTGAGTTGGTAACCTTTTACATGTTGAGTACAACTATTTTTCAAGCCAGTACATCCACTGACCATGGTGAGGGAGCTTTACCCCACTATAACTGAAGCTGGGTCTTTTGCCCCATTCAACTCTCTCTGCTTAAACATGATATGTGTGTTTCTGAAACAGAACTGTTAAAACACCCTCATGCTGGATGGACCCAGGACTTAAGCTGGGGGTAGCCTAACTTGACTTGCCAATTGTGGAGTATAGATTAGAAAAATGGAGCTCTAACCTCCTATTGTCAAATATAGGAAATGTATAAACAACTATAACTAACTACTTTGTGTTTTATCAGAATGCGATGAAATATACAAGGAAGTTACATCACCATAAAGAGATACAGGATATTATAATTCCCGGAGATTGGTAAAGAGACTTTTGAGTGGTTTGAATGGGGTGAAATTTAAAGGAATAGTTGATCACTAGTGTTAAGTTTGCATGAAGAGTCAGACGTGAAGAGCTTCAGTGAAGAGTTTATTAAGTGACTACAGCTCGAATGGACCCGACTTGGCTGGGCTACGGCTGCTTCTTATAGCCAGCAGCCGTAGTTGCCAGCCAATCAGAGTGCAGGGTTTTCCCACACTATTTAAACCAATACCATTTGACATTTTACAAGAACAATTCAAACTAAACCAATGACATTCAAACCTACATACATAACACCCCTCCCCACTAGGTTCAGTCCATACCAAACCCCAACCTATCTAATGTATTCTTTTAAATAGGTGGGGCTCTTATGTACATTGAGACCTTCGTGGTTCAGAAGTTTTAACATTCTCACCCAGTGAGAGAGGAAATGTGTCTGCTGACATTTCCCCACTGGGACTTCCTGTGAAAGAAGACCCTGTTTGGTTGTTAGAATCTGGTCTCTCCTCCCAACCCATCTCCAGCCCAATGTCAGCACCCAAGTCAGGTAGTGATGTACAATCTTCCACTTCTAAGGATGGATTTTGGCATTGTGACAGGTTTTGGAATGGTTCCTGTCATAATGGCTCGTTACACATGGGGTTGATTCTTGCTTGCTGATTTTCCTCCTGTTCCTCCCCTTCCCCTAGAATTGACATCAGGTGAGGGAACTAGAGAGGAACAAGTGCGATGTTCCTGAGAGAACCTGGATCTAAGTTGATCAATGTGCCTGCTCCAGAGGAGTCCATCCTCTGTTTGAACCCTGTAAGAACAAGGGCCTGTGATCTGAGTTATCTCGGCAGGAATCCACAAAGGTTCACCTATAAGGTACTTAGCATAAACAGAATCACCCACACTGTATGTGCGAACTTTGGAAGTGGAATCTAGTGGAGCGTTGGGTGCGTAAGTGGGATGAAGGTGGTCAAGGGAAGACCTAAGTTTCCTACCCATCAACAACTCTGCTGGAGATAAGTTATTAGATGGGTTAGGAGTGATGTGCTGAACACTAAGAAGTTTTTCAACTTTCTCAGTGATGTCCCCAGGACCCAGTTGCTGAAGCTTCTCCTTGGTAAAACGTACCATGCGTTCAGTCCGGCCGTTAGCCGAAGGGTGCCCAGGGGTAGTAAGGGCATGTCTGATACCCTGTTGTGCTAAATAGGATTCAAAAAGGTTAGATGTAAATTGAGGGCCATTGTCAGAGACAAGAACATCAGGTAACCCGTGGGTTACAAAAAGTTTTTTGAGATGTTTGATGACAGCATCAGTTGTGGTGGATACCATAGGGATTACCTCTAGCCATTTGGAATATGCATCTACTATAATAAGAAAGGTGTGCCCTCTGGTAGGGCCAGCAAAATCAATGTGAATCCTAGACCATGGGCCCCTAGGACATTCCCATTCCTGTGTGGGGGCGAGAGGTGGGGCAGGCCTGACTACCTGACAGTTGGGACAAGATGCAACCCAGTTTTCAACCATTTTGTCAATACCTGGCCACCATACATAACTCCTGGCCAATCCCTTCATCCTTACAATACCAGGATGACCCTCATGTAGCATTTCCAAAACCTCTCTTTGCAGTTTTGCAGGAATAACCACCCTGTTACCCCACAAAATACATCCTCTTAATACAGATAATTCAGTTTGCCTGGACTTAAAAGGTTGAGCAAGGTGAGGTAGATCTTGAAGAGGCCAACCTTTCTTAATCCAGCCTATAACAGGAGCCAACACAGTGTCTTTGGCAGTCTCTCTGGCAATTTCAGCAGCATGAACTGGAAGCTTGGCAACAGTTTCTAGGAAAAAGGTGTGTGTTTCAGGTTCAAAGTCCTCCTTGTGGCAAGGAAGTGGGCAACGGCTCAGTGCATCAGCATGTCCAATGTCTTTGCCAGGCTTGTGGATAAGTTTGTATGAATAAGCAGCAAGAAATTCAGTCCACCTCAGCATTCTTTTTTTTTTTTAATTACATTTATATGCCGCCCTTCTCCGAAGACTCAGGGCGGCTTACAATTTTTTTGGAGCACAACCCAATGCGCTCAGCAATAGCCTTCATTCCATTGTATATGCCTGCTTATTACTAAGCGGCATTTTTACAAAGTCAGCTTATTGCCCCCAACAATCTTGGGTCCTCAATTTACCTACCCCGAGAGGATGGAAGGCTGAGTCAACCTTGAGCCTGGTGGGATTCGAGCCTACAGTAATTGTAGACAGCTGGATCTTAAAAGCAGGCATTTAACAGCCTGAGCCACCAAGGACTCTTGGTGACAGGATAGTAGGTGTAGGCTTGTCTCCTGCCACAATGCCTAACAAAGGTTTGTGATCTGTAACAATGGTAAATGTTCTCCCATACAGATATTGATGAAATTTCTTAACAGCTGCAACAATTGCCAATGCCTCCTTGTCCAATTGGCTGTAATTCCTCTCTGCTTTGGTCAAAGTGCGAGAGTAAAATGCAATAGGGGCCTCTTTCCCACTGGGAAGCCTGTGGCTCAAAACCCCACTCCAAAGGGGATGCATCACAAGTCAGTACAACAGGCAAATTCTCAGTACAGCATCAGAGCGTGATTAGTCTTTTAATACTGTTAAATGCTGATTGTTCCTTCCTGCCCCAGACCCAAACAGACTTTTATCAAGTAATCTGTGCAATGGTTCAGCAATGGTTGCCTTCTGAGGTAGGAACATGTGATAAAAGTTAATGAGTCCAAGGAAAGCTTGCAAATCTGTTTTGCATTTAGGTCTAGGGGCTTCTTTGATTGCTTTAACCTTGGCATCTGTAGGGTGGATGCCATGCTTGTCAATCATGTAGCCCAGGAACTCAACCTTGTCAGTTTTAAGAGTGCATTTTTCTTCCTTGACTCTTAACCCCACTTTCCTGAATCTGGTAAGGACTTCTCTGAGTCTTTCTTGTAACTGAGTGTCATTTTCAGCAGAGATAAACACATCATCAAAGTAAGGCACTACCCCTGGCAGTCCTTGGAGCATTCTTTCCATAAGGCTTTGAAAGATGCCAGGTGCCACGCTTACTCCAAATTGTAACCTTTTACATTTGAAAGCACCTCTATGAGTCACAAT
The DNA here is from genome assembly GCA_009733165.1 of Naja naja. Taxonomy (NCBI): domain Eukaryota; kingdom Metazoa; phylum Chordata; class Lepidosauria; order Squamata; family Elapidae; genus Naja; species Naja naja. The sequence goes on along the minus strand of CM019148.1, from coordinate 191,740,867 downwards.
GGTTTGGTCCTCTGCAGTGGCATCATCAACTGTTAGTTGTTGATATGCCTGGGCCAGATCCAATTTGGCAAAGACTGTACCCCTGCCAAGTGAATGTAACAGGTGATGCACCACTGGAACTGGATATGCGCTCTGCTGCAGCGCATGGTTCAGTGTCCCCTTATAGTCTCCACAAATTCTTACTGACCCATCAGTCTTGACTGGTGTGACTATGGGTGTCTCCCATCTGGAGTGGTCAGTGGGCTCTAAAACCCCTTGAGCTATTAATTTGTCTAATTGTGCATCAATTTTTTCCTTTAAAGCAAATGGGACCCTTCTGGGCTTTAAAAGAATTGGAGGCACCTTGGGGTCTAGGTTGAAAGTGATAGGGGTCCCCATATACTTGCCCAATCCGTCACTGAAGACCTCTGGAAACTCAGACTTCAAGGCCTCCTCCCATTCAGTGTTGCTCATGTGATTGATGCCAGTCACCTCGATGCCTAGTGGATTGAACCACTCAAGTTCCAGCAAGCTTGGGCGATCCTTGTCCATGATGGTCAGGGGCAAACGTTTGGTGTGGCCTTTAAACTTCATGTTGAATTCTTGTGTTCCAACTATTGGAATCTTGTTCCCTCGGTAGTCTTTAAGAGCCAGTGCTTGCTTCTGGAAATGTTTCTTCTGAATGTTGGGAAGTAGCCTGTAAATAGTGTCCCATGACACCATAGATAAATAGGAGCCTGAGTCCACTTCCATTTGGCAAGGCCTTCCTTCAATGAATACTTTCATGTGTACTTTTCTGCTTCTCAAGGGTGAAGAATGACCAATGGTGATTGTTTGATGAGTTTCATTCTTCCCATTTGCTTCTGAGTTGCGCCCCATTTTCTCACTGAAGTTGTTGGGCTTGAATTCTTTCTCAGGAAATTTCTTCCTACTAGGTGGAGTTCTGGATGATTTGCAGACTCTTGCTAGGTGACCTCTTTTCTCACAACATAGGCAGATGGTGTCTAAAAACTTGCATTCAGTGCGGGGTGGCCCCCCCACAGCATCTGCAATAAAATTCTTGCCTCTTTTTCCAAGGTCTTTCCTTTTCTTCTCCATTCTGAGTCTATAAATTCCTTCCTCCACCTCACTACAGTCTGAATCAGAATCTATTTGCTCACAATGGGTTGTTGTGGACTTTTCCACATCAGAATGGCTTGAGGCCTTGTTAATTTTCTTCATGGCTGCTGCTGAGGACTTGGTGGCTTCTGCTGAAACAACTTCCTCTATGGCCTCCTTAAACGTGATCTTAGGTTTCATTAGTAATTTGTTCTGTAAGACCTTATCTTTAAGGCCTAGAACAAACCGATCACGCATGGCCTCTTCTAAGTTGGTAAACTCACAAGCACCCCCAATGTCCCTTAAACTTGCCACAAAGTCGTTAACATTTTCGCTTTCCCCTTGATCCCGACGATAAAATTCGTGTCTCTTAATGAGGCACGATACTTGTGGGGCATAATGGGCTCTTAAAAGTTTTTCTAAATCAGGCCATTCCATTACCTTCAAGTCTGCAGCTCCCGCCAATGCCTTCGCCATCTTGAAGACTGCCGGACCGCAGTGCGTGAGAAATACCGCCCTCTTCCGCTTCTCGGGGATGTCGGCAAGGTCGTTTCCTTCCAAATACATTTGGAAGCGATCCGCATACGATTCCCAGTCTTCTGCCACTGGATCGAACGGGGCTGGGGGGGTGTTCAGCACAGCCATCTTGCTCTTCTGCTTGTCTTTCGTGTCATCTCTTCTTCAGGGCAATCCCACCTTCATCGCCAGTGTTAAGTTTGCATGAAGAGTCAGACGCAAAGAGCTTCAGTGAAGAGTTTATTAAGTGACTACAGCTCGAATGGACCCGACTTGGCTGGGCTATGGCTGCTTCTTATAGCCAGCAGCTGTAGTTGCCAGCCAATCAGAGTGCAGGGTTTTCCCGCACTATTTAAACCAATCCTATTTGACATTTTACAAGAACAATTCAAACTAAACCAATGACATTCAAACCTACATACATAACAACTAGCACACTGAATATAGGATGGCAATTTTCTAAGAAGCAACACAAGGTTTTTCAGACTCTGCTTCTGATCTCATAACATAAGTGCTCACCTCTTCTTCTTGTCTGTGTCGTACTCCTTCTCCCCTCCTCCTCTCCCTTCTTCTAACAATGTGTAGTGAAATTTGGAGCAAAACTGCTGCAAAGGAATTAATGGGAGAATGGTGGCAAAAAATACAGATTTTTCCAGAACATGATGGAACTGAATATATGGTTGGAAAGTTTGCCATTAAATATAGTGTCAGATAGATAAGACAATTACAAAGCTTCATAATGATATTGGAGTAAAATGAAAAATTGTCAGAGAAGCAAAAGAAAAATACCTAAAATTCTCCCTACTCTATCCTTCTAGATACCTTTACTGGGGAAAGATAGTAGCCTGGTCACAACAATTTCTCTACTTTGAAAGCAGACCTGTCAGTAGCTGAACTCCAAACTCCCACTTCTCTTCCCACCACAAGCAAGCAACAAGGGTTTTTAAAAACATAAATAATTGAGTGGATAAATAAATAAATATGCATTCAGTAGAGTTCCTTAATTACCTGTTTTGTGCACTGCTTTGAAGATGATTTTGAATTGGTAACAGGACACATTACAGCCATCTACTGAATGTCATGTGAGTTAAAAACTGTTCTTTACTTTAGCTACTTATCCTGAATTGCCCTGATGCACTCTGGGTTCAGGATTTGCACAATCCCAGGAGAAATTCACCTCTTTCCTACCCAGGGTAATAGTGGGGTGGGTGTGTTCCCTAAATGCAAAATCCACTGGAAGCTAATAATTTTATGGGTGACTTCTTTGTGTAGTAAGTCAGGAGCAAAGTTTTGTAAATTTATATCATAGTCATTAATTAAAGTAAGAACTGAATAAAACTGTAATATTCTACAACCATGTGAACGTCTCCTTCATCTTACTCAGAACTGTCCCCTATCAGCTTTCTACAAGAGCTTCTCCCTGTTAAATACATCAGCTCTTTTCAAATAACAATGTAGCACAAAATGAATTTTTTATAAGGAAGGGGAGGTGAGATCATTCTTGCAGTTTCCCCCCTCTGTGCATTAAGTTCATTAATTAGAACATTTGGAAAGTCCCCAAGGATACAAGCTTTCACTTTGCAGGATTCCCAGTAACATACAGAGAGAACACATGTGTATGCCGGGAATCATACTTGACCAAGGATATAAAATTAATTGTTTAAAGGGTTGCCTTTCCTTTGGAAGCCACCTATCTCCACAACCCCCATTTCAAACACACCAACAATAGCCAAGCCTCCTACAACTGACCACATCTCAAACACACCAACACAGTCAAGCTCCCACAACTGACCCCTACCCATTGGATTCCCAACCTCTAGTGATCACAGAAAAAGAAGTGCAAGATCTATTTCACAGACAAAAGCTAGGAAAAGCACCAGACCCAGACAAGATAACTCCTTGCTTAAAATTCTGTGCTGACCAATTGGCCCCCATCTTTACCCGAATCTTCAATAAATCACTAGAGATGTGCTATGTTCCTTCTTGCTTCAAATGCTCTACTATCATCTCAGTGCTAAAGAAGCCCTCCATCAGAGAACTGAATGACTACAGACCAGTTGCTCTAACATCTGTAGTTATGAAAACCTTTGAAAGGCTAGTGCTGTCCCACCTGAAAACCATCCTGGATCTGCTGTTAGATCCCATGCAATTTGCATACTGAGCAAATAGATCGACAGATGATGCTGTTATTATGGCTCTGCACTACATCCTACAACACTTTGAATCTCCAAATACCTACACAAGGGTCCTCTTTGTAGACCTTAGTTCAGCATTTAATACCATCATTCCAGACATTCTTCTAACTAAACTAAACCCTAGCAGTACCTGAACACACTTGTAAGTGGATCATAAGCTTTCTAACATACAGGAAGCAGCAGGTGAAGCTAGGCAGAATCACATCTGATACCTGTACAATTAGCACAGCCCCCCCCCACAAGGCTATGTGCTTTCTCCACTTCTCTTCTCCCTGTATACCAATGACTGCATCTCAGATGATCCATCTGTTAAAATACTGAAGTTTGCTGATGACACAACAGTGATTGGTCTCATTCGAGATGACAACGCATACAGACAGGAGGTTATACAACTTGCCTCGTGGTGTAACTGGAACAATCTGGAACTGAACACACTCAAAACTGTAGAAATGGTGGTAGACTTTAGGAGAAACCCTCCCATAATACTGCTTCTTACAATACTAGACAACACAGGATCAACGGTAAAGACCTTCAAATTTCTAGGTTCTATCATATCTCAAGACTTAAAATGGGCATCTAACATCAAAAACGTCATCAAAAAAGCAGAACAAACAATGTTCTTTCTGTGCCAACTCAGAAAACTCAAACTGCCCAAAGAGCTGCTGATTCAGTTCTACAGAGGAATTATTGAGTCTGTCATCTGCACCTCTATAATGGTCTGGTTTGGCTCTGCAACCCAACAGGACAGACACAGACTTCAACGGATAATTAGAACTGCAGAAAAAACAATTGCTACCAACCTGCCTTCCATTGAGGACCTGTATACTGCATGAGTCAAAAAGACAACTGTGAAAATATTTACAGACCCCTCGCATCCTGGACATAAACTATTTCAACTCCTACCCTCAAGATGATGCTATAGAGCACTGCACACCAGAATAAGTAGACACAAGGACCGTTTTTCCCCAAATGCCATCACTCCGCTAAACAAATAATTCCCCCAACACTTTACTAAGTCTGCATTACTATTCTTATTACTATTAATCCTCCCATAGTTCCTTTCACCCATCCCCTCCCACTTATGACTGTATGACTGTAACCTTGTCGCTTGTATCCTAATGATTTTTATTGACTGCTTCCTAGTATGATTTGATTGCTTATTGTACCCTATGACTACTATTAAGTGTTGTACCTTATGATTCTTGACTCTTGATGAATGTATCTTTTCTTTTATGTACACTGAGAGCATTTGCATCAAGACAAATTCCTTGTGTGTCCAATTATACTTGGCCAATAAAGAATTCTATTCTGTTCTGTTCTGTTCTGTTCCATTCCATTCCATTCCGTTCCATTCCATTCTATTCTATTCTACTCTATTCTACTCTGTTCTACTCTATTCTACTCTATTCTACTCAATTCTACTCTAAGCAGTCTCTGTCAGAAGGACTACCCAATTTAAGACCACATTAAAGACAAAGCATAACAAGAAGGTGAAGCAACAAAGGTCTCAACATTCTGCAACCACTGTTCGAGTGGCTCATATACCGAAATGTATTACATTTCCATATAAAATTAAAAATACGTCTAATGTACGATTTATCTTGAATGCAGGATCTCTCCTACTGTCTGTCCATTTAACTGGCGATGAATGGAAGTGCTCTGTCACAAAAATGTGGTCACAAGCACACCTCTTAAGTGACATGGACCTCAGTGAGATTTTTGCTATCCACCTTTGTATACATAGCCAGTTTCACAATCATCATGCACATATTAATTAGAAATTATGGACCATGTTTCTTTTCTAAAAAAAAGACAAAACCTTGAGTGTTGGTATTTCTCTACCAATATTAAGATCATGTAGTTCTTGTTCAATTGCATGGTTGGCAGAAAAAAATGTTGCCATGTGTTGCATGTATCTAATGCTTGGAACATCATATGAAATGGGACATTTATGTTTATATGGACTTTAATAAATGTTAGCTGTGAAACTTCATAATTGTCTCTACTCAAAAATGCATGAAAGAATTTCACTGGATTAAGAGAATTGATGTTCCTTGGATGATGAACAGGAGGAGAAAATAAAGTTTAGAAGTTAAAATTCAATCAGGGAATTCATAATAACTACACTGGGAAAGGATAGGATAGGATAGGATAGGGTAGGATATGATTTATTTACAGATAAATATTTAAAATTCAATTATTATGATGCAAGAGGAAGAGAATCAGTATGCTAGAATCTCAGCAGCAACAAGGAATACCACTCTGTTTACTTATTTGAGAAAAGAAAAGTGGCTCAGCCTCATCTCTTGATGAGAATGGGAAGGATGTATGCACACATACACACACCACAAGATAATGGCTGCTGTGTGCTCCACCCTCAACCAGGGTGGACAATCTAGCTGAGGAACATCATCAATGTCATATATGCCAGCCAGTGTTTTCAATATTACAAGGTTTCAAAACTGTGTAAGCCATACTTATGAAAGTATGTGAAGTGAAGATGTATGCTATGGATTATTATCTGAAATAAATAACAATCTTAATCAAGTATTTGCTAAATATGTGATGGCTTGAAATTGAGATGATGACAAGGCAACCTAGATTAGACCATTTCCTTTGATCCAGGCATCCTTCCCATTCATTTCCCAATCTTTTCCTCTTGAGCAAACAGATTTCCTCTTTGAGCAAATCTAGAAAGGTTGATTGTTCCCCAAGAGGCAGAATAGCCTCATCATTGTTTTGGGCCAAGGAAATGTGGGCAAGATTATCCCCTTGGACTGAAGGTCTCAAAGATTCTGGGGAAAATATTGAAAACAACTACGGAAAGTTTTATGTTTCTACATTGTCCTCCATATGATTTTGAAAACAAAAATCTGTCTTTCCACCAGCCACCTGATTGCACTTAATGTTCTCTGGGCAGAAAAAAAGTAAGATCACAATCCATATCAGCTTCAGCATCCCACTCCCAAAGCCAATATTCCCAACAATTCCCTCTGAGTCTGAGTCATCAATGTAATCATGAGCACTGAATGCAGACATCTACCTTGAAACATTGCTCAGTCCTACATCTAGGATTGTTCTCTAGCTCAGTAACCAGTCTAATCTTTGCTTTCAAGTATGAGTCTAAAGTAGTCAGCAATGGAGTTCAAAATAACTCAGTTCTACTTATACACCTTTCCACTTTATTTAAACTAATATTGCAACATTTATTATAGGAGGAAACAGAGGCTGTGTATGAGAGAACTTTACCTATTCCAGCCTCAGCAAGTAATACACTAAACCTGGTTGATGAACAGAAATATCAGGATTGAAACCTCACAGTGGCATTAGGATACCCGCGCATTTCTACCTGCCCATGAGCCAAATCTCCAAAGTCCATAGCCTGTAAAATCTTTTCCCTTCCATTCCCATTTAATAAAAGTGGCTTTACTGACATTCTAAATGACAAACATTTACTATGCCGATAAAAATTTATATTTGCTCTGGGCAGGCACAAGTCTCAGGCTTCAAAGCTTCTGTTCTGAGGCTGTGCCAGAATCTATAAAGTTTTTAAGGCTTGACCAGGCATCTCAGCAGCAAGGAAGCAGAGGCTAAGCTCTGGAGGCTCCTTAATGCCTAGAGTGAACAAACATCTTTTTCAACAACATACATCAAATGTTCCTTTGCTGAAAGCAACAATAAGGAACCTTGCTAGTGAACTCTGGATGGGGAATCTCAAGTTCCCTTCATATACACGTGTGCACTTTCACACAGATGCACAAATACATTCACCTTTGATTGTTTTCTCAAACCATTAAAAGAAATGTTTGTCCTCAAAATAATTATCATGCATACACTTGACTTTATGAGAGGTCATTTGTATTCTGCCTGCTGGGGTTCTCAAGGTATTGGGTGGGGGGGATGAAAAAGACAGTAACAACAAAAAACCAGTCCTTAGCTCTTTCTTCTTCCCTTTCCTAGGTCTTATTCTTCAGAGTTGCTTTTGTTCCAAAACTGTTAATTTGTGTTTGGTGGTCTTCTCTCCTCTTCACTCCTCTATTCTCTCCTCCCCTCTTCCCGTCCTCTCCTTTTCTGTCCTCTCCCCTCCCTTCCCCTCCCTTCCCCTCCCCTCCCCCCTTTCTTCCCCTTCCCCTCTCCTTCCCTCCTGTCCTTCACATTTAATACTAGAACATAAAGGGAAAAAGCTTTTGTTTTGATGCACATTTCCTTGATTCTACATTTTGTTATGAAAATTTCCCTGATTCGGCCTTTTCAAAAGTCTGTTTCTCAAAGATAACAAGTTGGGGGTGTGAGCCACTTCATGGGAAAGCCCAAACCCAACAAATTTGGAGCACTATTTCAAATTATCCCAAACAGTAATACATCACCCAAAATCTGGTTTTAATACATAATTCTGAAACTCTTATTGTGCTGCAAATGTACTGCTACCCCAATCACATCAAACAAAGTAAAAAATAAACATGTTTTAGTGTTGTCCTGGTGCAGGAGACACAGAGGTTGATTATTGGACTGAATAATCTGCCAATCTGTTCTCAGATCAGGATGAGCTTTGTGATAAGATTACTACCTGTGTCACTTCAATGAGAGGGTTTTGATGTGGGAGGGAAATACTGTGATGAGGGAGGGAAAATGGCACATTTGCTTTTAGTCTCAGTCATATTTCACTGCCACCATATTCTGTCTTGAGTGATGGCAGCATTTTCTCTTGTGAAAATTTTTTCCTCAACTGATTGATTTTTCATAATCATTATTCCCTTCCATTTGCCTTACTCTCACATGATCTATCAAATGTTACATTATTCGTATTACCCTTCCTATACACCCTCCCAACATTGACCTGCAATCTTATACATGGTATTCATTTTTTATTTTTAAAAAACCTACATTTCTATAGTTCTCTCCATTTCTCTGGCAACTAATTTCTCTGGCAATTAATTCATTTTCATTTGTTCCAACTATGAAAATAATAGAGGTCAATGTATTGGTCTTCTTTTTGTTCTTGTCAGTTTGTGAACAGAGAAAAGCAAGCAAGATAACTTGCTGAAAATGGGGAGATCTGAGAAACATCAAATGCCTTCAGCCTGTTTGCTTTCTGTCAGAGCTGAGAGGCTATGACTAGCTCAGCCCTCGATTAACCATTATACAAAATAAGCATGTGCTTAAAGCACAAAGACAAAGGGAGCTAGACAGGGTTTTTTTACTAGTTATTATTCAATTAACTTTCAGTTGACTTTAGTTGGTTTTTTTGCAAATGTCTTTATCTGCCATATTTCATTTTTATTTGTGTTGTTCAAAATGTTTTTTTTTGTGAGTGACTAAAGTTTAATGTTTTCATTCTGTTCTGTGTTGTCAGTTATCACATTTGTTTCCATCTCATGGGGTGAGAGTTTTGCTTCTTTTGAGAGCACCATTGTTGGGCTGCTCTTAGAGCATCAGTTGGCCTTAATCTCGCCCTGGATTGACTCAAAGCCACCCCAAACAGGCAGAGAACTCAGCTTTCCCCACTCCTAATCCCACATTTTAACTGCTACATGAAACTGGCTCTCAGGCAAAAGTTTGTCTAGAAGATATTCACTGAGCCGTGGTGGCACAGTGGTTAGAATACAGTATTGCAGGCTGACTCTGCCCACTGCCAGGAGTTGATCCTGACCAGCTCAAGATTGACTCAGCCTTCCATCCTTCCAAGGTGGGTAAAATGAGGACCCAGATAGTTGAGGGCAATATATTGATTCTGTAAACTGCTTAGAGCACGATGTAAAGCACCATGAAACAGTATATGAGTCTTGAGTACTACTGCTCTTGCTATTCAATTCTCCAGAAGAAGCACCCTTGCTTAGCTTCTCCTAAGAAAGATTTTGATACATTGGGGGCCGGGCAGATTGCAACTTCTAGAGGATTGAGTCTCTCTCTCTCTCTGTTATGTATGTAGAGTTTAAAATGATTGGTTGTTGAAGTACAGAGTTTGAAATAAGTGGTTGTAAAAAGTGCGGGAATTCCCTGCACTCTGATTGGCTAGTAGCCGCGGCAGCCGGCTATAAATAGCTCCCGCAGCTAAGCCATTCGGGTCCGTTCTGAGCTGAAAGCCACAATAAACAAGAGCTGAAGCACTCCGCATCCTGTCTCTCTATGCGAACTTAACACTGGCGACAAAGGTGGGATCTACGAAGGAGAAGACAACGCGGAACAGACGAGATGGCTGCACTGAACACCCCCCCTCCAGCCCCGTTCGATCCAAAGAACGAAGACTGGGAATCATATGCAGACTGTTTTCAGATGTTTTTAGAAGGCAACGATCTGGCCTCGATTTCTGAAACACGGAAGAGAGCAGTTTTTCTTACATACTGCGGTCCCACAGTATTCAAGATGGCAAAGGCATTAGCTGCCCCTGCAGATGTGAAGGTAATGGCTTGGGCAGATTTGGAGAGGCTATTGAGGGCACACTATATGCCCCAAGTATCGTGCCTCATTCAAAGGCACGAGTTCTACCACTGCAATCAAGGGAAGAATGAAAGTATCAGTGACTTCATGGCAAGTTTGAGACATATTGGGGGTGCCTGCGAATTCAGCACATTAGAGGAGGCCATGCGTGATCGTTTTGTATTGGGCCTGAAGGACAAAGTGTACAGAGTAAATTACTTATGAAACCAAAAATTACGCTGAAAGAAGCCATCGATGAAGCGGTAGCAGCAGAAGCCACGAAAACCTCAGCTGCAACTATGAGGAAGATGAACAGAACAGCTTCCCATTCTGACAGTGAGAAAACCACTACTACGCATTTTGATGAACCAGCTTCTGAATCAGAATACAGCAGAGAAGAAGAAGAGATTAACAGGCTCAGGATGGAGTGGAAACGAAACAACCAGGGCTGGAAAAAGTGAGATTTTCACTGTGCGGGCTGTGGGGGAAACCACCCCCGCACAGAATGCAAGTTCCTGGACACCATTTGCCTCCATTGCGAAAAGAGAGGGCACATTGCAAGAGTCTGCAAATCAGCCAGAACTCCACCAAACAGAAGAAGATTTGCTTCAAACAACAAAGACAGAGAAGTTAAACCAAACAACAATAACAAAAAAATGGGGCGTGCCACAGAAGCAAACGGAAAAAATGAAACTCATCAAACTGTAACCATTGGGCATTCCTCTTCATTGAACAATAGGAAGGTGCATGTCAAGGTTCTTATCGAGGGAAGACCTTGCCAAATGGAAGTGGACTCAGGTTCATATCTTTCCATGGTGTCATGGGACACTATTCAGAGTCTAGTGCCTGAAATTCAGAAGAAGGACTTCAAAAAGCAAGCACTGACTCTCAAAGACTACCAAGGGAACAATATTCCAGTAGTTAGAACAAGGAAATTCAACGTGAAATTCAAAAACTACACCAAAGTGCTGCCATTGACCATCGTAGATAAAGACCACCCAAGTTTGCTGGGACTTGAATGGTTCAACCCGCTGGGCATCTAAGTGACTGGCATCAACCATGTGAGCGACACTGATTGGGAAGAGTCATTGAAGATGGAATTTCCAGAGGTCTTCAGCGACAGATTAGGCAAGTACTTGGGGACCCCTATCACTTTCAACCTAGACCCCAAGGTACAACCAATAAGGTTAAAACCCCGGAGGGTGCCATTTGCATTAAAAGAAAAAATTGATAAACAATTAGATAAGTTAATAGCCCAAGGGGTATTAGAACCCACAGGCCACTCCAGGTGGGAGACACTCATAGTCACACCAGTCAAGACTGATGGTTCAGTAAGGATCTGTGGTGATTTCAAAGGGACATTAAACCATGCGCTACAACAGAGTGCATATCCGGTGCCAGTGGTTCATCACTTACTACACTCCTTGGGCGGGGGCAACGTTTTCGCCAAGTTAGATCTTGCCCAGGCCTACCAGCAGTTACCTGTAGACAATACAACTGCAGAGGCACAAACCATTGTAACCCATCGAGGTGCTTCCAAATGCAAGAGGTTACAATTTGGAGTAAGTGTGGCACCTGGAATATTTCAAAGCCTTATGGAAAGGATGTTACAAGGGTTGCCTGGGGTGGTGCCTTATTTTGATGACGTTTTAATCTCTGCTAAAAATGACACTCAGCTACGTGAAAGACTCAGAGAAGTGCTGACCAGATTCAGAAAAGCAGGGTTAAAAGTCAAAAAAGAGAAATGCACACTAAGAACGGACAAGGTTGAATTTTTGGGCTACATGATTGATAAACATGGCATCCACCCCACGGAAGCCAAAATCCAGGCAGTCAAGGAAGCCCCCAGACCAAAAGGCAAAATGGACTTGCAGGCATTCCTGGGGCTTATTAATTTCTACCATATGTTTTTACCGCAGAAAGCAACCACAGCAGAACCCCTACATAGATTGTTGGATAAAAAATCTGCATGGGTCTGGGGCAAAAAAGAAGAGGCAGCATTTAACCATATCAAGAGTCAAATCACCTCTGACTGTGTTTTAATTCAGTTTTCTGAAACTTTATCTGTTGTACTAACTTGTGATGCCTCCCCTTTTGGAGTGTGTGTGGGGGTTCTGAGCCACAAGCTTCCCAGTGGAAGGGAAGCCCCCATTGCTTTTTATTCATGCACGTTGACTAAAGCAGAGAAAAACTATAGCCAGCTGGACAAAGAAGCATTAGCAATTGTAGCAGCTGTCAAGAAATTCCACGAATACGTTTATGGCAGAAGATTCACCATTGTCACAGATCACAAACCACTTCTGGGAATTGTGGCCAGTGATAGACCAACTCCAATCATCCTATCTCCCAGAATGCTAAGATGGACTGAATTTCTTGCAGCATATTCATATAAACTCATCCATAGACCAGGCAAGGACATTGGACATGCAGATGGTTTGAGTCACTGCCCACTTCCTTTGCACACTGAGGACCCTGCTCCTGAAACTTACACGTTCTTCTTGGAAACTGTTGCCAAGCTTCCTGTGAATGCTGCTAAAATTGCTAGAGAAACAACCAAAGACAGTGTATTGGCTCCTATTGTGGGTTGGATCAAGAAAGGTTGGCCACTACAGGACCTTCCTCAAGTCTCCCAACCTTTCAAATCCAGACAAACTGAACTATCTGTGTTGAGAGGGTGTATTTTGTGGGGTAACAGAGTAGTTATTCCTGCAAAACTACAGAAAGAAGTTTTAGAAATGTTGCATGAGGGACATCCGGGTATTGTCAGAATGAAGGGTTTGGCCAGGAGTTATGTATGGTGGCCTGGTATTGACAAAATGGTTGAAAATTGGGTTGCATCCTGTACCAACTGTCAGGTAACAAGGCCTGCACCACCTGTCACCCCTAAACAGGAATGAGAATCTCCTAGGGGGCCATGGTCCAGGATTCATATTGATTTTGCTGGCCCTACCAAGGGGCATACTTTTCTCATTGTGGTTGATGCCTACTCTAGATGGTTAGAGGTTATTCCCATGTCCTCCACCACAGCAGACGCTGTTATCAAACAGTTAAGGAAGCTTTTTGTAACTCATGGTCTTCCTGATATTATTGTTTCTGACAATGGTCCCCAATTTACTGCCAATATCTTTGAATCTTATCTGGCACAACAGGGTATCAGACACGCCCTTACAGCCCCGGGGCATCCCTCGACTAACGGCTGGGTTGAACGCATGGTACATTTCACTAAGGAGAAACTGCAGCAATTAGGTCCTGGGGATATCACTGAGAAAGTGGAGAAACTGCTCAGTATCCAACACATTACTCCAAACCCATTCAATAACCTAACTCCAGCTGAACTATTGATGGGTAGAAAACTCAGGCCTCCTCTTGATTGCCTTCACCCCACTTACGCACCCAACACTCTGGTAGATTCCACTAGCAAAACTCATAGTTTTTATGTGGGAGACAGAGTTTATGCTAAAAACCTAGTGGGTGAACCTTTATGGATTCTGGCAGAAATAATCCAGGTTACAGGGCCCAGGTCCTACAGGGTTCAGACTGAGGATGGTGTTTTATGGAGTAGGCACATAGACCAGTTACGGTCCAGACGGTCTCTGGATCATCCTCATAGTACCTCTCTAGACTCCCTTCCCACAGCCTTTTCTAGGGGGGAAGGGGATGACAATGAAGGTAATGAGCAAGTAAGAATCAACCCCATGTGTAACGAGCTAACATGACAGGAACTATCCCAAACCCTATCACAGCCCCAACAACGATCATCTCATTTGGAAGATGGCACAGCAATACCAGAGTTAGAGGATGACACTGGATTGGAAATGGATTGGGAGGAGAGACCAGGTTGTAGTAACTGAGCCGGTTCTACCGGCACAAGGAGTCCTAATAGGGAAATGTTATCAGAGAATATTCCTTCCTCACAAGGAGAGGTTCCCAGAATACCAGAACTACGCAGATCCAAGCGTGACCGTAAGAGCCCCACCTATTTACAAGAGTATGTGAGATAGATGGGGTTTGAGTATGGACCAAACCTAGTGGGGAGGGGTGTTATGTATGTAGAGTTTAAAATGATTGGTTGTTGAAGTACAGAGTTTGAAATAAGTGGTTGTAAAAAGTGCGGGAATTCCCTGCACTCTGATTGGCTAGTAGCCGCGGCAGCCGGCTATAAATAGCTCCCGCAGCTAAGCCATTCGGGTCCGTTCTGAGCTGAAAGCCACAATAAACAAGAGCTGAAGCACTCCGCATCCTGTCTCTCTATGCGAACTTAACACTGGCGACAAAGGTGGGATCTACGAAGGAGAAGACAACGCGGAACAGACGAGATGGCTGCACTGAACACCCCCCTCCAGCCCCGTTCGATCCAAAGAACGAAGACTGGGAATCATATGCAGACTGTTTTCAGATGTTTTTAGAAGGCAACGATCTGGCCTCGATTTCTGAAACACGGAAGAGAGCAGTTTTTCTTACATACTGCGGTCCCACAGTATTCAAGATGGCAAAGGCATTAGCTGCCCCTGCAGATGTGAAGGTAATGGCTTGGGCAGATTTGGAGAGGCTATTGAGGGCACACTATATGCCCCAAGTATCGTGCCTCATTCAAAGGCACGAGTTCTACCACTGCAATCAAGGGAAGAATGAAAGTATCAGTGACTTCATGGCAAGTTTGAGACATATTGGGGGTGCCTGCGAATTCAGCACATTAGAGGAGGCCATGCGTGATCGTTTTGTATTGGGCCTGAAGGACAAAGTGTACAGAGTAAATTACTTATGAAACCAAAAATTACGCTGAAAGAAGCCATCGATGAAGCGGTAGCAGCAGAAGCCACGAAAACCTCAGCTGCAACTATGAGGAAGATGAACAGAACAGCTTCCCATTCTGACCGGGTGAGAAAACCACTACTACGCATTTTGATGAACCAGCTTCTGAATCAGAATACAGCAGAGAAGAAGAAGAGATTAACAGGCTCAGGATGGAGTGGAAACGAAACAACCAGGGCTGGAAAAAGTGAGATTTTCACTGTGCGGGCTGTGGGGGAAACCACCCCCGCACAGAATGCAAGTTCCTGGACACCATTTGCCTCCATTGCGAAAAGAGAGGGCACATTGCAAGAGTCTGCAAATCAGCCAGAACTCCACCAAACAGAAGAAGATTTGCTTCAAACAACAAAGACAGAGAAGTTAAACCAAACAACAATAACAAAAAAATGGGGTGTGCCACAGAAGCAAACGGAAAAAATGAAACTCATCAAACTGTAACCATTGGGCATTCCTCTTCATTGAACAATAGGAAGGTGCATGTCAAGGTTCTTATCGAGGGAAGACCTTGCCAAATGGAAGTGGACTCAGGTTCATATCTTTCCATGGTGTCATGGGACACTATTCAGAGTCTAGTGCCTGAAATTCAGAAGAAGGACTTCAAAAAGCAAGCACTGACTCTCAAAGACTACCAAGGGAACAATATTCCAGTAGTTGGAACAAGGAAATTCAACGTGAAATTCAAAAACTACACCAAAGTGCTGCCATTGACCATCGTAGATAAAGACCACCCAAGTTTGCTGGGACTTGAATGGTTCAACCCGCTGGGCATCTAAGTGACTGGCATCAACCATGTGAGCGACACTGATTGGGAAGAGTCATTGAAGATGGAATTTCCAGAGGTCTTCAGCGACAGATTAGGCAAGTACTTGGGGACCCCTATCACTTTCAACCTAGACCCCAAGGTACAACCAATAAGGTTAAAACCCCGGAGGGTGCCATTTGCATTAAAAGAAAAAATTGATAAACAATTAGATAAGTTAATAGCCCAAGGGGTATTAGAACCCACAGGCCACTCCAGGTGGGAGACACTCATAGTCACACCAGTCAAGACTGATGGTTCAGTAAGGATCTGTGGTGATTTCAAAGGGACATTAAACCATGCGCTACAACAGAGTGCATATCCGGTGCCAGTGGTTCATCACTTACTACACTCCTTGGGCGGGGGCAACGTTTTCGCCAAGTTAGATCTTGCCCAGGCCTACCAGCAGTTACCTGTAGACAATACAACTGCAGAGGCACAAACCATTGTAACCCATCGAGGTGCTTCCAAATGCAAGAGGTTACAATTTGGAGTAAGTGTGGCACCTGGAATATTTCAAAGCCTTATGGAAAGGATGTTACAAGGGTTGCCTGGGGTGGTGCCTTATTTTGATGACGTTTTAATCTCTGCTAAAAATGACACTCAGCTACGTGAAAGACTCAGAGAAGTGCTGACCAGATTCAGAAAAGCAGGGTTAAAAGTCAAAAAAGAGAAATGCACACTAAGAACGGACAAGGTTGAATTTTTGGGCTACATGATTGATAAACATGGCATCCACCCCACGGAAGCCAAAATCCAGGCAGTCAAGGAAGCCCCCAGACCAAAAGGCAAAATGGACTTGCAGGCATTCCTGGGGCTTATTAATTTCTACCATATGTTTTTACCGCAGAAAGCAACCACAGCAGAACCCCTACATAGATTGTTGGATAAAAAATCTGCATGGGTCTGGGGCAAAAAAAGAAGAGGCAGCATTTAACCATATCAAGAGTCAAATCACCTCTGACTGTGTTTTAATTCAGTTTTCTGAAACTTTATCTGTTGTACTAACTTGTGATGCCTCCCCTTTTGGAGTGTGTGTGGGGGTTCTGAGCCACAAGCTTCCCAGTGGAAGGGAAGCCCCCATTGCTTTTTATTCATGCACGTTGACTAAAGCAGAGAAAAACTATAGCCAGCTGGACAAAGAAGCATTAGCAATTGTAGCAGCTGTCAAGAAATTCCACGAATACGTTTATGGCAGAAGATTCACCATTGTCACAGATCACAAACCACTTCTGGGAATTGTGGCCAGTGATAGACCAACTCCAATCATCCTATCTCCCAGAATGCTAAGATGGACTGAATTTCTTGCAGCATATTCATATAAACTCATCCATAGACCAGGCAAGGACATTGGACATGCAGATGGTTTGAGTCACTGCCCACTTCCTTTGCACACTGAGGACCCTGCTCCTGAAACTTACACGTTCTTCTTGGAAACTGTTGCCAAGCTTCCTGTGAATGCTGCTAAAATTGCTAGAGAAACAACCAAAGACAGTGTATTGGCTCCTATTGTGGGTTGGATCAAGAAAGGTTGGCCACTACAGGACCTTCCTCAAGTCTCCCAACCTTTCAAATCCAGACAAACTGAACTATCTGTGTTGAGAGGGTGTATTTTGTGGGGTAACAGAGTAGTTATTCCTGCAAAACTACAGAAAGAAGTTTTAGAAATGTTGCATGAGGGACATCCGGGTATTGTCAGAATGAAGGGTTTGGCCAGGAGTTATGTATGGTGGCCTGGTATTGACAAAATGGTTGAAAATTGGGTTGCATCCTGTACCAACTGTCAGGTAACAAGGCCTGCACCACCTGTCACCCCTAAACAGGAATGAGAATCTCCTAGGGGGCCATGGTCCAGGATTCATATTGATTTTGCTGGCCCTACCAAGGGGCATACTTTTCTCATTGTGGTTGATGCCTACTCTAGATGGTTAGAGGTTATTCCCATGTCCTCCACCACAGCAGACGCTGTTATCAAACAGTTAAGGAAGCTTTTTGTAACTCATGGTCTTCCTGATATTATTGTTTCTGACAATGGTCCCCAATTTACTGCCAATATCTTTGAATCTTATCTGGCACAACAGGGTATCAGACACGCCCTTACAGCCCCGGGGCATCCCTCGACTAACGGCTGGGTTGAACGCATGGTACGTTTCACTAAGGAGAAACTGCAGCAATTAGGTCCTGGGGATATCACTGAGAAAGTGGAGAAACTGCTCAGTATCCAACACATTACTCCAAACCCATTCAATAACCTAACTCCAGCTGAACTATTGATGGGTAGAAAACTCAGGCCTCCTCTTGACTGCCTTCACCCCACTTACGCACCCAACACTCCGGTAGATTCCACTAGCAAAACTCATAGTTTTTATGTGGGAGACAGAGTTTATGCTAAAAACCTAGTGGGTGAACCTTTATGGATTCCGGCAGAAATAATCCAGGTTACAGGGCCCAGGTCCTACAGGGTTCAGACTGAGGATGGTGTTTTATGGAGTAGGCACATAGACCAGTTACGGTCCAGACGGTCTCTGGATCATCCTCATAGTACCTCTCTAGACTCCCTTCCCACAGCCTTTTCTAGGGGGGAAGGGGATGACAATGAAGGTAATGAGCAAGTAAGAATCAACCCCATGTGTAACGAGCTAACATGACAGGAACTATCCCAAACCCTATCACAGCCCCAACAACGATCATCTCATTTGGAAGATGGCACAGCAATACCAGAGTTAGAGGATGACACTGGGTTGGAAATGGATTGGGAGGAGAGACCAGGTTGTAGTAACTGAGCCGGTTCTACCGGCACAAGGAGTCCTAATAGGGAAATGTTATCAGAGAATATTCCTTCCTCACAAGGAGAGGTTCCCAGAATACCAGAACTACGCAGATCCAAGCGTGACCGTAAGAGCCCCACCTATTTACAAGAGTATGTGAGATAGATGGGGTTTGAGTATGGACCAAACCTAGTGGGGAGGGGTGTTATGTATGTAGAGTTTAAAATGATTGGTTGTTGAAGTACAGAGTTTGAAATAAGTGGTTGTAAAAAGTGCGGGAATTCCCTGCACTCTGATTGGCTAGTAGCCGCGGCAGCCGGCTATAAATAGCTCCCGCAGCTAAGCCATTCGGGTCCGTTCTGAGCTGAAAGCCACAATAAACAAGAGCTGAAGCACTCCGCATCCTGTCTCTCTATGCGAACTTAACACTGGCGACAAAGGTGGGATCTACGAAGGAGAAGACAACGCGGAACAGACGAGATGGCTGCACTGAACACCCCCCTCCAGCCCCGTTCGATCCAAAGAACGAAGACTGGGAATCATATGCAGACTGTTTTCAGATGTTTTTAGAAGGCAACGATCTGGCCTCGATTTCTGAAACACGGAAGAGAGCAGTTTTTCTTACATACTGCGGTCCCACAGTATTCAAGATGGCAAAGGCATTAGCTGCCCCTGCAGATGTGAAGGTAATGGCTTGGGCAGATTTGGAGAGGCTATTGAGGGCACACTATATGCCCCAAGTATCGTGCCTCATTCAAAGGCACGAGTTCTACCACTGCAATCAAGGGAAGAATGAAAGTATCAGTGACTTCATGGCAAGTTTGAGACATATTGGGGGTGCCTGCGAATTCAGCACATTAGAGGAGGCCATGCGTGATCGTTTTGTATTGGGCCTGAAGGACAAAGTGTACAGAGTAAATTACTTATGAAACCAAAAATTACGCTGAAAGAAGCCATCGATGAAGCGGTAGCAGCAGAAGCCACGAAAACCTCAGCTGCAACTATGAGGAAGATGAACAGAACAGCTTCCCATTCTGACCGGGTGAGAAAACCACTACTACGCATTTTGATGAACCAGCTTCTGAATCAGAATACAGCAGAGAAGAAGAAGAGATTAACAGGCTCAGGATGGAGTGGAAACGAAACAACCAGGGCTGGAAAAAGTGAGATTTTCACTGTGCGGGCTGTGGGGGAAACCACCCCCGCACAGAATGCAAGTTCCTGGACACCATTTGCCTCCGTTGCGAAAAGAGAGGGCACATTGCAAGAGTCTGCAAATCAGCCAGAACTCCACCAAACAGAAGAAGATTTGCTTCAAACAACAAAGACAGAGAAGTTAAACCAAACAACAATAACAAAAAAATGGGGTGTGCCACAGAAGCAAACGGAAAAAATGAAACTCATCAAACTGTAACCATTGGGCATTCCTCTTCATTGAACAATAGGAAGGTGCATGTCAAGGTTCTTATCGAGGGAAGACCTTGCCAAATGGAAGTGGACTCAGGTTCATATCTTTCCATGGTGTCATGGGACACTATTCAGAGTCTAGTGCCTGAAATTCAGAAGAAGGACTTCAAAAAGCAAGCACTGACTCTCAAAGACTACCAAGGGAACAATATTCCAGTAGTTAGAACAAGGAAATTCAACGTGAAATTCAAAAACTACACCAAAGTGCTGCCATTGACCATCGTAGATAAAGACCACCCAAGTTTGCTGGGACTTGAATGGTTCAACCCGCTGGGCATCTAAGTGACTGGCATCAACCATGTGAGCGACACTGATTGGGAAGAGTCATTGAAGATGGAATTTCCAGAGGTCTTCAGCGACAGATTAGGCAAGTACTTGGGGACCCCTATCACTTTCAACCTAGACCCCAAGGTACAACCAATAAGGTTAAAACCCCGGAGGGTGCCATTTGCATTAAAAGAAAAAATTGATAAACAATTAGATAAGTTAATAGCCCAAGGGGTATTAGAACCCACAGGCCACTCCAGGTGGGAGACACTCATAGTCACACCAGTCAAGACTGATGGTTCAGTAAGGATCTGTGGTGATTTCAAAGGGACATTAAACCATGCGCTACAACAGAGTGCATATCCGGTGCCAGTGGTTCATCACTTACTACACTCCTTGGGCGGGGGCAACGTTTTCGCCAAGTTAGATCTTGCCCAGGCCTACCAGCAGTTACCTGTAGACAATACAACTGCAGAGGCACAAACCATTGTAACCCATCGAGGTGCTTCCAAATGCAAGAGGTTACAATTTGGAGTAAGTGTGGCACCTGGAATATTTCAAAGCCTTATGGAAAGGATGTTACAAGGGTTGCCTGGGGTGGTGCCTTATTTTGATGACGTTTTAATCTCTGCTAAAAATGACACTCAGCTACGTGAAAGACTCAGAGAAGTGCTGACCAGATTCAGAAAAGCAGGGTTAAAAGTCAAAAAAGAGAAATGCACACTAAGAACTGACAAGGTTGAATTTTTGGGCTACATGATTGATAAACATGGCATCCACCCCACGGAAGCCAAAATCCAGGCAGTCAAGGAAGCCCCCAGACCAAAAGGCAAAATGGACTTGCAGGCATTCCTGGGGCTTATTAATTTCTACCATATGTTTTTACCGCAGAAAGCAACCACAGCAGAACCCCTACATAGATTGTTGGATAAAAAATCTGCATGGGTCTGGGGCAAAAAAGAAGAGGCAGCATTTAACCATATCAAGAGTCAAATCACCTCTGACTGTGTTTTAATTCAGTTTTCTGAAACTTTATCTGTTGTACTAACTTGTGATGCCTCCCCTTTTGGAGTGTGTGTGGGGGTTCTGAGCCACAAGCTTCCCAGTGGAAGGGAAGCCCCCATTGCTTTTTATTCATGCACGTTGACTAAAGCAGAGAAAAACTATAGCCAGCTGGACAAAGAAGCATTAGCAATTGTAGCAGCTGTCAAGAAATTCCACGAATACGTTTATGGCAGAAGATTCACCATTGTCACAGATCACAAACCACTTCTGGGAATTGTGGCCAGTGATAGACCAACTCCAATCATCCTATCTCCCAGAATGCTAAGATGGACTGAATTTCTTGCAGCATATTCATATAAACTCATCCATAGACCAGGCAAGGACATTGGACATGCAGATGGTTTGAGTCACTGCCCACTTCCTTTGCACACTGAGGACCCTGCTCCTGAAACTTACACGTTCTTCTTGGAAACTGTTGCCAAGCTTCCTGTGAATGCTGCTAAAATTGCTAGAGAAACAACCAAAGACAGTGTATTGGCTCCTATTGTGGGTTGGATCAAGAAAGGTTGGCCACTACAGGACCTTCCTCAAGTCTCCCAACCTTTCAAATCCAGACAAACTGAACTATCTGTGTTGAGAGGGTGTATTTTGTGGGGTAACAGAGTAGTTATTCCTGCAAAACTACAGAAAGAAGTTTTAGAAATGTTGCATGAGGGACATCCGGGTATTGTCAGAATGAAGGGTTTGGCCAGGAGTTATGTATGGTGGCCTGGTATTGACAAAATGGTTGAAAATTGGGTTGCATCCTGTACCAACTGTCAGGTAACAAGGCCTGCACCACCTGTCACCCCTAAACAGGAATGAGAATCTCCTAGGGGGCCATGGTCCAGGATTCATATTGATTTTGCTGGCCCTACCAAGGGGCATACTTTTCTCATTGTGGTTGATGCCTACTCTAGATGGTTAGAGGTTATTCCCATGTCCTCCACCACAGCAGACGCTGTTATCAAACAGTTAAGGAAGCTTTTTGTAACTCATGGTCTTCCTGATATTATTGTTTCTGACAATGGTCCCCAATTTACTGCCAATATCTTTGAATCTTATCTGGCACAACAGGGTATCAGACACGCCCTTACAGCCCCGGGGCATCCCTCGACTAACGGCTGGGTTGAACGCATGGTACATTTCACTAAGGAGAAACTGCAGCAATTAGGTCCTGGGGATATCACTGAGAAAGTGGAGAAACTGCTCAGTATCCAACACATTACTCCAAACCCATTCAATAACCTAACTCCAGCTGAACTATTGATGGGTAGAAAACTCAGGCCTCCTCTTGACTGCCTTCACCCCACTTACGCACCCAACACTCCGGTAGATTCCACTAGCAAAACTCATAGTTTTTATGTGGGAGACAGAGTTTATGCTAAAAACCTAGTGGGTGAACCTTTATGGATTCTGGCAGAAATAATCCAGGTTACAGGGCCCAGGTCCTACAGGGTTCAGACTGAGGATGGTGTTTTATGGAGTAGGCACATAGACCAGTTACGGTCCAGACGGTCTCTGGATCATCCTCATAGTACCTCTCTAGACTCCCTTCCCACAGCCTTTTCTAGGGGGGAAGGGGATGACAATGAAGGTAATGAGCAAGTAAGAATCAACCCCATGTGTAACGAGCTAACATGACAGGAACTATCCCAAACCCTATCACAGCCCCAACAACGATCATCTCATTTGGAAGATGGCACAGCAATACCAGAGTTAGAGGATGACACTGGATTGGAAATGGATTGGGAGGAGAGACCAGGTTGTAGTAACTGAGCCGGTTCTACCGGCACAAGGAGTCCTAATAGGGAAATGTTATCAGAGAATATTCCTTCCTCACAAGGAGAGGTTCCCAGAATACCAGAACTACGCAGATCCAAGCGTGACCGTAAGAGCCCCACCTATTTACAAGAGTATGTGAGATAGATGGGGTTTGAGTATGGACCAAACCTAGTGGGGAGGGGTGTTATGTATGTAGAGTTTAAAATGATTGGTTGTTGAAGTACAGAGTTTGAAATAAGTGGTTGTAAAAAGTGCGGGAATTCTCTGCACTCTGATTGGCTAGTAGCCGCAGCAGCCGGCTATAAATAGCTGCTGCGGCTAAGCCATTCAGGTCCGTTCTGAGCTGAAAGTCACAATAAACAAGAGCTGAAGCACTCCGCATCCTGTCTCTTTATGCGAACTTAACACTCTCTCTCTCCTCTCTCAGGAAATTCTTTAGAGTTCAAAGTCCAACTGGATGCTGGGAAAAAATGAGAGGAAAGGAGATGTATACTGGCAGGAAGGTATTGGCTCAAAATTCCCTCAAGTCAAGGAAGAGAAACAAGTAAAAATTAAAGAAAGCCAACAAGAATAAACATTAAAAAACACATAATACTGGAGCCAGAGAGATCATATACATAATAAAAACTGCTAAAAGAATCTCCATAAATATAAAGAAAGCCCAGTATGGTACAGTTATAAGCCTAGATGTTCTCCCACACTGGCATCTTCCAGGAAACTGAAACTAGCATATTTGAAGAGTGTCAAGAGGGGAAAAGCTGTTTTATGGAGCTATATATCAGTAATCCTGAGAATGATAGAAATATCATTCAGTACAATTTTACAAGGAAGCAATAAAATACTTGTAGAATATCTTGAAATAGACGGCCCACTAGGCTGAATGAGGCAACAATTATAGGCAGCAATGCAGCTGCCTGCAAAGCACTTTTCTTAAATTTTATGGCCATTCTCAATTGAGGGGTGTATAGCATTGATGTACAGTAGGATACATAAGATATGCTGGGTCCCCTGAAACAGGCCACTGTCTTCACGTTGGGAGAGATGGCTGTTCAAGTTGTTAGTTCTGAAATAGCATTCACCTGCCATCTATTAAATAGAAGGGGTGTCATTTGTCTTGCGTTCCAGGCATTGAGACAATATTTTTGACTGGCACTGGAAAGTGTAGGTCCTTTCAAAGTTGTCTCCAAACCTGACTCATGCTAATTCTGCTATAAAAATATTATTGAGCCAGTGGTTAGAGTGCAGTACTGCAGACTCCTTCTGCTGACAGCTGGCTGCCTGCAATTTGGCAGATCGAATCTCACCAGACTCAAGGTTGACTCATCCTTCCATCCTTCTGAGGTGGGTAAAATGAGGACCCAGATTGTTGGGGGCAATATGCTTACTCTGTAAACTGCTTAGAGAGGGCTATAAAGCATTGTGAAGCAGTATATAAGTCTAAGTGTGATTGCTGTTGCTATTATGCCCCATTCTTTCAGGAATACTTTCCCCAAGCAACTTGCTTTAAATCAGAAATCATATTGCTAAAAATCCTTTTCCCCCCAGAAGCTTTAAAAAAAGCGCCTAGAGACAATTCTTTCCCAGTGCCAAAAACTTCCTGCTGACTGAAATAAAAATAAATGTTCTGTGCACATGCATTAAAAAAAGTACACTGCTTGATGTGAATTGCACTTCATCAAGGAGCGCTGTACAGTGTCAGTTTCTGAGCACTGCTGAGAATCAATTCTGTTCCTGCTGCGCTATAACCAGGGCACTGTGGAGTTAGAGGTCTCTCCCGATGGGAGCATTATTTTGAAAAGATCATTGTAGGAAGTTATGGAGGGTTTAGGGAAGGGGCTGCTCTTGAAGATAAATATTTGTGTCATGATCAGCACTTTAATTTCATCCATTCTTTTGTTTGTTTTGCATCATTGCATCCTGTACTTCAACCTCAAAGAGTTCTCAGGGTGATGCACGCTTAAAACAAGAAGAGATCGGTTTTAGAAATATTAAAGCAGCAGAATGTTAACAAACAAGAGTAGACATTAAAAACCACATAATGCTGGAGCCAGGGAGATCATACACATAATAAAAACAGCTAAAAGGCCTGGCAATTTAAAAGAACTTCAATTGATGCCGAAAAGATAACCATGTGAACACCACACAAATGTCTGAATAGAGATCATCCCTGGGACAAGATGCTATGATATAAAAACAGCTTATCCAGGATCACTTTTGCTATCATCCTATCCTAGTTCAGTTCTAACACTGAAGAGATCCAAAGATGTTCTAGAAATTCAGGGAGATTTTGGAGTGGGTTAGAGAGGAGCTTGCTTGCTTGTCAGTGGACTTCAGAAATGCCTGCAGCCAGGGTTAGGCCGGTGGATTGTGGACTGAAGGTTGAAATAGTAACACAACCATTCATTTCAAGGTTCTTTGCAAATCATTTTTTTAAATTTAACTTAATTAAAACCTTTATCAAAAATTAACATATTAAAATACAAATATATCTATAAAAGAAAAGTATGTTGATACATTTCACCATCGCTTTTTGACAGTACAAAGTCTTGGTTGTATTTATACATTCCAAATATCCATCCATTTCAATAGGTTCTCATTGGTCATATAAGTATACAAGGTATATTTTTTTCTTTTAACCTATATCTTTCATATTTTGCTGTCTATCCATTGGTACCAATTATTCCAAATTGTATAGTGTTCTGAGTCCTCTTTGTTATTCAATTCCATAGTGAGTCTATCCATTTCTGTGCATTTAAAAATTTTATGAATTATTACACCATCTGATGGCGTGGTAGACATTTTCCAAGCTTGTGCAAGTGCAATTCTTGCTGCTGTAATAATATCTATAATCAAATATTTAATCTTTTTAGGGTATTTACCCTTAATAATCCCCAGTAGAAACAATTCAGGCTTCAACTCTAACCTACAGTGGGTAATTTCATCTAGCCATGTTTGTATTTTGGTCCAATGTTTTTTAAATTTCCGGGCATAGCCACCAGGCATGGAAGAAGGTACCTTATGATTGTTTACATTTCCAACAGTTCAGGTTCAGATTGGGATACATCTTTGCAAGCCTAGATGGTGCTAAATGCCAATGATAAAACATTTTGTATAGATTTTCTTTGTATGCAACAGACTTTGTTAAGGAATAATTTTTATTCCACATTTTTTCCCAATCTTCTAATTCAATATTATATCCAAAATTTTTGGCCCAAGCTAACATAGGCCCTTTTACTATCTCCTCTTCTAAGTCGAAGTTTAATAAGTAATTATATATTTTGGATATTGATTTCTCTACTGTTCCTTGTAATGATTTGTCTAATTGGTTTGCTTTCATTTCAAATCCGTATTCCTCTAAATCTTTTTTATATCTCGATTGCAATTGAAGGTATGGCCACCAATCTATAATTATTCCCTGAATTTTTAATTCTTGGTTGGTTTTTAGTATTCCTCGATTGTCCAAAATTTGATCATATCTGGCCATTTTACCAATATCCAATGTGTTGGGGTGGATCATTGCCTCCATAGCAATGATTTTAATATAATGTTTTTTCCAAATTTCCTC
The DNA here is from genome assembly GCA_009733165.1 of Naja naja. Lineage (NCBI taxonomy): Eukaryota > Metazoa > Chordata > Lepidosauria > Squamata > Elapidae > Naja > Naja naja. The sequence continues at coordinate 191,714,155 of CM019148.1, read as the reverse complement.
CCAGGTATATATCAACAAATATTGTAGAATATGTCTATAAAAATACAAGTGTTCCTTTTTTTCTCACATTCCCTATGAAGGCATGCCACCCTATTTGAATATCATGTCCTTCCAGAGTCAAAATTCTCCTATTATCTAAATTGATCCATTCTCTGATCCACATTAAGGCTGCTGCTTTATAGTAAGTCTCCCACACTGAGAGTCCAAAGCCACCTCTACTTTTACTATCCTGTATATAAATTAGTTTTATTCACACTTTTTCCCCGACCATATCAATTTCATAGTTATTTTATTTAAATCTTTAAAAAAAGTTTTTATCTAATTTTATGGGTATTGTTTGAAATAAGTAAAGCAGTTTGGGTAAAATATTCATTTTGATTGTTGCAATTTTCCCTAATAGTGAAAGCTGTAATTTCCCCCATCTGTCCAGGTCTTTCTGTATTTATTTTAATAGTTTTATATAATTATCTTTTTTAATGCTGAACATTTTGCCCTTAACCAAATGCCTAGATATTTTACTTTTTTTGCCATTTGAAGCCCCATTTCTTCTTCTAATTTTCCTTTTTCTTTTGCTGTTAAATTTTTAACTAGCATTTTTGGTTTTTTCTTTAATTTTAAGGCCTGCTACCTCCCCATATTTCTCTATCTCTTGCAACAATATAGGTCCAGATTCTAGTGAGTCCTCAATAATAAATACCATATCATCAGTGAAAGCCTGTAGTTTGTATTCTTTTTTATTTTTGGTTCCTTGGTTATTTCTGTATTTGATCTGATTCTTATTAACGGTGTCTCTAGTGTCAGGATAAAAAGTAGAGATGGCAGTGTCTGACTCCTTTCATTATCTTGAATGAACTTGTCATCCCCCCCATTTATTATTACACTCGCTTTTTGAGTGTAATAAATCACTTCTAACATTTTTTTTTGGAATCTTTCTCCAAATTTCATAATTTTAATTTATTGAATCATAAATTCCCAGTTCACATCATCGAAAGCTTTTTGCGTGTCCAGGAAGGCAAGGGCCACTTGTCTTCCTGGATGTGCCTCATAGTACTCCAATATATTAATAATTGTTCTTGTATTGTTCCTTATTTGTCTCATTGGAAGGAATCCATTTTGATCTGCATGTATTCTTTCATTTAATAGTTTTTTTCATTTAGAAGGGAGATTGGTCTATAGTTCTTAATTTGTTTGGTATCTGTACCTCTCTTGGAATCAAGGTAATATACGCCTCCTTCCATGAATCTGGTAGCTTTGCTTTTATCAATACCTCATTACAAACTTCAATAATTCAATAGTAATGTTTCTATAGATTCTCCCAAGTTTTTATAGAGTTCCCTTGACAATCCATCCAGTCCTGGAGTCTTATTATTTTTTTGTTTTTGAATTGCTTCTTTTAATTTGGTTAGTGTTATTTCCTTATTTAGTAGTTCCCTCTTTTCTTCCACTAATGGGGGCATAATTCATCCTTTCAAATATTCATTTATTTTTCCCATTACTATCTTACCCTGGCTATAAAGATTTTCGAAAAACTCTTGTGTAATTTCTTTTTTCTTGTCAATATTAGTTTCATCAATTCCATTCTTATCCTGTAACTGATGTAACTTTTAATTTATAGGCCAGCCATCTCCCCGGTTTATTCGCATGTTCAAAATAATTTTGTCTTGTAAATTTTAAATTTCTTGCCAATTCTTCTTGATCTAGGATATTCAATTTATGTTTTGCTAAGGCCAATTTATTTTTAATTTGTTCTTTCCCAGGTTCCTTTTGTAATTTTTCTTCTAACTTCTTAATTTCCCCAGATAATATATTGTGATTTTCTCATTTTTCCTTGTTTCTTTTTGCAATATAGCTATCATTATCCCTCTTAAATATGCTTTCATAGTGTCCCACAAGTTTTATAATGAGGTATGTTGTTTTTTATTGTCTTTGAAAAATAACTCCAATTCTTTTGAAATTTTTTGAATATATACTTTTTCTTTTAAAATTTGTGGATTTAGTGTCCATCTACCTCTCTTTCCTTTCTGTCCTTTCCATATTATTTCAAAGGGGTTATGGTCGGCCCAAGTATTTGGCATAATCTCTACTGTTTCAATTATTTTTAACTAGGTCTCCGTTTACCCAGGCCACATCAATTCTTGACCAGGATTTGTGAGGGTTAGAGTAGAAGGTGAATTTAGTTTCTCCTGGGTTTAAAGTTCTCCATAGATCTAGTGGATTTAGTTCATCTGATATTTCAAAAAAAAAGTTTTAGGTAGTATATTCCTTCTATGTTTTTTTTTATCCCTAGCATAATCTTTTCTAATATCTACAATTACATTGCAGCCACCAATTAAACATAAATCCTCATTTCCTATTTCAATAATTTTATTTTGCACATTTTTATAGAACTCACTTTGATTTTTATTGGGCACATATATCACAACTCTTTTCTCTTCTCTTTTACTGTCTTGCTATCTGATCTTTTCTTCTAAGTGCTGTTCCACTTCTGCCACCTGTCTTGTAATTGGAGACTCACTTCAGTGTTTAGTTGCTCCTCCGGTTGACTCTTCACCAGTCTTCTAGACTTGGCTACAGCCACTGCTCACCCGCTGCTGCCGTACTGTCCTTTATCTTTGCTTTCTTCTTCAAACCGGCACGTCATGCCTCCGGGTCTGCCATAAGGCCAGCTTCTTCCGCATCAGGCTGAAGACTCCCTTCTTAGCATAGCTAGGAGCCACAACTCTCCTCGCTGTCTCTGAGAGTTCCCCTTTTCCCTGCTAATCCCTCTGGGACCAAGCATTGCCTTGGACGGCCATCAGATGTGAAAACTCTGTCACAGGGAATGGAGTGCTGTTCCTCTGCACCGCCATGACATGACATCACCACCGAAGTCTGCAAATCATTTAAACCAGTGTTTCTCAACCTTGGTAACATTAAGAGATGTGGACTTCAATCCCCAGAATTCCCAGCCAGCATGCTGACTGAGATTTCTGGGAATTGAAGTCCACATGTCTTTAAGCTGCCATGGTTGAGAAACACTGGTTTAAAATATAATAAACTCATTTCAATATAACAGATTAAATAATAAACAGGAGTTAGTTTGTTATGATGCCTGGTTGAAGTCCTGTTGAATCAATGCAGGAGAACAGCAAATATCCTAACACTAGCATTGCCAAACTTAGACAAGAAAAAAAAAGTTTATTAAGGCAGCTTGTTAAGTGATTGGAAGCTGGGGCTTCTTAGATGCTAGGCTCATGCATCCACTAGGGACCATAGTCTCATTAATCATAAGGGAAATATTCAGACAGAGTGACTGACAGAACTAGTGGCTGTTTTTTAAAAAAATGTCATCACTTGGGAGCCAGAAGGAGATGTAATTTTCATCCCAACTGAAAGAGCCCACTGCTACCCAAGCTACCTTTTTCAGCTGATCAACTTATTTGTTTTCATAGATTTAAAGAACACTCAATTCCCAACAGCTCTGGGTGCATATGGCCAACTTCCAACAAATCAGGAGAAATTGATATTCACCTTGACTCCCTTCTCTCAGGCTGCCACTTGTAGAATCTACAATTTGGCTCTTCAAAATATAGCTCTGTATGCAGCTTCCTAAGATCATGCCACAAATTCAGAAGTAAAATTGTCAAATTTCAGTGGTATTACTTTGGCCTGCTTTTTTTCAGGTTTAAGGATATATTTAAGGGTGAAAATAGAGCCCTTTGCATCAGAGAATCCTCTCCATTTGATTGTAACTCCCAAATTCTTCCTTACAAGCTGAAAACATTGGCTGTGCCTCTTCCAGATACATCACAATAATACAGAAAGGGCTACCACACTCCATTACAAGGTCAGGACTCAGCAGATCCCCTGATCTCTCAAATATTGCCTACCCCATCCTAGATTTTGACTACATTTCTCTCTGATATCTCTCTAGTCTGGGTTTTATTGTTATGGATCTTAATTTCTACTTGAACTAGGCTACAAACTTACTGGCATATATGATTTGACTACATAAAAACTGTTTGTGCTAAAATGTTATTGATATATACATCTCCAGCCTGATAAATTCTCCAGAGAAAAATCATGATGGAATTTTATCTCTGTATATATCAACTTGTTCTTTGCAATTATTTGATCAATAAACATATGATGAATGCACATTAGTAAAATATTGATGCAACATGCATGCGTTCCTCTCACAATCATGTAATATTGAGCACATCCCAAATCTTTGACCCATTCAGTGATGTGATCTACAACTCGTGTCTGAGATGAGCATGTTAATTGGAGCTGATGAGAGGTTTTAGCTGAAATCATCCTGAGGCTTACAGAATGGGGAAGGTTGAAAGGAGAATTAAAAATCTGCAAATGATCAGAGGGAAATGCATCTATTTCTAGTAATCTTTAGTATTCTTTATGTAAATTTAGAGATATAAAGACAATTTCTCAAATACTTCTTCCAATTTGGAAATGAATTTGAAATGTTAGAGAAGCATTAAGATGGGGAGAATTTCATTAATGACTTCAATAATCACAATTCACTGATGAAGAAGTGTGCATAGAAAATCTCAGATAACAGATAATCGGAGTTGGAAGGGACCTTGCAGGTCATCTAGTCCAACCCCACCACCCAAGCAGGAGACCCTACACCATTTCTGACAAATGGCATCCAATCTCTTCTTGAAAGTCTCAAGTGATGGAGCTCCCACAACTTCCGTTGGTTGATTGTTCTCATTGTCAGAAAGTTTCTCCTTATTTCTAGGTAAAATCTCTCCTTGTTCATTTTCCATCCATTATTCCTTGTCTGGCCTACAGGCACTTTAGAAAATAGCTTGACCCCTTCCTCTCTGTGGCAGCCCCTCAAATATTGGAAGACTGCTATCATATCTCCCCTGGTCCTTCTCTTCACTAGACTAGCCAAGCCCGGTTCCTGCAACTGTTCTTCATATGCCTTAGTCTCCAGTCCCCTAATCATCCTGGTTGTTCTTCTCTGTACTTTTTCTAGAGTCTCAACATCTTTTTTATAATGTGATGAACAAAATTGGATGCAGTACTCTAGGTGTGGTCTTATTACTAAGGCTTTATAGAGTGGTATTAGTACTTCACTTGATCTTGATTGTATCCCTCTGTTAATGCAATTTAGGATTACATTAGCTTTTTTGATTGCTGCTGCGCACTGCTGGCTCATATTTAGCTGGCTGTCAACTAAGACTCCAAGATCCCTCTCACAGTTACTACTATTGAACCTGGTTTCACTGTCTGTATGTGTACTTTTGGTTTTTCTTGTCTAAGTGTAGGACTACTTTTCTCTACATTGAATTTCATTTTGTTAGTATGGCCCAGTGTTCCAGTCTGTGAAGATCCATCTGGATCTTGAGCCTATCTTCTTGGGTGTTAGCTATTCCTGCCAGCTTAGTATCATCTGCAAATTTGGTAAGTTCCCCTTCTATTCCCTCATCTAAGTCATTAATGAAGAGTACTGAGCCTAAGACAGAACCTTGTGGCACCTGACTGCTTACTTCCCTCCATGTAGACTTAGACCCATTAAGGACGATTAGTTGAGTATGGTTTGTCAGCCAGTTGCAAGTCCATCTAGTGGTGGTGCTATATATTCCACTTTTTTCTAGCTTACCAAGAAGTAGGTTGTGGTCTACTTTGTCAAATGCCTTGCTAAAATCTAAATATATTATGTCCACAGTATTTCTCTGGTCTACTAATTTAGTCACTATGTTGAAGAATGAAATAAGATTGGTTTGACATGATCTGTTTTTAACAAACCCGTGCTGATTGCTAGTTATTACTTTACTTGTTTCTAGATGTTGGCAGATCTGGTTTTTTTAAATTATCTTTTCCGGTATCTTCCCGGGTATTGAAGTTAGGCTGATTGGTCTATAGTTTCCGGGGTCTGTTTTTTTCTCCTTTTTTGAAGTTGGGAACCACATCAGCTCTTTTCCAGTCCTCTGGTAGTTCCCCAGAGCTCCAGGATTTTTGAAAGATATCCACACTGTATATCAGACATAAATACAATTGAGTGAGTCCAGAAGTATTTTACCAGAAGAGTATTACATTCCTCTGTTTGCAATAGAATATCCTGCAGAACCAGGCTTGAGATTCTAGGCTTAGACAACCTTGAACTATGCTGGCAAAGATTGGACTTAAGCATAGTACATAAAATCATATGTTACAATGTCTTACCACTTAATGAATATTTCAGCTTTAACCTCAACAACACAAGAGCACACAACAGATATAAACTTAATGTAAACCACACCAAACTTGATTGCAGGAAATATGAATTCAGCAACAGAGTGGTCAATGTCTGCAACTAACTACCTGATTCTGTTGTCACCTGCTCAAACCCCCACTCCTTTACCCTCAAACTAACCTCCATTGACCTCACCCCATTCCTAAGAGGTCTGTAGGGGGCGTGCATAAGCACACAATCGTGCCTACCGTCCCTGTCCTATTGTCTCCAATTATTTCCTATTTCTTATATTTAAACTTATGTTTATTCTTTTTTCTATTGTATTGTAAGCTTTTGACAAATAAATAAATAAAATAAAATAAAATAAATAAATATGGTGCAGTGGTTCCGAGATGACCTCTGCCAGCTCCTTTAAAACTCTGGGATGTAATCCATCAGACCCCGGTGATTTGTGTTCATCAAGAACAGACAGGTGTTCTCTTACTATTTTTTTGCTTATTTTAACTTTTATTTCTGATCTGTCTTTTACAGTTATGTTTTTGGTGGGTTGAGCTATAGTTTCTTTTTGCGTGAAGACCAATGCAAAGAATGAGTTAAGCAGTTCTGCTTTCTTTCTGTTGCCTGTTACTTCCTTGCCGTCTTCTCTCTAGTGGACTGACTGTTTCCTTGATTTTTTCCTTGTTATTAATATGTTGGAAGAAACTTTTTTTATTATCTTTGACTTTTGTTGCAAGTCTTTGTTTGTTCTGAGCCTTTGCTTTCCTGACTTTGTCTTTGCAGATTCTGGCTATCTGCTGATATTCTGCCTTAGTTGTATATCCCTCTTTCGATTTTTTGTACTTGTCCTTTTTTTCTTTCAATTTGCGAGAGAGAACTTTGTGCAGCCATGCTGGTTTCTTCTTGAATTTCTTGTTTTTCTTTCTCAGTGGTATTGTGCTGGTCTGGGCTTCTATGATCGTACTTTTCAAAGTTTTCCAAGATTCTTGAGTTGTTTTCCCCTTTAGGATTTTCATCCATGAAATCTTTCCAAGGTTCTCTCTGAGTTTATTAAAATCAGCTCTTTTAAAATCCAAGACTCTGGTGTCATCATGTTCTATTGCTTGTGTTTGTGTTATGTTGAATTCTAATATGACATGGTCACTCTCACCCAAGATTCTTGCAGTTTCAACTTCCTCTATTACTTCTTCTCTATTTGTAAGAATTAAGTCCAGTATGACTGTTCCTCTAGTTTCACCCTCTACTTTTTGGACAACAAAGTTGTCAGCTAGGTTGGTTAGGAACTTATTTGATTTCTCACTTGGTGCAGGATTAGTTTTCCAATTGATATCAGGATAATTGAAGTCCTCCATTACTATTGTTGTGTGTTTCCTGCATATGTTTGTTAGTTGGTTGGCAAAAAGGACATCTATTTTCTCTGCTTGTGTGGCCGATAATATACACCTGTGGCAGTGGTGGGATTTAATTTTTTTTACTAACAGTTCTGTGGGCGTGGCTTGGTGGGCGTGGCAGGGGAAGGATACTGTAAAATCTTCAGTCAGAGGTGGTGTTTGCCGGTTCTCCAAACTACTCAAAATTTCCACTACTGGTTCTCCAGAACTGGTCAGAACCTGCTGAATGCCACCTCTGACCTATGGCCATGTCATTCCTTTTTTCTTTTATATTGACCCATATCAGGTGTGGTCTCCAGCAACTCCAAGTCTGAGCAGGACTAAGCCCTGAAGATCCTGGTCTGTTAGCACTGATACTACTAGATGTAGTACACTAAATTCCTAGGTCAAGCAAAAACACCTGAAATTTTCAATGTGCAGTCCTAAAATAAATGAAGTCAGTGCAAACTAGCTATGTTCTCATTTACGAATTGATGGACAGGTTCTGTTTATTGGTTGTTTTTCACACAGTCAACATTTCTGAATGGCAGCTCCATCAGCCAAATTTCAATGTTGGCAGATTTAAATAATTTAAGACAAAATGAGTCCCATTGGTAGAAAAGTGACCATATAAATCTGCTGAATAAATAAAATACATAAAACCAAATAAATAATGATACAGTGTTTCTGCAGATTTGTATATTATACTTTGCCCTAAGACAGGGTCCCCAACCCACATTCTGAGAACTGAGACCAGCCCATAGCCTGTTGGGAACTGGGCTATGGAAGTGGTGGGTAAACACGCAAAGCTCCATTTGTGCAAGCAGTGGGCATGCACATGTGAAACCGATCCCTCCTCCCCCACACTGCTGCCACCACTGCTGCCAGTTCATGGAGCCGGAAAGGTTGAGGACAGCTGTTCTAAGAAATAGGTATTTTATTATGCTACAATTGTTTTGTTAATTATAATAATTTAGTGCTTGGTTAAATTCCTATGTCTCACTCAAACAACCATATTCCAAATTTGGTTTGAAATGAGCCACAATGGATGACTTCTTAGATAATATTGGACCATAAATTGTGGTTTATGGGGTGCAAATTATGTCTGGAATAAGAAGACATGTTAGGATATCTATGTATATATTAGAATTTAGTGTAGTGTAGCAGTTAAGGGAACTTGGAGACACAAGTTCTATTGCTTGTTTAGACACAGAAGCTGATTGCTTGAGTGATTTGGGCCAATCATTTTCTTTCAACTCTAAACTGAGAAGTTGAAAAGCATCTATCTACCATCCCATACTAGACCAATATAGTAGATTATGGTCCATAGCTTTCATTGAGAAGACTTTCATCCTGCAGTGGATTGATTTGAGGAGATAGAAGAAGAAGAAGAAGAAGAAGAAGAAGAAGAAGAAGAAGAAGAAGAAGAAGAAGAAGGAGAAAGAAGGAGAAGGAGAAGAGAAGGAGAAGGAGAAGGAGAAGGAGAAAGAAGAGAAGGAGAAGGAGAAGGAGAAGAAGGAGAAGGAGAAGGAGAAAGAAGGAGAAGGAGAAAGAAGGAGAAGGAGAAGGAGAAGGAGAGAGAGGAAGAGGAAGAGGAAGAGGAAGAAGAAGAAGAAGAAGAAGAAGAAGAAGAAGAAGAAGAAGAAGAAGAAGAAGAAGAAGAAGAAGAATGGATGAAAGCAGGATTCATGAACTAAGCTAAAATGTAGCACTGCCAATGTAATACCAACAAAAGACCAAAGTCTCTGCTGCCCCAATCCTTACCATCTGAATTGCAAGCTTGGGGAAGAGAGTGGTGTGCAGATGAGAGGCGATAATACTTAGAAATGCAATTAGAGATACTTAGGCTTTGCAGATCTGCTTAGATGTGATAATAAGATTCATTTCTGTCATTCAAAAACTGCAGCCAGCCCAGTCCTGCTGACTTCAAAATACTTGGATTTAGACCCTCCTTTCTGTTCAACTGTTAAATTTAATTGACTTTCTTAAACAACCCATTTGGTTGCTCTTTTTGCCGTGCTGATAACAATTTAAAAAAGACAGTCTGTAGACCCAACAGAGTAGCAAGTAAATTCTTCCTTCTTCTTTTCCTCCCCAAATACCAAGGTTTGAGTGGGCCAGGAAGATGAAATATAATTATGGCTGATCCTATCTTCATCAGTGAAGAAACTAGCGACAGCCATTGAAATAGGAGGCGGGCAATTGAGATGCCAAATTGGTGACTCCTGCTCAGAGGGAATTATAGTAATCAATTCTCTGTGGTTACATAGGCATGAACTACTGCTGAGAGGTCGCCATGGGATAATAAAAGGGCATGTCACAACTGGCACAAATTGCATGGCTAAAAAGAAAAGTCCCAAAGCCAACTTGCAACTTCCCATGAAAAGGATGTGACTGTGTTGACAAGACTTCCAGTCCAACTTTCTGCTTCTAAATAATGATTGTCACCAAGCAGAGGGAGGGGAGGGCAGGAGAGGAAAGGTTGAAATGAAATTTCTTTCTATAGTGAGCTCAGTCCCCAAAGTTTGCTCTAACAGCCTGGAGATAATCATTCAAATTCTTCTTCAAAGGAAAAGAGTTGTGGGCTCCACACAAGGGAAATACCTACTTTTCTTCTAGCAACAAACTAGTAATATTCTTACCAGTGTTTATAAAAATTGCAAGACAGGTTGTTTTGCTGGCTACTCAAACTTCAGAAACAGAAAATGAAGCCAACTAGTTATCATATTTTTCTTTCTGATAGCACAGGGGGGCAATGTTTGGGGATAACATTAAAAGTCAGAGCATAGCATGTTACTTTTAAATTTTAAAATTCTATCCATCCATCCATCCTGATGTTATCCCTTTTCCCAAACACTTCACATAAAGGACATTTGGATCTATAAATAACATCTATCAATTAAGGGCAAAAGTTTAGCAACACCATCAAAAGAAGTTCTTAAGATGTTTTCCCACAAATTGAGGAGCAAGGAAAATCTCATTGTGGTCATATTTTCTATATACACCCATACACATGAATATAGACAAAAGAAAAATCTCATTGTGGTCATACATACTGTCTATCCGTTTAATATAAACAGGGTATATTTTTAAAGCTTAAGGAAATATGAAACAGATTCACTGTTTTTTCAACACCAAGAAGCCACGTCAAGGCTGATAAGCAATTACACAGCAAACCCCATCCTATTTCTTCAGGGACTTGGACAGAGAACTCTATTTTTATTGCACGAAAGTCAATATAACAACCACAACAATAGACATATATGGCGCTCTTGCTCACAATGCCTTCTGGTTTATTGACTGCTAGCATTTCCTCTTTGACTCCATTTTTAAAGGAAACCAAGACCTACATTTGCCTGTGGGTGTAGGTGTAGGGAAACGAGTAGAAGAAATTACCCATGAGTTTTTGGGTATTCCCTAATGTCCATTTTTATTCATGTACTATAGACCCTGAAAATGTCAATACATCATGCAGTCCATGTACAATTTTTGAAAGTAAGCACTATGGTTTTTCATGGATCTTAGGTCATACAAGGAAGTATAAAGTAGTTGGTGCTACTCAAAATACACCTTCCAAGATAAATAGATAAACCTCAGAATATAACTATTAGGGCCAATGGATGATTTAAAAGGCAAACTGTTTCAAAAGAAATTTGAAGGTTTTTTTCCTTTTATGCTGAAGATTATTTTATTTTTAATCTCCACTTGTTGGATTCTCATTTTGGTAATTATTCTTGTTCTGTACTCATTTTAAAGTGCAGCTGTATACATACGTCTAGTCAAATATCAGTTCTTTTGTTTAATAGGCCTTATTATCTGATAAGCAGATACAGTATTACAATCTAACAGTGTAATTTTATACAGCTCTGTTTAAAAGTCCAGTTTAGTTTAATAGGGTTCACAAACTTAGAACAGTAGGCAGCAATTTGCTTTCAAAATTCAATGAGATGTACTTCTGAGTTGATAGGTGTAGAATTATATTGTAAGGGGAAAATCTAATATTGCAAGTTCTAGCTCTTTCTAGTCCGTCCCCCATCCTTCTACAGTGGCATAAGTCTACTTCAAAGGATTCCTCAACTACACATTTTTCTCTGCTACAAGAATTATTTTCTTAAATTTCCATTTCATTAGTAGGAAATACAAAACATCCTAAATTAACATTATATATATAGAATTAGCTGAGTAACAATCTTAGAAGATGCTTTACACTATTGGTCTTTAGCTGTTGTGACCATCTAAAATTTAATTACCCTCATGTTTTGCACCAGTAAGCTTTATACCTTAACCCAGTTTTTCATTTTTTTTGTTTATTTCTACTGACAGGGAGAGACAGCATTATCAGAGAAGTACCCATTGATTGTATTATCTTTCATAAATGTGTAAATTTTTTGAAGCAACCATTATTGATGATTATTACTATATATTTGGTTGCAGATACTAATGCCTAACTATAAATTAAACACCAAAATAGAATTAAGGAAAAAAATATGTCCTGACAGAACTCCTCACACAGAGACCTTTTTGTTGACCACTAATGCCCTGTAAAAATGAGAGAAAGAATATCAGCAACCAACTTTTTGAGACGACAGAAGCAAATGTGTTGATTTCCAAGAAAGATATGGGGCATTTGGATAGGATTTCAGTGTGCAAGGGAAAAATATTGTCCTTTTTATTTCACTAGAACAGAGGTGTCAAACTCACATCATCACAGTGGCATTACATGATGTAACGGGACTCTTTCCCCCTTTGCTAAACCAGGCATGGGCATGGCCAGCATGTGACGCATCCAGCCCACAGGCCGGGAGTTTGACAGCCCTGATCTAGAAGGTGATTAGGACCATCACTCTGAGCCATTTCCTTAGCTTAGCAAATATATAATACAAACTCTTTATACATGCAACTGAGATATGTACTGTATATTCACAATATATTTCCACAATGCAAATCTTCCTGATCTCACTAATTGGTTCTCTTTATGACCTGTTAATCAATGGAAATGCCAAATTTTTCTTGAATACAACAAGTCTGCCATTATAACTGTCTATAAATAGGCAACTCCAAAGAGAACAGCTAACAGATCATTTTGTATGTTACCCAGATTACCGAATGGTATATGGCCACATAATTTGGTTATTTGATAAAGGGTTGGCATTGTAGGATTTTGGAGCCATCCTTCAATAGAGATGAATGAGCTATTATAAAGGTTGTGTTTAGGGAGAACATCAGTGCAGGCTGACTTTTAAACGCAGATCAAACTTCAGGGAGATGCTTACTTGTGGCAATTTGATATGGGCTTAACTTTAGGTCAAATATGATTCCTAAAAACATGTAGTTATAACTTCATAAAGATCACACTGTGACTTTTAAGGATACAGTTCTTTCAAAAGGAGGGGAAGAAACACGGCAAAAACAATTGAGGAAATATATTCCTGTGTATCTGCTGGTTTTATATGAGAACATAACAAAACTTTCTTGATTTTCGAACTTGAGCTTTTTAGCCTTTGGTACCCTTGGGACATCAAAGGCAAATTACAATTGGAGCTCAGATGTTTAGGAATGCCAAAAGGCATTGTTTTAGTTTTGCTGCATTTAAATCCAGTTTGTTTTCTTGGATCCAGTCTGTCAAAATCTTTTTGCAGTTCAGTCGTTCTGCGAGAAACAGATTTGCCATTAAAATGCACAGTCGTGCCATCTGCATAAAAGTATAGAACGGTAATGACACATCCATGCAAGAAATCATTAATAAGAGACAAAGTTGGAATGAGTGACACCCCTCCAGGAGGAGGAGGAGGAGAGGATGTTAACTGACACCTTTTACTGACAAACAGAGAGATGAGAGAGGGAGGGAGGGAGAGAGAGAGAGACAGATTGCGGTTTGCTGGGGAAAAACTGGCCTTCTGACAACAAACATGCTGAAGCACCAGGAACCTGTTTTCTCTAGGAAAAAATTATTACAGGTCTGAAGCTTCAGCAAATCTAGTTCAGTTTCTGCCAAAGCAACGTACTTCTTAAGCAGTCTGTAAAATCAGCAGAGGCAACTGCTTCCATTATGCAGGGTTAAATACTGTAACATCAAAGAGTAGTTCATTACAACATAATTGGGCAGCATATCCAAAATTGTACCAATCTAGTATTTAATTTTTCTAATTTTCAGTTGTTTTCAGTGATTATTTATAACAGGAATAACCAAATTCTCTATTCTCTGGGACAACTCCACTGACTAGAATTTGGAAATGGCAGGTGCATAATAATGTGGACAATCTCTAGGAATGCAATATTTCATTGGGGCAAATTTATTTCTACCTATTTCAAGAAACTTTATCTTACTCTTCAGCATAGAAAGCTCAGAACAGAATGAGGTAAACACTTATTGCAGATTTATAAGAGATATGGCATAAAAAGAGGGAAGGGAAATTCTCTGGCATCAGTTTTTAAGTTATGGAAGAATTCTAATAATGGAAGAACAATTGAATGGAGCTGATCTTTCATCAGAATCTGCAGTGGAGTGCAGTTCCCCTGTCAGCTTTGGAAGTCATATTAGCACCAGAAGCTTCCATGCTGGCATATTCTTGAGCGTGGGAAGTGGGGAGGGGGAATTTCATGGAGTGTATGTGGTTAGACATAATAGCATTCTTCTTTAGAGTCAAGGTCATGTTATTCCTGCACCTGGCTGAGGAGTAGTAGAGGGGATGTCTCAAGTTGGAACGGATGGTGATTTGGGCATGTGATGGAATGATGGGTGCAGCGGGTGGATTTGTAATATTTTACTTATTGGAGGAAAACCCGGAACTTTCAGATTCGGGTTTTCCCAGGTGTGCCAGTATAACTACTCTAATAAAAGGGCCTTGGTGATGCAGGCTGATAATAGCCTAGCACTTAGTTCCAGCTGCCTGTAACTATTGCAGGCTCGAATCCCACCAGGCTCAAGGTTGACTCAGCCTTCCATCCTCTCAGGGTAGGTAAACTGAGGACCCAAGATTGTTGGGGGCAATAAACTGACTTTGTAAAAATGCTGCTTAGTAATAAGCAGGCATATAAAATGGAAGGAAGGCTATTGCTGAGCGCATTGGGTTGTATCCCAAAAATTGTAAGCCACCCTGAGTCTCCGGAGAAGGGCGGAATATAAATATGAATTTTTTTAAAAACGGAAACTTTGAGAAAACGCCTGTCTCTGAGCTTTTAATTGGAATTGGGTTTTCCTGGAACCCTGACATCCTTTGTAGCAGCCTAAGGAAATGGCTAGTTCTAGATAAGGGTGAGGAGAAGACAAATGAATCGGATTTTCCTACAAAGCTGAAGAAACGATCTCCATGTTCCATCCCTCACAGATACATTTTGTGTTTAATGTCTTGAAATTCTTTCTGACCCAGAGAAGCTAATCATTTTGAATCATGCCTTGAAGTTACATGCCTTGAAAGTGATTGATACTTCTGTCAATTAATAGATTAATAGCTCATAGATTCAATAGGTAAGCCAGCCAAAGTGAGATGGTGCTAGCATCAGGGGGATTAAAGTGGGTTTAAAATAAGAACACTCACATTTTGTGTAAGAACTACTTCTTACAAGATGAAAAGTAAACAGTTTGAGGCCAGACTAATCCATGAAAATAACAAAGGTCAAATTTATCGTTCCTTCTCCTCCTCATAAGCACAGGACCTCCAGTCTACTAAACTGCACAGGTAAGAAAAAGAGGTATCAGAAGGGAACCATGATTTAATGTACAAAGGATTTGTATTTTAAGTCTGGCAATAGTTGGGATTTTTTTTTCTTTGTAGCTTTCTCTCCTTCAATAAACTGACTTATCTGAAACTGTAAACCTTGAATCCTGTCTATGTTCAAGTAGCAGCCAAGACAAACCTGACATTCGATAGTAGCAACAGGTCATTTCATTTTGTCACCTTAAATAGAGCAGCAGCTGGTGTCTCCCTTCCTTCCTGTTATGTATGCAAGTTTAAAGTCATTGGTTTAGTTTGAACTGTTCTTGTAAAATGTTAGAAATGATTGGTTTAAAAAGTGCGGGAAAACCCTGCACTCTGATTGGCTGGCAACTGCGGCTGCTAGCTATAAGTAGCAGCCGCAGCCCAGCCAAAGTGGGTCCGTTCTGAGCTGAAGTCACTAATAAACTCTTGAGCTGAAGCACTCCGCGTTTGACTCTTCGTGCAAACTTAACACTGGCAACGAGGATGGGAATCCCCTGAAGAGAAGACGACGCGGAAGACAAGAAGAGCGAGATGGCTGCACTGAACACCCCCCCAGCCCCGTTTGATCCGATGGCAGAAGACTGGGAATCGTATGCAGATCGTTTCCAAATGTATTTGGAGGGAAACGATCTTGCTGACATTTCCGAGAAGCGGAAGAGGGCGGTCTTTCTCACACACTGCGGTCCGGCAGTTTTCAAGATGGCAAAGGCATTGGTGGGAGCTGCAGACGTGAAGGTAATGGAATGGCCTGATTTAGAAAAGCTGTTAAGAGCCCATTACGTGCCACAAGTATCATGCCTCATTAAGAGGCACGAGTTTTACCGTCGTGATCAAGGGGAAAGCAAAAACGTAAACGACTTCGTGGCAAGTTTAAGAGACATTGGGGGTGCATGTGAATTTAACAATTTAGAAGAGGCCATGCGCAATCGATTTGTTCTGGGCCTAAAAGACAAGGTGCTACAGAGCAAGTTATTACTAAAACCTAAGATCACGCTGAAGGAAGCAATAGAAGAGGCCTCTTCAGCAGAAGCTACCAAGTCCTCAGCAGTGGCCATGAAGAAAATCAACAAGGCCACAAGCCATCCTGATGTGGAAAAGTCCACAACAACTCATTGTGAGCAAATAGATTCTGAGTCAGACTGTAGTGAGGTGGAGGAAGGAATTTACAGACTCAGAATGGAGCGGAAAAAGAAAGACCTGGGAAGAAAGAGGCAAGATTTCTACTGCAGTGGGTGTGGGGGAAACAACCCCCGCACTGAATGCAAGTTTTTAGACACCATTTGCCTCCATTGTGATAAAAGAGGACACCTAGCAAGAGTCTGCAAATCATCCAGAACTCCACCCAACAGACGAAAGTTTGCTACAAGCAAAGACAAAGAATTCAGGCCCAACAATCTCAGTGAGAAAATGGGGCTCAGCACAGAAGCAAATGGGAAGAATGAGACTCATCAAACAGTCACCATTGGTCATTCATCACCTTTAAGAAGCAGAAAAGTGCATATCAAGGTACTTATTGAAGGAAGGCCTTGCCAAATGGAAGTGGACTCAGGCTCATACCTATCTATGGTGTCATGAGACACTATTCACAGACTTCTTCCCAACATCCAAAAGAATCACTTCAAGAAGCAAGCATTGACTCCTAAAAACTACCAAGGGAACAAGATTCCAGTAGTTGGAACAAGAGAATTCAACGTGAAGTTCAAAGGCCACACCAAACGCCTACCACTGACCATCGTGGACAAGGACCGCCCAAGTCTGCTGGGCCTTGAGTGGTTCAACCCTCTGGGCATCAATCACATGAGCAACACTGAGTGGGAAGAGGCCTTGAAGTCTGAGTTTCCAGAGGTCTTCAGCAACGGATTAGGCAAGTACTTGGGGACCACTATCTCCTTTAACCTAGATCCCAAGGTACAACCAATCCGTTTAAAACCCAGAAGGGTCCCATTTGCCTTAAAGGAAAAAATTGATGCACAATTAGATAAACTAATAGCCCAAGGGGTTTTAGAGCCCACTGATCACTCCAGGTGGGAGACACCCATAGTCACACCAGTCAAGACTGATGGGTCAGTGAGAATCTGTGGAGACTACAAGGGGACATTGAACCATGCGCTACAACAGAGCACATATCCAGTTCCAGTAGTGCATCATTTATTACATTCCCTTGGAGGGGGCACAGTTTTTGCCAAGTTGGACCTGGCACAGGCATATCAACAATTAACAGTTGATGATGCCACTGCTGAAGCCCAAACCGTTGTAACCCATAGAGGTGCTTTCAAATGCAAAAGGTTGCAGTTTGGAGTAAGCGTGGCACCAGGCATCTTCCAAAGCCTTATGGAAAGAATGTTACAATGGTTACCAGGGGTGGTGCCCTATTTTGATGATGTTTTAATTTCTGCTGAAAATGACACTCAATTACATGAGAGACTCAGGGAAGTCTTAACCAGATTCAAAAAAGTGGGGTTAAAAGTCAAAGAAGAAAAATGCACACTTAGAACAGATAAAGTGGAATGTTGGGGGTACATGATTGATAAACATGGCATCCACCCCACAGAGGCAAAGGTTCAGGCAATCAAAGAAGCCCCCAGACCAAAATGCAAAACAGATTGGCAAGCATTCTTGGGACTCATTAACTTTTATCACATGTTTCTACCTCAGAAGGCAACCAGTGCAGAACCCCTACATAGGTTGCTGGACAAGAAATCTGTTTGGGTCTGGGGGAGGAAGGAACAAGCTGCATTTAACAATATCAAGAGACAAATCACATCTGATGCTGTGCTGATACAGTTCTCTGAGAACTTTCCTGTTGTTCTGACTTGTGATGCCTCCCCTTTGGAGGGGGGGTATTGAGCCACGTGCTTCCCAGTGGGAGGGAAGCTCCTATTGCATTTTACTGTTGCACCTTGACTAAAGCAGAGAGAAACTACAGCCAACTGGATAAGGAAGCCTTGGCAATTGTAGAAGCTGTCAAGAAATTCCATGAGTATCTATATGGGAGAACATTTACTGTTGTCACAGATCATAAACCTCTTTTAGGCATTGTGGCAGGGGACAAACCAACGCCCATGATGGTGTCACCAAGAATGCTGAGATGGACTGAATTTCTTGCTGCTTATTCATACAGACTGATCCACAGACCTGGTAAAGACATTGGGCATGCAGATGCTTTGAGTCGCTGCCCACTTCCTTCACACATTGAGGACCCTGTTCCTGAGACTCACACCTTTTTTCTAGAAACTGTTGCCAAGCTTCCAGTACATGCTGCTGAAATTGCCAGAGAGACTGCCAAAGACACTTTATTGGCTCCTGTTATAGGCTGGATTAAGAAGGGTTGGCCACTTCAAGATCTACCTCAACTTGCCCAACCTTTCAAATCCAGGCAAACTGAATTATCTGTATTAAGAGGATGTATTTTGTGGGGTAACAGGGTGGTTATTCCTGCAAAACTACAAAAAGAGGTTTTGGAAATGTTACATGAAGGTCATCCTGGTATTGTAAGGATGAAGGGATTGGCCAGGAGTTATGTATGGTGGCCAGGTATTGACAAAATGGTTGAAAACTGGGTTGCATCTTGTCCCAACTGTCAGGTAGTCAGGCCTGCCCCACCTCTCACCCCCAAACAGGAATGGGAATGTCCTAGGGGCCCATGGTCTAGGATTCACATTGATTTCGCTGGCCCTACCAGAGGGCACACTTTCCTTATTATAGTTGATGCATATTCCAAATGGCTAGAGGTTATCCCTATGGCATCCACCACAACTGAAGCTGTCATCAAACAGCTTAAAAAGCTTTTTGTAACTCACGGGTTACCTGATGTACTCGTTTCTGACAATGGCCCTCAATTTACATCCAACCTTTTTGAATCATATCTAGCACAACAGGGTATCAGACATGCCCTGACAGCCCCTGGGCATCCTTCGGCTAACGGCTGGGCTGAACGTATGGTATGATTCACCAAGGAAAAACTTCAGCAATTGGGTCCAGGGGATATCACTGAGAGAGTTGAAAAACTTCTCAGTGTCCAGCATATCACTCCTAACCCTTCAACTAATTTGTCCCCAGCTGAATTGTTGATGGGTAGGAAACTCAGGTCTCCCCTTGATCGCCTTCATCCCACTCACGCACCCAACACACCACTAGATTCCACTAGCAAAATTCGCACATTCACTGTGGGTGATTCTGTTTATGCTAAGAACCTTATGGGTGAACCATTATGGATTCCTGCTGAGATAACCCAAATCACGGGCCCCAGGTCTTACAGGGTACAAACGGAGGATGGTGTCCTCTGGAGCAGGCACATTGATCAGTTAAGATCCAGACTACCCCAGGAGCATCGCTTTTGCTCCTCTCTGCTTCCCATACCTACTGCCTCTTCTAGGGGAAGGGAGGATCATGAGTGTAATCAGCAAGCAAGAATCAACCCCATGTGTAACAAGCTAACACGACAGGAACCATCCCAAAACCTGTCACAATACCAACAACCATTTTCACAAATGGAAGATTGCACATCATTACCTGATTTAGGTGCTGACATTGGGTTGGAGATGGATTGGGAGGAGAGACCAGATTGTAGTAACCAAACAGGTTCTACCATTACTATAAGTCCTAGTAAGGAAATGTCAGCAGACACATTTCCTCCCTCACAAGGTGAGAACCTTAAAACATCTGAACCACGTAGGTCTCAACATACACGTGAGAGCCCCACCTATTTAAAAGAATATATTAGATAGGCTGGGGTTTGAGTATGGACTGAACCTAGTGTGGAGGGGTGTTATGTATGCAGGTTTAAAGTCATTGGTTTAGTTTGAACTGTTCTTGTAAAATGTTAGAAATGATTGATTTAAAAAGTGCGGGAAAACCCTGCACTCTGATTGGCTGGCAACTGTGGCTGCTAGCTATAAGTAGCAGCCGCAGCCGCAGCCCAGCCAAAGTGGGTCCGTTCTGAGCTGAAGTCACTAATAAACTCTTGAGCTGAAGCACTCCGCGTTTGACTCTTCATGCAAACTTAACACTTCCCTCTCTCCTTGAGACAAGAATACAAGTGAATAAAAAACAAAAGAAAGTTATTCACATATCCTGGGCCAGAAAACCTCATAAATACCTCTAAACTTTCTCTGGTATGAAACCACCTCCCTCCAACTATTTGATAATAATTCAATAAAAAGTGGATGACATTTCATGAGGGTGCCAGGGCTTACAGGTACAGCTAATTCTGGTATTTATTTTTGATATTTATTATTTATACCTTGACTTTCGACTCAATAAAAACTTATAATGGTTTGCAAACATGGCATCCATAAAACATTAAAACATTCCTCTTCATGCAAAACAACCTAACCCAAACAAAATCTTGAAGTGAGAATAACTCCTATATTCTTTAGACATCAAGTGCCCTACAGAACAGAACTGTCCTGACTGAGTTCCAAAATACTGTAAGACAAGATGTCACATGGGTTCCTGCAGGCAAGGTAGATATTTCACAGGAGAGGTTCATAACTCATAAAACTGTGACTTTAAGGGGAGGGGGTATGTTCAACCTCCCCCTCTGGGCTGAATGAATGTGTTGTTTCTCCCTGTAGCAGGCAATTCTGCAAATACCTAGGTACCAAGCCTATGTTTATAGATCTGCTTGGTTTGAAGAAGTGCATGGAAACAGAAGCAGTGCCGCTCTGAGCTTTTTGGGTGCATAAAAGACAAGCAATGCAAATGTTCAGTTATTAACACTTAGTTATAAGAGCTAATGTTAGGCTGCTTCTGTTACTTTATTACCATAAAGAGAGATGGGCAAAATATCTATTTTACCCCCACTTTTACGCTCCCCACCCCCAGGCAGCTGGCTTAAAATAGAAATCATACAAGAGCTTCTGAAACAATTTGAAGATCCCAGGTCATCTAAATGAGCCAGTCTGGAGGTTCCACAATTGCTCTCAAGCTCTCTTGCTCTGCAAGGCCCCTCCTCCCAGCCCACAAAATGCATCCCACAAAAAATGGTTTCAACGTTCAACTAAAAAACAAAAAAAAATTCTGTTTTTTTTTAAATCCCAAGCTGGCATATTACTCCAGCAGTGCAGACAATAAGGGAAACCAAATATTCACAAGAGCACCATTGATTCTTTTGCTCTCTCTTTCTTCCTCACTGGAAGACTACAGTCCAGTGTAAATATAGGGCACCCTCTGGAAGAAACAATTCGCTTAAGGGCTTCTGTAATGGAAAAAACTTAGGTTGCAGAAACAGAACAAGAGAATTCACTTGTTTTAATAGCCTGAACCCAGGATTCTCTTTTTCCATATCGTTAGTAAAAAATGCTTTGCTCTCTGTTTAAAACTCAACCCATGTTTATTCAATATTCCTTTTCAAATGCAAAGGTCAGTCATGAGGAAGTGTGATACATATTTCATTTTCATTATATGTTCCAATCTTCTGCTTCTTTATCAGTTTGTGATTCCTCCATCCAAATGAAAGTGAATACAGTATGCATTTCTTTGCTGGTTTTCCTAAAATAGGCAGATATGTGTGCAATTTGTGGCCCAATATGCATGTTTTTGCAATCCATTTTCTTCTGCGTATCACATTTTTATGCAATTTTCAATAGTATATGTCCTTTTATGCACACTTTCTCCAATTCTATATCTATTTGTGTGCAAGTTTCATTTAATCAAAGTAGAAAAATGTTTTTCAAAATTTGGAAAAATATGATTATTATAAGACATCTTTGTTTTGGTACATCTCTTGATCCAGGAAATTTAAATTAGGTCTTATTAGTTTCTTCTCCATTTCTAGACAATACTGAGCTGAATGAAGTAGTCTTATCTCCCATCTTCAAAAAAAAAAAGGGGGGGCGGGGGAGGCAATTGTTTAGATTGCTCCAGATTGGTAATGGAGTCACAGGACTTTTGAAGACATTTAGGTGGTATTCTTAATTCCATTAGATGTGAGACTTAACTAAATATCACAAATCCTGAGTAAACATAATTCCTTCAAGTATTTGGAATATTATCTTTAACACAATAGGAATGAATAGTTTAATATTACATTGTTGGACAGTGTAAAGCAGGCATGTCCAACCCACAGCCCACATGTGACCCTGGATAGCTAGTAATGTGGCCCTATAAGATCATACTTTTTAAACATTATTATGTGATTATATATATTAATTATATTATATAATTTTATATGTCCCAAGAAAATTCCACTTCACTCAATGGAGCCCAGGGAAGGCAAAAGGTTTGGACACCTAAGCTGTAAAGAATCTTTATAATGCTTCTGGTGCTTGGTTATCCTTGTATTTGCAAAGTCATCAGAAAGTCAGTAGTCAGGACTTTCTTTCTTTCTTTCTTTCTTTCTTTCTTTCTTTCTTTCTTTCTTTGTCAATTGTGTACAAGATAACAAGTATAGGTATGAACATAAACATGAACAAAGGAAGTAAATACAGATAAATGGCAACAATAAGACAGGGACAATAGACAAGCTGGTACACTTATGCACGCCCCCTTTAAGGACCTCTAAAGAATGGGGTGAGGTCCACGGTAGACAGTTTGAGATCGAAGCTGAGAGGGGGGTTGAGGCTGTAACAACGGAGTCGGGTAGAGCATTCCAGGCATTGACCACTCTGTTGCTGAAGTCATATTTTCTGCAATTGAGTTTGAAGCAGTTTACCGTTGTATCGATTTGCCCATGTATTATTGTGGTTGAAGCTGAAGAAGTTGTTGACAGGCAAGACATTGTAGCAGACAATTTTGTGTACTATGCTTAGATCGGACCACAGGTGGTACAGTTCCAGATTGTCCAAGCCCAAAATTTCAAGCCTGGAGGCATAGGGAATTCTATTGTGAGTAGAGGAGTGGAGTACTCTTCTCGAGAAATACCTCTGAATCCCCTCAATCATGTTAATGTCAGATATACAGTGTGGATTCCAGGCAGATGAGCTGTATTCAAGAATTGGTCTGGCAAAGGTTTTATATGCCCTAGTTAGCAATTCAATGTTACCAGAGAAGAAGCTTTGCAAAATAAGGTTAACAATTCTTAATGCCTTTTTGGCAATGCTGTTACAGTGAGTTCTGGGGCTTAGATCATTTGATATGAGTACTCCAAGGTCCTTGACAGAGTGAGGATTGTCTACAAGATTGTTTCTGCCCAACTTGTGTTTGGTATTCTGATTTTTATTGCCTATGTGTAGGACAGAGCATTTATTAGTTGAAATTTGGAGTTGCCAATTGCGCAACTATTCTGACACATAGTCAAGGTCGCTTTGTAGGGCAGCAGCATTGTCAGTGGTGTTAAATAATTTTACATCATCATTGAAGAGAATGCAGCTTCTTTTAATATGATCACATAGGTCGTTGATGTAAAGCAGAAAGAGTGTGAATCCTAAAATGCTGCCTTGGGGACACCGCTGTTAACTGGTGCCAGATTTGATAGGGCCCTCCCTATTTTGACTATTTGTTGCCTATTTGACGTGCTTCCAAAGTGTCCACCTGTTCAAGCAAAACAATAAATTTGTCAAGTCTGGGCTTACAGGACGGGCAGAGTAGTGGAAATGCAAACTGGGAGGTTTTTGGTGATATTGATTGAAGAAACTGGGCTACACTTTTGGTTAACCCCAAACATTTGTAGTGGGCATATGAGTCACATAGGGAGCACTTCATAGTACTCTTATCCTCCTCAAATGTTTCATCACAGACAAAGGATGTGCAGGAGTCATAAGACAGGTCAGTAGCAGTCCCCTTCTTCTTGGGTGGGGCCTTGTCAGTGGAGTGTTTGCTAGTCATGATTGTCTATGGATTGTCTGTTTTTTATTATTAATATTTATTTGTTTGTTTGTTTGTTGTTTGTTTGTTTATTTATTTATTTATTTTGTGTTGCTGGGTTCCTCAGAGCAGCCAGTGGAAGCTTTGCCCTCCACTTAGCTCACCTCATCAGCTCTTGGGAAGTTGGCCTCCCTTCAAAGCGATAGCCCAGCTCACTCCCTGGCTGCCCAGCTGTTTATTGCCATTAATTAGTTTTATTGCTTATGTTTCGCTGGAGGACTCCTCAGATCGCCTCGGTTTCCCTCCCTGTTAGCCTCTGGTAGGGAGTTGTCTTGCCGTTTGTTTGGCCTCAGGGGCCTCTCTGATGTTACCAGATAGCCCTGGCTTCCTTCTTTTGTGGAGATTTATCGCACCGATGGCTGGAGTTGAGGAACTGCTCCAGTTTGCTGATTCCTCGCTAGATGGCTGCAGATCGGCTTGTATTCTGACCTTTGGGATTTGTTTCTCCATTTGTTTGGAGTCGCAGGGCCTCTGGGATGACTCCCACATGGGCAGCTGGATTTGCGGTTGGTTTTAAGGGTCTTATTTGCCCGAATCCTTTTACTGCTACTTTGTAGATCCCTAGGACCTAATCTATGTATTTTTTGTTACTTTCGTTACTTCTACTCCTATCTCTGAATTTGGTTACTGGTACTTTTCTCTCCTTTGGGCTCCTAGCAGTGTGGCTATGTGTCTGCCTTGGCTGCCATCTTGAGGGGCTTAGTTTACTGGCACAGCAAGAGGTAGGTTCTTGCTTAGATGCTAGAGTAGTACATCATTTGCATGTAGCTTTTGAGTGTGTCTTGTTTCCCCATGAGTTGCTTTTTGAAATTGCTTGCCCCAAATGTAAAGTTATTTAAAATAGTAATCCCAAGGCTTCTTGTTGGAATGTAGACCATCCTCATTTCAGCCAGTTTTTTGCCTTTCAGTTAATTTGTTTAGAATTTAGTTGTAATTCTTAATAGCAAAGGGCTGTCCCTAGGAAACATTTTTATGGGCAAAGTGGCCCTACCCCAAGTATTAAACATATTTTAAAATACTTGAAAATATTAGTATAAGGGCTACGAACATCTCAAACAGGCATTGCATAATGAAGTAAAAATTTTCAGAGTTTCACTCATAATTTATTTAGGGAGTTTACATAAATTGGGAACGGGGCAAAGCCAGAAGGTTTTAACACATTTAAACTCTTTGCAAATTTACTAATTCATCCAACAGGAAGGAAGCATCTGCTATACCACGTGAGCAATAGACATATTTCAACTATTTCACATTATATATTTGTATCCTATTTATCTGCAGTCATCCTGTATTTTCTCACGATCTTTCAATTCCATTCTTATTCTTCTGCAGGTTTAACAAAATACTTACTTTAAAGGGGAGGCTTAAGTTCTAACAGAAAATGTCTCACATAGATCATTTTATTTTAAATTTCAAAGTATAATCTTGTCTGCGATGATTTAGAACCAAATTATATGTGTGTGTTTTTACACTTTTAAAATATTGGATATAATCCAGTCCACAATTATTATTTTTTTAAATACTGTATGAAGTCATACGGCACCACTCCTGGACAGTTTTGAGGTTGACAGTAATTTGTTGCAGGAGATTAAGTTAAATCCAAGAGAAGTATGGATGAATTGGGGTCAATGTATATATTATAGGTTATAGTTTTATCACTTTTATCTTTTTTGTACCCCTCGCTTTGGGATTATAACATAAGATTATTAAACATATGCAACTTCGTAACATAGGTTCCTTGACTTTAAAAAGTTCCACAACTTTTGATGTGTAAGTAAATGTGTAAATCTTTTACTTCTTCTCTTTAATTAAAAGTTTCTAATTTTAATTTTATTTGATTTTTTTTAAGTAAGAAAATTCACCAAAGTGAGTGAAAGAATAGAATATTTGGCTTTAGTATCAGCCAATTACTTAACTTTACTTAGCAACAGCAATAACATTTAGACTTATATACCACTTTACAGTGTTTTACAACCCTCTCTAAGAAGTTTACAGAGTCAGCCTATTGTCCCCAACAATCTGGGTCCTCATTTTACTGACTTCAGAAGGATGGAAGGCTGAGACAACCTTGAGCCGGTGAGACTTGAATTGCCAAACTCGAATTGCAGTTGGCCATCAGCACAATTAGCCTGCAATACTGCATTCTAACCACTGCATCACCAGAGCTCTTAGACTATATATTGAAGGTTTTCCTTTTGGAGGAAGGAAAACTTTCTATTATTATACTCCTACTTCGTCCTCTATTTTAGGAAGCATACTTAGCCCAAAAGAGGCTAAGGAATGGGGAAACTGAAATGGCAAGACAATACCCAATGACAGTCACTTAAAAACAGGGAAATAGGAGAAGAAATGCTTGCTCATACCTTTTTGATTTTTTCCTTATGAATGAGTTAGACCTCAGCTATTTTCTACTTACTCAAATGTGTACTTTGAGGTAGAGGGTTGAATGATGGAGGAGACTAACTTTAGAATGTAGAACTAACTTATATGTTTATCTATTTGAAAGTGACATTGACTGAAAATACACAGTCTTCTCCAGTGTCCACCTTTGACCATGCTGGATTCATCTATCCATCGTTCCATGCATCCATCCATGCATCCATCCATCCATATATATATATATACCTACATCCGTACATCCATAAACATGTACCCATCTATACTTTAAAAAAAATATTCCTCAGAAAAGAGCCCTGAGCCATTTACAAGAGAAAGGGAGCAAGGGATTAATTTTGAATAAAACCATCATGATAAAATCAATCATATTTAAAAACAATAAATAAAGCAAAATTAGAGAGTTTATTTTAAAAAATCCTCAAAGCAAAATAAATAACAGACAATCTAAAAGGTGGTTTCATCTTGAAATCACATAAATGCTTGAAGGAACAGACGTTTTTATTGTTTTCTGAAAAAGGCCAGCAGTGGGAAGTCAATCAAACTTTTCTCAGGAGAGAGTGCCATTATTTGGACATAGTCATTGAGAAACCTTTCTCTCATCTCTTGCAATGTCAGTCAATCCATTCAGGATACCTGCAAGGAGCATGAAAAAAATAAAGATGCTGCCTATGTCTGTGGAATCAAAGCCTTATTCCTTTAATTGCCTGGTCATGGCCACCATTTTAACCCCTCCTCCCCCACAGATGTTTCTAATCCCTCTAAAGCAGGGTTGCCAAATTCAAGGCCCACGGGCCAGATCTGGCCCACGGGGTGCTTAGATCTGGCCCATGGGGCTACCCTGGAAACAGCAAAGGACCAGCCTTTGGTGCCTCAGCCCCCCATCCTTCCAAGGTTGGTAAAATGGGGACCCAAATTGTTGGGGGCAATAAAACTGCTTAGAGAGGGTTGTAAAACACTGTGAAGCAGTATATAACTCTACATGCTATTGCTATTATGACTCCAAATCCCAATCCACTAATATACCATGGTCAACTGGATCAAAAAACACCAAAGGATATAAAGAACAGTATAGCAGCAGGGTTCCCCCTCCTGCCAGTCGCTCTCCTGTTAAAGTCATTGATTAGAGCATGGATGTCAAACTTGCCATGTCACGTTGCCATTATGTGACGTTTCACGACGTTTTTCCCATTCTCTGAGCAGGGGAGGGCATGGCCTGCACATGATGCATCCAGGCCATGGGCTGCCAGTTTGACACCCCTGAATTACAGCAACCACCATAATCCCACCACTACCATCATATTCAGATCTGAATCCAGAGTGCAATGGATTAAGATAATAAGCTTTTTCCAAGAATGCCATAGTGCCTGAGAAATCAATCAAAGCATTTCAAAGTGTCTTTGTTTCATTAATCTTTGAAGGTGGGCCTTCTTAAATGTCTGTGAGGTGCTCAGCCACCTGTTTCATTCTCACCTCATGATGACAGAATGAAAGTTCCCCATCAACAGCTGATTCAGTCATTCATTTTACCCCAAAGCCCAAACTATGCTATGTAGCATATTTGGGCTTTCACTTAAATTAGTTCCATATAGTTGGTGGAGATACTGTAAGGACAACTGGGGTAGAGATTTAAAGGAAAAAATCAATATTGTATCCAAACTGACCTTGTCCCACTTCTCCTCTGAAACAGATTTCTATTATTGTACCTTGTTCTCAGGATGTAGTCAAAGTTCTTTAGATGTTGTTGGGACAATGGAAGGGGAAGTAGAAGGTTGCAGCAAATACAGTTTTTCTTCTTTTTTTCTAGGTGCCAATTGAAAAGGCCCTTAGGAAGAACTTCCTTATAATCGTTACTTGGGATTTAACTGAAGTAAAAGAAAGACAAGGGGCTGCTAACAAGATAGTTGAACAACAAAATTATACCATTGATGATACTGAGATACTGAGGTGGTAGAATTGCATGATAGAATCTTATAATTACTGGAAGATGAAGAATACCAGCACCATGATGAGTGTTTCACCATCATTTATTCTTCCTTTGTTGTTCAAACTATATACCAAGAACAATGTCTTTTTCATTAATTGGGATGAGAATATTAAAAAAAATACAGAACGCTGTTTCTTCAATGTTCTGTAAGAGTCTTTAGAATATAAAAATGGGATAATGTATTAAATGTTAAAATAAGGTTAATACAATACATTTAAATACAGGATTAAAAAGTGTAATATATCAAACATTATATTAAGATTGGAAGACTAGAGTCTAGTCTGTTTTCAGCCAAACAAATGACTTTGGGCCAATCACTCCATCCCTAACTCAAACTACTGATGGTTATTATGGGAATAAAATGAAGGGACACTGTTTTATAGGCCACTTAGATTACTACAAATTCTAATTGGAAGAATTATGAGTCCTACTTTACATTTGAAGAAGTTACTATAAAAATAAAATTTAGTGTCCATATAGTCCATACTCACTTTAAAGAGAAAGTAAGAAAAAAAACCTTAATTTTTTAAATCAGCAATTACTGAATTCTTGCCCATTGTCAACCCTACCCAACCCTACCATGATGTGATATATTGGACTTCTATTTAAATTATATATGCATTTTACATAAAGCTATGATCTATGTTATCCTCTTTGTGGGCAGGCCATCCTCTGTGCAAATTTGCTTTATTTAATGGATAGAAAGATGAAATACATCTAAAATCTGAACACAGGGAAAAGAAAAACAGCAGCCCCTGAGTAAACTTGTAATTGGCACCATCTTTTCTGTCTAAATAAAGCATGATATTCTCAGGTCCAAAAGGCAGTTAGGAGTGTATGTCAAGAGAGAGAGAAGACAGAGAGAGATCATATTAAAAGCCATGTTTCCTCAGTTCCTAATTGATCCATTAGGAACTGAGGAATCATGGTTTTTAATATTATTAAAAATATTAATAACTTACAGAACTTTAAGATAGGGGAGGAAAACAGATGTCATTGTTAAGACCTATGTTTAACCCACATGGAAAATGTGACTGTTATCTTTTTTTATCTTAAAGCAAATCACAAATATTGATGTATAATACTCTGCTATGAATAACAAAATAAAATCATTGGTTTTCAGGCATCTTTATTATCCCAAAGAAAATTACTTGAATATGAGCTTAATTCTGGTTTTGGAAGAATACTTAAATCAATGAGAAAGGAGCACATGACATGCAAAGGAACAGTTTGGACTAGTATTTGGAATTACAGATGCTTAACTGAATGTATAAAGATGTGGTAGCCACACCCAGTGTTTTAAAATGCCAAAACACCACAATGCTTATGAAGTTTAATGCAGAACAGTTGTTTGGTTTTTTTCCATTTCATCTTCACAGTAACCCTCCCCCTCCTTACAATGTACAAGAAAGTGTGATGGTTCAATTCTTTTGAGGCCCAACTTATTGAGGCCTTCAAGAACTTGCCAATCTGCTTGGCACCTTGCGGAGAAATGCCATAGTGGATCAACAGAAGAAGGAGCTGCTGCTGAGTTCTGGAGGCATCGAGAATCTGGTGGGGAATAGGAGCCATGTCTGTGTCCTCAGCTGTGGCCACCGACAAGTGGATGAGATGGAGCAAACTAATAGTCCGGAAAGCTTTAAAAACTTTTCTGAAAGAAGGAAGAGAGTCAACAAGTATCTCACTGTTTGGATAAAGATTGCAAATGACTAGCACCATCTTAGGAGAAGTGTTTACCCCTTTCTTTCCTCTTCAGCTGCCTCCAAGCCAATTGTGAGAGCACTATCCAAAAAGCAAGATAAAACAAAATGCTTCTTTTTCAGAAATAATTTGTGTAAAAATTATTAATTTATGTAAAACTTAAACTCAACAAATCAATACACTGACATGCATGTGGCAGGTTAAGTTTTAATCAGGCTGCTTCCCTTCTTTAAAAGTGTGAACACAACTCTACCCACAGAGCTACAGAAGAGAAACCTATTATTCCTGGCAAGATTATTGAATTGATGACTTCTGCTTACTGCAGGAAACTAGCACACTTCTCCAATAAATGCCTCCTTCTACCTCTGTTCTCCACATGCTGTTCACAGTTCCTCTTGTAATTGTGTAGAGATGCTTCATGGTCAAAGCAGCTACCATTATCTGGGTTATTATAGGCAATCAACCAATCCAAAAATGATTGCCATGGCATATTCCCCAGCAAAGGAATCAATTCTGTCCCAATGGCACAAAGTTGAAACACACCCCTATCTTTTGAGCAAGATGCTGTTTGAGATTACAAAAGAAATCAAGTTCATGGCCTACTCATCCATTTACAGCTACCCTATTTTCTCTGCCCCTGATCATACCACCTTGAGCAGCCACTTCTCAAGGGAGTTTTTACTCATATGTGTTTGAAAAGCAATAGACTCCACCTGCAATCATATCTGCATTATTGCCATCCTGAATTGCAGAGAAATTGGGTGTGAGCCAAGTCAGAGATACCAGAAATGACATGCAGTGCTTTATTCCTTTTGCACACATTTAAAAACCTTGATCAGACATGTTGCTGCAGGTAATTCCTTAAGTTCCTCTTAAGGGATTTTGGGGCAAAGAATTCAGGATCAGTGACATACTGAAGCCGTTTCAGTCCTATGCTGAACAAAACTTGGGAAAAATAACAGGACCAGAATGAAATTTGACTTCTTAGCCATCTGTGCTCACCAAAAGACCTTGTAGATCGTGTGTGAATCGGGCTAAATTGGTGGCTGCATATTTACCAGAGAACATGTGCTCTGCTAGGAAGATGACTGAAGAAAGAGTTGTCTTAATACATTAATAGGTTCAACCAAACAACTCAGCATGCATTATTTATAACACCTCAAAGATTTTGCTTCAGTGTCAACTTCCTGCCAGGGTCTTCTAAGTACTGAAAGGAAAAGAAAGTTATCACCTCTGATTTATGTAGCCTTTTCGAAACTTTTGAACAATGAGTCTTAACCCTGTTGCTGAGGTGCTTTGGAAAATTAATACAAATATTCAACAAAGTTGTTCTTCTAAAATATCCCATCTTTACTATAATACACACGAGAGAAAATGAGTCCATTTGAACTATGGTTTGTCTGATATTTCACCATATAAGCAGATTTATTTTTCCAAATAAGTTTATTTATTTATAATGAATAAATAAGTGTAGAATGTGGAATGAAAAAGCTGTGTGGTAACAAATGTATAGCAGTGAATATAGTTGTTTCTGTTATTGTTGTTGCTTTCATTGTTATTGTTGTTAGAATTATTATTCAAGGAGTCACAAAGAAACCCCTTGAGATTTGAACAGCCCTGGATACAAATTTAGCCCAAAGTAGGCATCTAATGACAGAGTTCATTCCCGTGGCTTCAGTTTTATTTTGAATGTTTTGTCTTAAAGACGTTAATGCTGAACTGTTGTCTCAAATCTTTAATTCTAAATTACTTATTATATTACCCTAAATTATAGGCTGTGGAGAAAGCCAGACTTTAAAAAGAGACATGTTCATCCTTCTATAAATAGTACAAGTCCACTTTTATGGAGAAAACAAGAATCTTGAAAAAAAAAAAAATGATTTCTCCAGTAAACGATGAATCAGTGGCGCCTTTCCAGGGGGCAATGTGGACATGTGCAAATTTAGGAGCATAATGGTAGGAGTTGCCTGAAGGAAGTTGGTATAAATCTGTAATCTGCCATTTAACCACAATTACAATGTTTTGCCAGGAATAATAGTTACAGGGTGAATGATAGCAAATACCTTGTAAAGATGTCCTTTTTCTTTTGATGCAAGTTGGCCCAAGTTATGGCAAGAAGGCTGTGTGTGGACACTGTGGCTTGCAACTCATCCTAAGCACTTGGGCAAAAATAAAAGGTTGAGTCCCCTGTCAATAAGAAGAATGATAACTTTCTTGCCACGTAGATCAAAAGTCAACCAAAGTTCAGGAGAACAAATTACAGCTGAATACTCACTTAGCAAATCTCACCTAGAGGATGTCACACTACATGTAGGCTAAACTTTCCTAGCTAAACACACAAAGCCCTGCAAAGAGCTTTACTTATTTAGAAATATGTATTTTTGAGAAAAAAAATACATATTTAAGTATTTTATGGCAAGAAGGCTGTGTGTGGACATTGTGGCTTGCAAGTCATCCTAAGCAGCTGAGCAAAATAACATTTCTATTAGAGATATTTCTATTAGAAATATTAATTAGGTATTATCTTATGGGCACCCGTAACATTATCCATACAATGAACCCAGAATTATTTCATAGCATGATTCCTGAAGATAGAATCCTAGGAAAGCATCAATCATGAATGGCAATCACAGCTGAATTGCATTTCTCAATTTAGGCTCTGTGCATTTGCAATTTTTTTCCCTCTGCCTGTCACACAAGACTTTTGACTTCTTGCATTGAAAAATGTCAGACTTGTCCAACAAGTGGACTGGAGTATGGAAGCAATGCCAGCAGGTTTTTATAAACTTAAGGAAGTTTAGGGAGGAGTGGATCAATCTATTGTCAGTCTGGGTCAATCTCACAGGTTCATAAATCCCTTCTGTCACATTTCCACATGAATCTGCATTGTTTTTTATTTTAAAACACACAAATGTTGTATTTAAATATGTATTTTAAAAGTGTTTTCTCACAAAATACACATTTCTAAATATGTTGCCTCTCAAATTTGTGTTTCTAAACATGTTTCATCCTAAAATATACATATTAATATGCATACTTGTATAGTTTAACTTCATCTTGAAATGCAGGGTTGTGTAAGATTGGTAGCCTATTCAGATGCTCCTTGAAAGTTCATCTGAAAACAAGGTGGTGGCTGCTAATCCTGCTTTGTTTTTTTGCCCCCACTGCTAATCTGCAGGCTAATCTTCAAAAGATTAGCCCATAGTAGCTTATCTTTTGGGTAGATTGGGCTATCTATGGGTAGCTGTATCTATGGGTAACCCATAGTAGCAGTTATGACTGTAGCTATTTGCATTTTATGCTAATTCCCTCATTTTTACACAATTCTTTTATTATTATCAATAAAAATAAGAAAATCCTCCCCAGTGCACCATTGGAAGAGTTTGAAAACAACAGGTTAGGGATAGATTATCATGCAGGAGATCTATATATGTGTTTGGAGTCAAAAATCACTTTATGGCACACAATCAATCAATCAATCAATCAACTATTCAATGATTTGTCTATATGTATATATCCTATATATTCTAAATAATATGCTTCTAAAAGTTTTGTAGATTTATTGTTGTTGTGAGCTATCTAGAATCATACCTTAAGTTAGGTGGTCATTCAAATCTTATAAAGAAACAGATGTGAAAGGTTTATATCAGTGATGGCAAACCTTTTCGGCACTGAGTGCCCATTGTGCGCATACCCAAAATGCAACGTGCGCCCCCTCACGAAAGCACCCCACCCCCCTCATGGGCCCTGCCTCCCCTCATGCACCCTACCCCCTCATCTACCCCATCCCCATGTATCCCACCCCCCCGTGCACATGTCCCATCCTCCACACATGCACGGCAGAGACCTGAAAACATGCATGGCAGAGTGGAACTGGGGCAACGGCTCTCATGCCCACAGAGAGGGCTCTGCATGGCACCTGTGGCATGCATGCCATAGGTTCGCCACCATGGGTTTATATCATCTGAAGAAAAATCAATTTTAATATATTATATTATAATGCGATGCAATGCGATACGATACTATACTATACTATATTATACTATACTATACTATACTATACTAATTGTATTATCATTGGGTTCTCCAACACTGGAAGATTTTCAGAACAGATTGTACAATCATTTGTCTGAAATGGTATATGGTTTCTTGCTTGAGCAGGACTAGAAGACCTCCAATGTCCCTTCCAACTTTGTTATTCTGTTATTCTTAGATTAGATTAGATTAGTATAGTATAGTATAATAATATAATATAATAATAAGATTAGATTAGATCAGATCAGATTCCCTTCCATACCATACCAATCCTGAGTTCCCCAAATTTGCTCTGTCATCTCTTTGCACATGATTGATGTTTCCTGGATACAGCAATATTGGAATTGTTAAAAGGAGTTTATTATTAATGTCAGATAAATAGTATAAAGTACCTAAGTTCTGATATATATATTTATCTTACAAAGCCTTACATCAGTTTTTTTAAAACAAAGTAATAGTGTTAGTATTTTCTTGTGATCTGCAGTAGCTCCCTCCTACATGGATTGGTTTCTATTCAGGAGGACATCAAGTGTGGAAAGCTGGTCTATAAATAAAAGAGGACTTCTGACAAAAGAGGGAATGTCCAATTCAGTTTTTGGAATAAAGCCATAGTTATTCACTTGAAGCAGAATTGTGATGATTCGTGTACAATTTTTTGTTTTATCATGAATCTTGACAACTTCACAAATTCTTCACCTAAATTATTTTACTGGCTGTTGTGAAAATAAAAATTGTAGGAAAGAATCTTCTGATTTGTCAGCCAGGCTAAATCACATAGCTCTTAGGGTGCCCTCCCCAATTGTTTAAATAAAATACTAGAGAATAAAAAAGCATTAGAGGCTTAATATATCTTTTTGTTTTCTTCCATTCAGTCATGTCCAATTCTCAGAGATTGCTTGGACAAGTTCCTACAGTTTTCTTGGCAAAGCTTTCAGAAGTGGTTTCAATTGCCTCCTTTGTAGGGCTGAGAGAAAGTGACTGGCCCAAGATCACTCAGCTGACTTTGTGCCTAAGATAGAACTAGAACTCACAGTGTCCTGGTTTATTGTCTGATGCCTTAACCACTACACCAGACTGTCTCTTGTTTATACATTATGTCTTATTGTAGACCGTAACCCAAATTCCCCAAAGTTTCTATTTTCTGAATCTGTCTTTATAATTTTTCAACACCTAAGTTTCCACTTTTTTGCAGGCAAGGTCCACTTTCAAGCTAAATGACCTACACAGTGGCCTCATTTCTGCCAATGCTGAATGTATCCAATTGGGACAAAACATGAGTTTGCTGGATGATTTTTTTCCTAAATGCCACCCAATGTGACCATTCTTTCAATTTTTAAAAACATATTTCCATTCCAGGCATAGTTCAGATGACTAGGAATTCCAGAGCTCTTCACTGGTGAATACCAAACTTAGAGAAGTATTTCTGGAATGTTCTACTTCCAGAACTGCCACTAGGAAAATTGTCCATCCAAAATGTGCACACACACATACCATGAGCGGCGATAAATATCCTGCTTCCTTCTAGATAGTTTGAATGACAATATGTATCTACCCTAAGCAATGAGGCATTTTGTCCAAATTATCTAAAAGTTGACAACTTCTGCACTGAAATATAGAGTGGATATTTGGGGCATTAGGTTGATTGTGGCGTCTCTTGCAAATTATACTTTTATGAACGTGATGGCATAGCCTATCACCTAATTTAAATACATATTTATGATGCTCTATATGTTAAGTTTGCATGAAGAGACAGACGCGGAGCGCTTCAAGCTCTTTAGTTTATTAGTGACTACAGCTCAGAACGGACCTGACTGGCTTTGCTGTGGCTGCTACTTATAGCCGGCAGCCGCAGCTGACAGCCAATCAGAGTGCAGGGTTTTCCCGCACTTTTTAAACCAATCATTTCTTACATTTTACAAGAACAGTTCAAACTAAACCAATGACTTTAAACCTGCATACATAACACCCCTCCCCACTAGGTTCAGTCCATACTCAAACCCCATCTATCTCACGTATTCTTTTAAATAGGTGGGGCTCTTACGTGTACGTTGAGACCTTCATGGTTCAGATATTTTAAGGTTCTCACCTTGTGAGAGAGGAAATGTGTCTGCTGACATTTCCTTACTAGGACTTGTAGTAATGGTAGAACCTGTTTGGTTACTACTAAATCAGGTAGTGGTGTGCAATCTTCCATTTGTAAAAATGGTTGTTGGCACTGTGACAGGTTTTGGGGTGATTCCCGTCATGTTAGCTTGTTACACATGGCGTTGATTCTTGCTTGCTGATTATCCTCATAATCCTCCCTTCCCCTAGAAGAGGCAGTAGGTATGGGAACCAGGGAGGAGCAATGGCGATGCTCCTGAGGTAGTCTGGATCTTAGCTGATCAATGTGCCTGCTCCAGAGGACACCGTCCTCCGTTTGTACCCTGTAAGACCTGGGGCCCGTGATTTGGGTTATCTCAGCAGGAATCCATAATGGTTCACCCATAAGGTTCTTAGCATAAACAGAATCACCCACAGTGAATGTGCGAATTTTGCTAGTGGAATCTAGTGGTGCGTTGGGTGCATAAGTGGGATGAAGGCGGTCAAGGGGAGACCTGAGTTTCCTACCCATCAACAATTCAGCTGGGGTTAAGTTAGTTGAAGGGTTGGGAGTGATATGCTGGACACTGAGTAGTTTTTCAACTTTCTCAGTGATGTCCCCTGGACCCAATTGCTGAAGTTTTTCCTTGGTAAATCGTACCATACGTTCAGCCCGGCCGTTAGCCGAAGGATGCCCAGGGGCTGTCAGGGCATGTCTGATACCCTGCTGTGCTAGATATGATTCAAAAAGGTTGGATGTAAATTGAGGACCATTGTCAGAAACAAGCACATCAGGTAACCCATGAGTTACAAAAGCTTTTAAGCTGTTTGATGACAGCTTCAGTTGTGGTGGATACCATAGGGATAGCCTCTAGCCATTTGGAATATACATCTACTATAATAAGGAAAGTGTGCCCTCTGGTAGGGCCAGCGAAATCAATGTGAATCCTGGACCATGGGCCCCTAGGACATTCCCATTCCTGTGGGGGGACGAGAGGTGGGGCAGGCCTGACTACCTGACAGTTGGGACAAGATGCAACCCAGTTTTCAACCATTTTGTCAATACCTGGCCACCATACATAACTCCTGGCCAATCCCTTCATTCTGACAATTCCCGGATGACCCTCATGTAACATTTCCAAAACCTCTTTTGTAGTTTTGCAGGAATAACCACCCTGTTACCCCACAAAATACATCCTCTTAACACAGATAATTCAGTTTGCCTGGATTTAAAAGGTTGGGCAAGTTGAGGTAGATCTTGAAGAGGCCAACCTTTCTTAATCCAGCCTATAATAGGAGCCAATAAAGTGTCTTTGGCAGTCTCTCTGGCAATTTCAGCAGCATGTACTGGAAGCTTGGCAACAGTTTCTAGAAAAAAGGTGTGAGTCTCAGGAACAGGGTCCTCAATGTGTGAAGGAAGTGGGCAGCGACTCAAAGCATCTGCATGCCCAATGTCTTTGCCAGGCCTGTGGATGAGTTTGTATGAATAAGCAGCAAGAAATTCAGTCCACCTCAGCATTCTTGGTGACAGGATAGTGGGCATAGGTTTGTCTCCTGCCACAATGCCTAACAGAGGTTTGTGATCTGTGACAATGGTAAATGTTCTCCCATATAGATACTCATGGAATTTCTTGACAGCTGCTACAATTGCCAAGGCTTTCTTGTCCAGTTGGCTGTAGTTCCTCTCTGCTTTAGTCAAGGTGCAACAGTAAAATGCAATAGGGGCTTCCCTCCCACTGGGAAGCATGTGGCTCAAACCCACCCCCACTCCAAAAGGGGAGGCATCACAAGTCAGAACAACAGGAAAGTTCTCAGAGAACTGTATCAGTACAGAATCAGATGTGATTTGTCTCTTGATATTGTTAAATGCAGCTTGTTCCTTCCTGCCCCAGACACAAGCAGATTTTTTGTCCAGCAACCTATGTAGGGGTTCTGCAATGGTTGCCTTCTGAGGTAGAAACATATGATAGAAGTTAATGAGTCCCAAGAATGCTTGTAAATCTGTTTTGCATTTTGGCCTGGGGGCTTCTTTGATTGCCTGAACTTTGGCCTCTGTGGCATGGATGCCATGTTTATCAATCATGTAACCCAAGAATTCCACTTTATCTGTTCTAAGTGTGCATTTTTCTTCTTTGACTTTTAACCCTGCTTTTTTGAATCTGATTAAGACTTCTCTGAGTCTCTCGTGTAACTGAGTGTCATTTTCAGCAGAAATTAAAACATCATCAAAATAGGGCACCACCCCTGGCAATCCTTGTAACATTCTTTCCATAAGGCTTTGGAAGATGCCTGGTGCTACGCTTACTCTAAATTGCAACCTTTTGCATTTGAAAGCACCTCTATGGGTCACAATGGTTTGGGCTTCTGCAGTGGCATCATCAACTGTTAACTGTTGATATGCCTGTGCCAGGTCCAATTTGGCAAAAACTGTGCCCCCTCCAAGAGAATGTAATAAATGATGCACTACTGGAACTGGATATGCACTCTGTTGTAGCGCATGGTTCAATGTCCCTTTGTAGTCTCCGCAGATTCTTTTGGATGTTAGGAAGTAGTCTGTGAATAGTGTCCCATGACACCATAGAAAGGTATGAGCCTGAGTCCACTTCCATTTGGCAAGGCCTTCCTTCAATAAGTACCTTGACATGCACTTTTCTGCTTTTTAAAGGGGAAGAATGACCAATAGTTACTGTTTGATGAGTTTCATTCTTCCCATTTGCTTCTGTACTGCGCCCCATTTTCTCACTGACGTTGTTAGGCTTGAATTCTTTGTCTTTGCTTGCAGCAAACTTCCTTCTGTTGGGTGGAGTTCTGGATGATTTGCAGACTCTTGCTAGGTGTCCTCTTTTATCACAACGGAGGCAAATGGCTTCCCCCACAACCTCTTGCCTCTTTCTTCCCAGGTCTTTCTTTTTCAGCTCCATTCTGAGTCTGTAAATTCCTTCCTCCACCTCACTACAGTCTGACTCAGAATCTAGTTCCTCACAATGATTTGTGGTGGACTTTTCCACATCAGGATGGCTCGTGGCCTTGTTAATCTTCTTCATGGCTGCTGCTGAGGACTTGGTAGCTTCTGCTGAAGAGGCTTCTTCTATTGCTTCTTTCAGCGTGATCTTAGGTTTCATTAATAACTTGCTCTGCAGCACCTTGTCTTTAAGGCCTAAAATGAAACGATCGCGCATGGCCTCCTCTAAACTGTTGAATTCGCATGCACCCCCAATGTCTCTTAAACTTGCCATGAAGTCATTTATGCTTTCGTTTTCCCCCTGATCGCGATGGTAAAACTCGTGTCTCTTAATGACGCACGATACTTGTGGCGCGTAATGGGCTCTTAACAGCCTTTCCAGATCAGGCCAAGCCATTACCTTCATGTCTGCTGCTCCCGCGAGTGCCTTCGCCATCTTGAAAACTGCCGGACCTCAGTACATAAGGAAGACCGCCCTCTTCCGCTTCTCGGAAATGGCGGCAAGATCGTTTCCCTCCAAATACATTTGGAAATGATCTGCATACCATCCCCAGTCTTCTGCCGTCGGATCGAACGGGGCTGGGGGGGTGTTTAGCGCAGCCATCTCGCTCTTCTTCTGTTCCGCATTGCCTTCTTCTTCAGGGGAATCCCATCCTCATCGCCAGTGTTAAGTTTGCATGAAGAGACAGACGCAGAGTGCTTCAAGCTCTTTAGTTTATTAGTGACTACAGCTCAGAATGGACCCGACTGGCTTTGCTGCGGCTGCTACTTATAGCCGGCAGCCGCAGCTGACAGCCAATCAGAGTGCAGGGTTTTCCCGCACTTTTTAAACCAATCATTTCCAACACTTACAAGAACAATTCAAACTAAACCAATGATTTCAAACCTGCATACATAACACTATACATTTCAAAATCCTTCATTATAGTTAACAATTTAGAAGCTGCAAAAGTCTGTTTCATATCCTTCTTGGTTTATTTATAACACTTAAGTGCTTTATGGACCCAATAAATGTTTCCCAACCATTGCAATCCCTTTAACCCATTTTTCAATTTTGTTGTGTTTATTGAGCAGTATGGAATGAGGTAGGATAGGGGCTGAAAAATTTTACTTCCTGGAGTTGTTAACTTCTCCATTACATTATTTAATGCTCTTTTCTCTCATTGAAGTAGTTCAATGTTGCACCATTCTACCAGTACCAGAACAGTAAAAGTGCAGATAGCGTGAGAGTGAGTGAGAGAGTGAGAGAGAGAGAGAGAGAGAGAGTCATGTCTCTGTCTCTCCCCCTTTTCTATCAACTTTATCTCCTTTAACTTGGAATTGAAGGGACATTTTAGATAAGTCCAAGCTTTGATGATTCAGTTGCATGATAGAGGCCTGAGGGATTGCTAAGTGCCCCTTAAATCTTCCAATTCTCCATTCCATTGACTCTAGATGCTTCTCAAGATCACTTTTCCCACTCTTAGAAAGAGCTAGCAATGGAGGCTTATCTGGACACAAGAGGATCAATATCAGATTTATATCTCTGAGGTCAGAGCCATCTGCAGGTTTAGAAGGGGAAAGCAAATATTTGTTTGGCTTTTAGGGTACAACCTAATTTTCTTTTGCATTTTTAGATATATTAAAATGTCTTAAGCATTCCACTCATATTCTATATAAGCTCCTAATAGTTATTTCTTATTTCCTAATAGCCCAAGTTTCTCCAAAGGCTTAGGGCTACAAGTCTTAACATCTCTGAATAATGGTTGTTTGAAGTGCTGGAGAGAATTATAGTTCAAAATATTGGGAGGGACTAGGTTTAAGATCACCATATTTTCCTACATGGTTCAGTTGTGCTGTGGCCATTTGAATCATCCTAATTTCTCCTTTGTTCTTAATTTAATGACTTTGCTCATAGGTGGCTGTATCCACTACAATTCCAACCTGAAATATTTCTATTTGAATAAAATGGTTTCTTTTTTGTATTGATATAATAATGAAGGCAAGAAGTGTCAATCATCTAAATATTTAAATACCTTAAATGTATTATCTCTACTGTCAGATATTTTTAAATGAAAAGAAATTTACCAAGAGTGATATAACTGGGATCTATAAAGAATTATGTATTATAGCTTTGTGTATAAGCAATGCATGCAATTTTGTATTATTTTATACACTAGAACTATTATTTAATTCAGCTCAGAGGGGTTCCTTTAATATCCAATATGGCACACAGTGTGCTACAGTGCCCATAACATGTTCTTAAAATGCTCAATATGTCCATCAGACCACCCCTGACAATTAAGGTTCTTGATGTATGTGGGTTCTTGCTCTGAGATACTGAGGATTGAAATTGGGAAAACTATTTTCTGACCCCCAGCTATCATTCCCCCCCCTCTTTATTCTGCTAGCTGCATCTTCATCAGATCAGATAAATCTCTAGGGATGTACATATTTGTTTATTTACACTCATTTCAGTTCCAGCAGCATTACTACAAAAAGCTCAAATTTGACATAGAGTTGTCACCAAATGATGCCAAAACTGACAAGTGAAAATCTCAAATGAATTTAGAACATCTTTTTTAAATAAAACAACTGAGGAATTTCTAGGGGAAATGGTTGCCACCATACTAATATATTTCTTTCAGCTTCTACACATCATTTACCTACATGGAATATGTATATGACATTATTTCAGTTGTATTAAGAAAGCTCTGCCATGAATTTCATCTGCTTCTCACTATTCTTGGTTGGTTCACTGCAAATTTTGAACTGTGAAAGCAAGCAAAGGTCATAAAGCTATGAGTCAGACTTCTCGCTTTTGTCTGCAGAAGAAAACTCAGCTAGATCTGGAGACACAGCAAAAAATAGCCACAAAATCTTTAGGGAAGGAAAAGCTCATTAAGACTGGTAAAAATGCCATTGCACATCATTATAATAATCCTTATCCTAAAGAACAAACCTGATAATAAAACATGCCTTTTCAAATCCTCACAAACAATGAAGAGTCATGTTTTGGCCAAACACTAAAAGAATATGTTATGGTGAAGTGCATAAATGGAAATATATATTTTCTTTGAACTTGAAACAAAGCACCATGAACTGTCCTGGAAGTTCTGTCAACCTGTTTTGTACCACTTGCAATTTGGCAGGAAAGGGGTGGGGGAGAGAACCTCCTAAATATTACCAACTCTGGACAGGCCTTTGCTTAAGACCTATACCCTCATTTTCTTCTCCTTTGCTCAGATATTGTGGAACAGGTCATCCTGTGCTGCTGACAAAGCTAGAAACAAGAGTTCTTATCATCATGGTAATGTGACCAGCACATTGCCCTAAATTGAGGTTAGCCATTCAAGGAGAATCTTATGCCACAAACTGTACTTCTGGCGGCTGCTGCTTCTTTTACTGATCCTCATCTTTTTAGCTGTACTCTAGATGTTTGTTCTTCATCTGGGTCACTTTTCCAGCCAGGAGCTTCCTCTATTGGGGGAGATAGTATGTCAACACAGGAAATCAGGAGTCCAGGCAGTTCAAAAGAATATAGGTTTATTGTATGCTAATTCTCTCTATAAGAATCTGAACTATTAATGATCAAGACTAATAGGTGGTAGATAAGAGTTAACAGAATTCAAGGTGGGCTGGACTTAGATCTCTTGTGGGCATGAAAGGAATCAAGACTGATGACATGCTTGACCCCTCCCTCAGGCTCAGCCTGGTCATCTCCTACAGTGTTGATGATCATCCCTACACCCATCTCTCATATAAAGAACAAGCACAAACACCTGTTCAGAATCCATGGCCTTTGGCCAGAGCACAATTCCATTCTATAAATTGGGTTGCCATCCTCAGAGCTCAGCTTCTTACAGGATTTTCTAAAAGAACAAAGTACAAACTCTGGCTCCATATGGCCATCTCTCCAGAGAAGAAACTCATCGTAAGGAGGGCTGGAGGACAGAAATTGCCTCAGACATGAGTCTCCATTTCAAGGAGTTGAGGAGAAAGCTTGCCATATTGAGTGTCTTGTCTTATCATCCACAGCCACCTTTTTCTTTAAGCAATGGAGATCCATTAGGTGGGACCATCTTGGGCAGAATTAAATCTGGTGCTGGCCTAGCATCCACTTACCCTTCACATTACACACTTCTCGGTAAGAATACTGATGGCAACCTCTATGCCCACTAGAATGATCCTGGTATTGACATTCTCCAAATTAAAACCATCCTACCTAATCAGATGACATTTTTTTTCTATGCAGCTGATACCAACATACTGTAATTGACATATTGCATTTTCATTTTGGGCCCACTATTTATGATTGTGAAGGTCATGGATGACATTTGTCCCATCCAGACCCACCAACTTAACCTTGCAAATCATGGCCAAGCTATGTGGCCATCTCCAGGTCCTCAGCATGAAGCAATATGCACTTGACCTTCATCCTGCATCATGGGAAATGTATAGTGAGGAAGAGGTTAGAAATATGCAATTTCTTTTGACTGCTCATTGCAGGTGCAATATTTCCTCCCTGAATAGATGAAACAGGGTGGACGGGTACAGTGGCCTACAGGTGATGGAGCTTTTGCCTCACAATCAGGAGGCTGTGAGTTCGATCCTAGGTAGCAGCAGGTATTTTTCTCTCTCTGGGCACAATGAGTAAGTATCAGTTGCGAACTCTGCATTGGTGACAGGAAGGGCATCCAGCCAGTAAACACTCAGCTCCATTCAGTTACCCTGACTCCATCCCAATGTAAGGGATTACAGGGTCATTAAAAGACCAAAAAAATAATAGATGAAACAAGAATATTTGCCCTCTGAAAGTACTTATGGGAGAAGTAGTTAGAGCAACTGGATGGAGGTGGTTCTGGAGACTGAGCTGGGCCAGATCCCTGAATGTC
Source organism: Naja naja (assembly GCA_009733165.1). Taxonomy (NCBI): domain Eukaryota; kingdom Metazoa; phylum Chordata; class Lepidosauria; order Squamata; family Elapidae; genus Naja; species Naja naja. The sequence goes on along the minus strand of CM019148.1, from coordinate 191,670,064 downwards.
ATTTGAACAGATGTTTAATAGCCCCGAGATCAACTGAGCTGGGCCTTGTAAAACTTGCAGACAGAATATTATGGATCTTCAGAAACAACCTGCCCTTAATCTCAAGCATACCCATTTTAGCAGCAATGGGGATCATATGATAAATCTGGCCACCACCATCTGATGGCCATGGTCTCCATTTCAGAAGGGGCCAGTTCCTCCTCCGACTCCTGATTCCTTTTGAGATCCTGGGTTGCTAAGAAGGAGAGAGGGCTGACTTCTTCAAGCATCCATGCCACTGCCTTCTCTGCTTGCATTTCAGGAAGAGTTCCTCCTCCAGCCTCATTTACCACCATGCCAGTGGTGGCTCCATCATTGCTTTAGGAGCAGGCATGGGACTAAAATCAAACATCCTGACAGCCATCAATCTTCCTTGACCCATTACCATTGCCACTGTCCTCCTACTCTACCTGCTTAGCTCTTCCTTCCTGGTTTGTTTGGGGAAACTTCTTCTTTAGGGGTGAGGTAAAACTTTGTAGAAGTAGCCTTAAAGGCAAGCTGCATTTTAAAATAGAAACTGATTCTTTCTGAAGTGTTTGAACATATATTTAGCAAACAGCAGTGCTGTCAATGTGGCACACACACACACACACACAAACTCATTGGAAATATTCACTCTCCCACATAAGAAAGTAGAGCTTATTTGGTGGTAGGCTTCTTGCAAACTCAGAGAGGAGCTAATTCGAAAATCCAGGGAATGTGAAGGGGTTCACCACATTACTATGAATCAAGGCAACTCCATGAATTAAAATCAAAAGGATTTGAAGCTGTGGAGATTGCTTTAGAAGCAAGCAGGCAACCAGATACATGAGGCTCCATCACTCAAGCAGCAGCAACCATCCAGTCGGTTCTCATTGCAATGTCTTCTTCTGTAATTCCTTCTCCAATGACAGTAAAATCCAGGATGGCCTCTTCCTTAAATTCCTTAAATAGCTTCTGCTTCATTCAACTTAAGGCTATAGCAATGTGAACATAACTGGTCTTTCTGAGTAAGCAGATCTACACAGGAGAACCAAAAGAGGATGCCCATCTATTAAAATCCTAAAGGATTACTCTGCTTGTTCTCAGCCAGAACAAAACAACTCCATTTCAATTGGTGCTTGGAACACAAACGCCTGAAATGCATATTTCAAAATGCATATTTTGTTTTAGGCATGGACCACCTGAAAAATAACTTCCACAGACAAAATAATTTCTGGAAAGATTGTTTTGAACTCTCTTATAAGAAGCTTAAAAGTCAATCATCTTGATATGTGAAAACATAATTTTGTCTGGGTTCTGTCCATTAAGTTGGTGAAGAGACTAGTTAGCTTCAATGACTCTGTACTCAGATCTTATGCCACCAGCAATTCCAACTATGTAAAAGGCACCAAAGATATCCTGTGAAAACCAAAATCCATTGGCAACCTTCCTAAGAACACAATTTTAGCTACCACCAATGTTGAGGCACTATACATCATTTCCACAAACATGGATTTCAAGACTCTCCTCAGTGATGTAAACACAACACACTTTCACTCAGATTATGACTTTGTACTCACCCCAACGTATTTCACTTTAGCAACATCATGTACTTGCAAACAAGTGGCACAGCCATAAGCAGACATATGGCTCTACATTATGCCAACATCTTCATCACTGACCTGGAACAATGCTTTCTCAACTCTTATCCCCTGAAAGCTGTATTTGAGATTCATTGAGGACATTTTCATTATCTGGACCCACAAAAAAAATTTCATCGGGATCTCAGCAAACTCCACTATCAACCTCACCCAAGCCTATCTACAAAAACAAGCCCACATTTTGATGTCATAATAAACTGTACAATGGATACCATGTTGTATAGGAAGCCTACAGGTCACCATGCATCCCAGATTGTTTGGACCCATTTCAGGTTGGAATATAGTAATGAGATGGCATTGATTGTGCCTGTGAATGATGCCTGAAAGATCCAAAAAGTGGATGTTGAATCTATTCTGGTTCTTCTTGGTTCTCAGCAGCTTTTGATACCATTGATTGTATAGACTTCTGGGCTGACTGAGAGGATTGGAAGTAGGAGACACTATCCTTCAGTGGTTCTCCTTCCTCAAGGTTGGTTCCAGTTGGGGTTGATAGAGGAGGAGAGGTCTAGTCCTAAGCCTCTGCTTTATGTGATACAGAACATGAAGATGTAATATCTACATAAAACTGCTGGGTGAGTTCATCTGTTAGCATAGGGTTGAGTACCTTCAGTATGTTGATAATATTCAGTTGTATACCTCTACCTCAAGTTATGACATAAATGCTTCTTCATTTCCAAAAGACTTGCATCAAGATGCTTTCCCAGTGTCTGTAGGCTGTGTGGGTCTGGATGGAGAAGAACCAGCTTCAGCAATTGATCATCTTTAAGTCTAGCTGAGTGACATTCCCTCAATCAAAGCTGGTGCACTATCTAGGGTTTTTCTGAAGTCATGGCTCCTGCTCAAAGAAAAGCCTTCCTGTGTTGCATGTGTGTAGCCAACTTGTATCCTCTTCTCTCCTTTCCCCAATTTAAATCTTACATTGCTCTAGCCTCTCCATGCATTTTATGAAGTAAGCTGTAATTCACAAAAGTGTCTGCCTTTTAATAAAATCTGTGAGTAAGAAAGGTGCTACCCGACTCTTTCTGATTTTTGGCTATCAAAAACTAACCTGGCTCTCTTCCTATGGTGTGTAATTTAAAGCTTTTATTTTGAAGATGTTGCAATCAAGAGGTGGTCAGAAGACATATTGTGGTTCAGTGTACGGATTAAACTGTTACTTTTGCTTTCTCTCATATTCTATTTTAATTTTTTTGTTTATAAAGAATTGACAAATTTTGGTTAGTTTTGAACAAAATTGAACCAAACAAAATTTTTAATCAGAGGTGCTTTGTATACATACAAAAGTTAGAGTTATTCCCACCAGGGAAAGCTCCATATTGTAACTGTCTGTTAAATGACTATTAAAGAAGAGAAACTTGTGAGAAAAAGAGGTAACAATCCTAACTCAACATTCCAATGTTGGCTGAGAACACAGGGATTCAAATCCAGATTTTTAAATACTCAGTCAGAAATAAGCAACTAGGTATTTTGGTCTTCATGTCTCACAATTCCTGGCTCTTGGCCACATTGACTGAGGCTTATGAAAGTTGTTGTGCAGGATGGCATCAATCTGATTGAGCTAAATAGATTTTAACAAAAAAAAGCATCTGTGCTTGGATAGAATAATCTGTTACTTTCACAATCAGCTTCTAACCTAGCTTCCATCATTTTGGAACACTGGGAATTACAATTTGGAATCTCTTTACCAAATTGTGGGAAGTATTGCAGCTGTGATACACATACAGTGTTTTTAACAATTGGATTCACTATATAAATATTTGTTCAGAATTAAGCAACAGTTTACATTCAGGATTGCTTAATCCAGTTTATGTTCTTCTTTTTTTGTAAATTAAAAACAAATGGTGATCCATTGTGATTCTTGGAAAAACAAATCTAGGGTCCATGTAAGTCCTACCATTCTCCTTGCAAGTTAGATGCCCCCTTTAACCAAAAGGTATGCAAGCAAAACATGGAAGAATTTCAAACAAAGAAAACAAATGTTTTTAAGAGTGTCTCAAATATCTTTGGACATCAACAAAGAAAGCAAAGATGTAAACAGAAGAAAAAGCTATATAATGCAACAAAGGTGTACACATACACACCATTCTACATTTGGCATTTTAGCCTGAAAATCAAAACTGCCCTTCTCTTCATTGTTTCTGAATTTGTTTCTTCTTTCCGATCCACATTCCAGGTTCTAAAGGAAGGTAATCCTTGTGTGGCATCTTTTTCCTATTTGTTTGAATGCTTTAGAATGGTGTTACTGAACCTCAGCATGCTGGCTGGAGAATTCTGGAAATTGAAATCCACACATCTTAAAGCTGTTGGGTTGAGAAACACTGCTTCAGAAGACTAGCAGTTCTCCAGGTTCAGAACCAGGAGAAATTATGGCTTCTTCAGGAGAGGTTATCATAGCCCTAGGTTGTTAAGAAAAGTTACACATTGTCAGGTTTGTTTTGTCAAGGGAACTGAAGCCATTCTTTCTGCCAACCTATTACCATCGCACAACACATGGTCTTAAGACTCCTTAGTTTCTTTGTAAAGAATCTTTCATTCTGACAAGATCACCTTTTGGGCTACAGGTGAAATTGCTTCTGATGTTTAAAAAAATGATAAGTGCCCCCCCACACTCCTATTCAGTTACCAGGATCAATGAAACCAATTACATGAAAACCCTTTTATTCCCAGCCTTGAGGCACCATTGCCAATATGCAGCTTACAACTCATACCTAAGGCAACTAGCAATGAAAGGACTTGATCAGCAGGTGATACTGGACAGATTTGAAAATCAGAAAGGGTCTGGTGGCACTTCTTCCAGCTCATATCTTTCATCAAGTTTTTGAGACCTGCAGTTACAAAAGTGCTACCAGACCTCCTGATTTATTTATTTAATTTTTTGTTTGCAATATTTACAGATACAGTTCTCCTCCAATAATGTCTGACCTTAGTTTGTCTAAAGTGTCTAGAATGAAGACAACAAGTGGCTAAAATGTTATATCTTTAACCAAAAATGTGATGTTACTGGACATTTGCAGAAATTGCTAACCCTCCCCCCCACCAAAAAAAACCCAACCCTGTTTTCCTTCCTGTGACTTTTTAACTAATTGACAAGTGTTGCTCAAGGGGAAAAAGGAAGCACCATGCAAACATGGTGGTTGCATGAAAGAAACTTTAATGTCCTCTTCCCTAATATAGTTATCCACATGGCAAAGCTTGAAAGAGGGAAGAGAAGGAGGTTGAGTCTTACTTTCTGCAACCTGTCCCCCTCTCTATGTCTTTGTGCGTTTGCTAGAATATAAGAAATGCTCTCCTTCAAAAAACCTTGCAGAATTTGGAAGCTGGGAAAAGAACAATTAAGCTGCCCCATTCTTCACCTGCTTCAAAACTCATGCTCCTTTAGTAAATCAGCTGAAGTGGGCTCATGCCTGGAGCCTATAAGGAACAATTACTTCACATTACTTCCCCATCCCTGAATATCTCCAAGAGGCATTTTCTTCCTGCTACCAATGGTTAATCCACCAACACCAGATGTATAGATAACTCTGCGGAATTAATTTCTACTGAATTTACTGGGTTTTACTCTAAAGAATACCCTGTTGGCTTCAGTGGTTAGAGATATTGGTTTAGAAGCCAAGAAACTGTGGGTTCTAATTTTGCCTTAGGCATGAAACTCACTTGGGTAATTTTGGACCACCATTTTCTCTCTGTCCTAAGAAGAGACTGGCAAGCTGCTTCTGTTAAATGTTGCCAAGGCATTTGTTCCATGCAGGCTACAGGAGTCAGGATTGGCTTAAAGGACCATAATAAGTCCCAGGAGGTACTACCTCAATGACTCACCATAGATTTTAAGGAAAACTCTCTCTTTTTAAGCAGCATATAAGAAACTTTGTAACTTCTCTTTTGTGTCACCAGGCTCAATCCTAATCTGATAATATTCCTAGATTTGTGATAATTGTAGCCCTACTACAAAATTGTGTAACTAACAATATATGGCATCTGCAGGAGTGGTTATGTTAAAGGAACAGAGTAAAACAAAATAATATATAAACAGTGCAATTTGCATGATTTAAAAAAGAAAAAGGAAGGCAATCTAAACCTTTTGAATACCAAGTGAAGTGTCCATAAAAATAAATGGACCAAATGAAGAGATAAATTATTTTAAAATCAGTTTTCTTCATACCTGAGATGGCTGAGATATCTAAAGGAAAACAAGATGATCCTATCTGGCAGAAAAGAGAGCCAATAAAACACAAAAGTTGAAAACATAAAACCATAGAAAATTTATCCTCTCTTTTTCACCATTCAAAACCAAAGAACTGATAGAAGCAGGAAATATGAGCTCCTGCTACAATATGGTAGTAAAGGATTATTTATTTTACCTCAATTAGTGGAGAACCCATTAATTAAAGAAAAGCTGCTGGAGTGACCAGAAGAGATAAAATCAGAAATGAGATCATAAGAGAAAGAATTGGCGTAGAAATACATACGAAAACAGCAAATAAAGTGGTTTGTTCACTTGGAGAGAATATCTTGGGATTCTGTACCATACAAGGCATATACAAAAAGAGAAGATCAAAGAACATGAGGCAAACCCCAAAAAGGAGGAGGAGAGACAACATCAAAGACACATTACAACAGTATTAAACAATGGTTGCGAATGCCAGAAAATCAAGAACCAGAACTTTGTATCTCCCTTGACAGAAGAAGAAGAAGAAGAAGAAGAAGAAGAAGAAGAAGAAGAAGAAGAAGAAGAAGAAGAAGAAGAAGAGGAGAGGAGGAGGGAGGAGGAGGAGGAGGAGGAGGAGGAGGAGGAGGAGGAGGAGGAGGAGGAGGAGGAGGAGGAGGAAGAGGAGGACCAAAGAAAGGAGTGGAGAATGAATGAGTAAATGAAAAATCTGGCAGCCTATTGTGCTCTAATTGGTAAGACTATGATCAAATTTGTTAACCTCACCTCCTCCTCATTCCAGAATTCACTTAGGGTTTGGGACATCAAAACACATTACAATCAATACACTTGGCAACATGTTACTTAATTGCCCCTTTACTGCGTGGCCATTCCCAAATGGTTTGATAACAATGCTTAGATCTCCAAACATTGTGATCTCTTTCCCTCTCCAATTGGTCATAAATAAACCTGTATAGTAGGGAAAAGATGAGGAAGAAAGAAGAAATTCACAACCTGCCAGGCACGAGATCCTTTCAACCTGGTTATTTTTTTGTTTGTAATTGGCTTTATAATAATTATATGCAGCATTTATATTCTCATGTGTCCAGAGTTGCTCTGTGAGGGAAATGTGCATGTCTAAGTGTAATGTATAAATATAAAATAAATAAAATAAATCTTCTGATTTACTAGAAGATGTGATATTTGCAGAACATTATAAGGGCAGAGAGAATATAAAACCCACTTTGAAAGTTAAATAATGGGGGAGGGGCAATCTCATCTTAGGATGTTTGAAGTGGTCTATATATGAAAATTGACATTTATTTTCATTCATGGGCTTCTTGTATATCCGCCTCTGGAACATGCGTTTTCCTAATCATTTTTGCATTTTACCTTTCAGCCACGAACTGCACATTAAAGTCTCAAGGGTATATTCAAGAAGATAACGGCCTTCTGATCAGAAGTCTGAACTAAAAAAAGTGAAATGTTCAATATCCATAACTTGACCTATCAATCAAATGAATATAATTCATTGACCCTCAGTAAAGAGATCTGACCCTGAAAGTTTGTAGATGCAAAATAGAATGTTGCTAGGCCAAATGCACCCTATCAAAAGTGCAAGATTTCAAAGGTGCAAATCTCCCTGCCACTTTTGCAAATTATACATGGAGGGGAAAAAGATTTATTGGTCTATATCTGATCAGTGGCAGGGAGAGTTGTGTTGACTTGCTAAGCACTCTTCCTTCCTTCCTTCCTTCCTTCCTTCCTTCCTTCCTTCCTTCCTTCCTTCTTTCCTTCCTTCCCTTCCCTTCCCTTCCCTTCCCTTCCCTTCCTATTGCATTTTAAATTTTGTTGATAGAAAGTATATCTCTCAAAGCAATTCACAGTCTGATCAGAACTTTCTATCTAAATGATTGAAATTTAAAAGGACAAAAGAAATGTAAATAGTGCCAAAATTGATCCTGGTTTCTTTTAAGACATTGTAGAAAGAGAACTGTGTTAATCTATGATAGTTCCAGATCAGAAGGAGCCTGCTTAGCTCTTTTTTGGAGTAACATTACAGTATTATTACAAGGCATAAGCGCCAATGAAAGCTTATGACTTTAATGATATGCATGAATTTGAAAAAGAACCACTAGATTTCTTCTATTCTGGGGGTTCTTTTACAAATTTTGTATTTCTTTTCTAAAAAAGAAAACGAGCCATTTGAGAAAACATCAAATTCCTATCCAATCAAATAGCAATAAAACCTTTTTGCATCATTTCCCTGTTTGCTTTTGATTCTTCTCTTAAAAAACAAGCAAATAATAAATACAAGAACTAAAGACAGGGTTTTCAAGTAGACTTTTATTACCAAGTTTCCAACACATCCACACATGCATATGTAGGCTTTGTGTTAAATTTATCAGCAGTTGCACTCCACCCAGGCACCATCCCAGTATTCAGTTTGTTTGCCATTACAGTGATGACCTTTGACAACTGTTCTAGTTTCAGCCACCACCATTAAAAAGTTTCAGTAAAATAATTGACTGAAATAGGACTGAAGAATGACAGATTCAAGAAAGAAAAGTACCTGAACGTGTTTCCTGGCAAGTGAAAGCCAATTTTAATTAGGAAACAATTTACTGGTTTAGTCTGTAGTGACTTTTCTTATCTCTAGAGAGTTACCATTATGATCACTTCATTTGTGCATCCCTGTTTGCTTTTGATTCTGCTCTTTTGTCTTTTCAGGTTCTCATAGCCTTCCTTGGACTGATGCCTTCAGATATGTTGGACAATAATACCCATGTTCCCCAGCAAACAGAGTCATTGGAGATGCAGGTTGAAACAAGTAGCATATACAGATACATTGGAATAGGACCAAGGTGGGGAAGGCTGGTTCGTAAGATCAGTTTCCACAGACTGCTTTTTAAAATGTGGGTGCCAAGTTTCATGATGCCACCACACCATAAAAAATAAATTAACAAATGTAACTGTGCAACAATCTCTCCATCAAGCCAAGCCTTGGCCTTTGGGGTAGAAAGTGCAGTTTAGTTGGAAAGCAGAAGTAGTTTAGTTTAAAGGCTACCTGATGAGTTTTATTTTGTTGATTTTAATGTTTTACTGTTCTGAATGGTTTTGATCTTCCTGTGAATCACTCAAGTCTTAGAAGGAGGAGGCACATAAATTATGATACTTATGTAAACAAGTATATTAAAGTAAATAAAATTTGCAAGCATATTAGTAGTTGCTGGAAGAACAGAAGTTCTCCCCAGTTGGGTGGGCCTCTGGAAGTTTGATATGCCAATTTCCTTCACCCCCAAGGTATCTGACTCACTGTGATGGGATTTTCCCTGCATCTGGAAGCAGGGTGACTGGCAAGAAAGTTGCCGCTGGGAAGACCAACTAGCCTCTGATGGACCGATGCTACTCCTAGCAAGAGAGCCGTTGGCCTGCCCATATCCTATTGAGCTTCCCTATCTGTGAAGGTTGTGTGGCCATATTTTTCATCCTCCTGAGCATTATTCCTTCCCACCTAATTCCCTCTTTCTAACAGGGTGGAGGTGATAGGACAAATTAATCTAATCTATGCAACTGAACATTCAGAGAAATATATCTACACAGAACTGGAGAATCTTGATAAAGCTCTCTTCTCCAAACTGCATGGGCAGAAGCCCTACTCAAGCTTTCTAAAGAGACATATTGCCTCCCTACACATGTGCATTCACTGACTGTGCTTTTAACATCTGTAATTTTTTTTATTTCTGGGTTACTGAGCTTCAACCTTCCTTTCCCTTCTCTCCTTTACTTCTATTTGTCCTGATTCTCTCCTTTTCTACCAATGGTTGGCTATTTCTTGGAAGGCTTTTTAAAAAATGTCTGGAATTATTTTTCCTGAAGTTAGCACTTCTAGTTTCGGTAAAGAAACCTTTGACATATCTTTTTTACTTTCTGTGCATGTTTTCTATTTGCAGGGAGAGGTTTCTGCATTTTACAATAAAGAAATTCAAAGTGGAATCCTCTCCACTTCTGTGGAGTTAAGTGGCATAATCCATCTTCTGTCTTATTACTCCACTATCTCATACTGCAAATGTAAGCCAGACACATCTTGGGTCAACAAAGCTGGAGGTAGATCAAGTGTGCACTTTATTTTTCAAGTTTAAAAGCTCTGGGAAAGGGACTGGGGAAAGTAAGCTTCTTTAGGGCAGATGCCCACTGAATAGGCAATGATATATTCTGATAATTAAGATAGGTGATGGCATCCACTTCCTCCCACACTTCTAGAGAAGGGAAGTCATCATTATACTAAGATTATTCCTGAACAGAACTAAGAAACTGTTCTTCTCCATTTATTCAGAGATAATATCATGAGCATATTACACGTGCCATCATTTAGTATATACTTATTCATTTTCTTCATCTTATTGTTGTTCTTTTAAATTTGCTGGTCATTGACCAAATGATTACTGCTATTGTGTGACTACTTATTCAGTTTATGGCTGAAATAATGTGTAACTATCATAACATGCACAGGTCTCACTTCAGGATTTTGGAGTTCCCTGGATAAAGCATCCCTCAATTTACTCTCCCCATTTTGGCCAAAGGCAAAGCTTGTCCAACATGTTCCTTCCTGTTACCTGGGCCTGAGGTGGCTTGCTCATGAGGTCTTCTTTAATGCTTTTCAGGATGTCTGCTCCACCTAACATTATGTTGAACTTCTTTTTAGAAAAAAATAGTGCATACTGTATAGTGCATAGTGTATCCACCTCAGGTGTCACTGCTATTTCCAGTGACACTTTGAAGACTTACATACTGTACAAAGCCCAGTACAACTCTCCAAAAATAAAAATGGTAGCAATTTAATGAATTGTACAAAAATCTGAACAGATTAAGATAATCATGATGGTGATTATATTTAAGATTTCTATATATTAAATTTTGATGGTTTTAATGAGTGCCAGCCACTGCCATTGTGAAGAGATGGGCAGCTAGCAACATTGTTTAAATAAATAAACAAATACATACAATAAATAGCTGTCTTCGGCTATTGGTTGGGAATAGCCATATCTTTCCATGCTCTGGTTTTGGAAAGCCAGTCAAATCAAAGGAATTTATCTCTCTACAATTTGCAGTTTAGAAGAAAAACAAAAGCAATGATGTTGGGAAATTGCTGAAAAGTATTTAGTGTAAAAAGAAGTGGAGAAAGGGTTAAGGAAGGGAAAAACAATAGAAACAGTCTGCCATTTGTCCATACAGAAAATAGTATAAGAGAGGGGAGGGGATTTAATCCACATGTTCTTTAAATCTGAATATCTACAGAATCTGAACTGATATCCATTTTGTAATTATGCGATGTTCTATATAATTTGTGTTGCACAAATGATGAAAATTGACCAATGGCTTAACATGTCAATTAGGTAAATGTACAAATGAAATAAATTGATGCAATTTACATCAAATTAATGTTAATTATGCCTATTGGCCAGACATAGTTTGGAAACAATGGACTTATTTTGGCAATGGTAATTTTCTATTATTTCACAATGCACTTGTCCTTCATTTTAAGGATGAAGTCATAGGATAAAATTGGATATGAATACCATTAGAGAGTTTTATTGAACAGTATTTCTGAACTAATACCTTGATTGTTTCGGTTTTTACAACTCTAGTTAGAATCAGAATTTTTTTATGACTGGAAGGCTATGTGATCATGACTCACACAAACCCATATAATCATATGATGACAAAGCAGATGTTTATAAATTGAGTTATTCTGAGTAAAGGTTCTTACCATTCAATAATCTGGTCCTCTCAAAGATGAATACCTGCATTATTATGGCCTTTGCTGTAAATACAACTGTTTCAGTTCAGGACATTTTGTGAGATCTCACTGTCTCAATCATAATAATGATTTTTTAAAAATGAAAGTTTGATGTGACACTCACTTCTTTTTTGGCATTTTCCAATTCAGCCGATTATGTTGATCAGATACTGCCCTGGCTTGCATAGACTGGACCTAAAGTCTTGAGGAAATCAGTTCAGATGCCTGGGAATAGCAGGCTGGTCCTATGAAGCCTTGGTAATTTAGTTTGCAGATAGCACGAAGCCTCAAAGCAAGCTGTACACGTCAAAAGAGCAGGATTCACATTTTACGCTGAAACAACACTACAGCTGCCCCATAGAGCCCTGGTAGCACAGTGGTTAGAATGCAGTATTACAGGCTAACACTGATCACATTGCCAGGACTTCAATTCCTTTGATCCTGACCAGCTCAATGTTGACTCAGCCTTCCTCCCTTCTGAGGTCAGTAAAGTGAAGGCCCAGATTGTTGAGGGCAATATGCTGATTCTGTAAACCACTTAGAGAGGGCTATAAAACACTACGAAGTGGTATATAAGTCTAGATGCTATTGCTATATCGACTTAGCACAATGGATATATCTCCAACCTATACTCCAGGAAAGACATTGATAAGACTGCATAGAAGAGTTGTCATCTTTTGCCCATTCATCAGTGAGGATGCTCTTTTGGGGTGACTGAACTCAGGAGTAAATCTTTGCAGGATTCTACTCTTCCTTTGTTTGTTAACTTTTGGTGTCCGAGTGAAACAACAGGTTTGCTACAATAGTGCATGTCCTTTCTTGGGTCTTTCCTTTTATTGGAAAGGTATATGGCCTGCAGCAGCACAATAACAAAACCAGGAATAGCAGCTTCTCGGTAGTAACAAGTGTCAGCTGCCCTGGTCACTTACCCAGACAACAAGTTGCAACTTGCTTAATGGTGCCTGCTTAGATTAATAATGGAAAGGAAGCAGGAAGCAGGATAGGAAAATTAATTGCTCCGTACAACAGCCAATGAACAAATCCACACCCAGCAAACAGTAGTTGCCTCTTGTATCACTTCCTGGAGCTGTCAACCTGCCTGCTTGGTTTGATAGCTATGTACAGTGAGATCAAAGACTAGAATGCAGTGCAGATGCTGCATGTGGTTTTACCTTGTACCACCTGGGCTGCTGCACTGGGTTGTGATGGTCAGTATTGCTGAGAGTTCCTATAGCAACAGCAAGAGGGCTAGGCAGAAAAGAGCAAGCAAAGCCACAGAAGCAGAAGCTGTTTCCACCCCCTTGTGGTCACTGTTTCACAGTATGTTCTCCCTTCTGCAATGTCTACACACCAATGCTCAGCTTGTGGACTTGTTCATGGGTCCACTGTTCAGGATGAATATCATTGACAAATCAAAGCAAGTGAATGTACATTGCCCAAATTGGTTGGTTATGCCATGGCCACCAGCTGCAGTGGAAAGCATGGAACAAGAGATATCAGGGATAAGCCGTGGGTCCTTCTGGAGATGAAACCCATGCCCCACCATGCCTACTGCTACTGGCAAACCTGAATATGGTCAGCTTAAGTCTGATTAAGGTTTTTAGATTGCAAGTATAATCAGGAATCACAAAATAGTATCAGGTAGCCAGAACGGAAAAACAATTGAATAACACTTCAGTTCGTTCCTGATTGCTCCATAAAAAAACATTCAAATCTGTGTAAAGTTCATTATCTAAGTGTGAGCCTCATGCCTGAAGCTGCCCAAATCCCTCAAACCAAAGCTCTGAACTTTACTTTGAGGCAGGAAGGTGCTGTAGTGACTGAACAGCAGCATCAAATTGATATAATAAAAAGTATCATTTTACCTACTGTATATCACAAGACATGCAAGCTCACCATAAGCAATATGGTACACAAGGAATAAGCATTTCCTGGCTGTTTGCATTTAGCGGAACTAGAATTGTTCAGCCAGTACAAACAAGATGTCATTCAAGGCCTGCTGTGACTTGGAAACTATGTACAAAGCATTTCTGTTTAACAAATAATCTGAAATCTTAGAATTCAGGATCTCCCATATTTCACCAAAGAACTTGGTGATCAGCTCACCCTCGTGGGTAACACTCACTCTCAGCAGTGCTATGCTGTATAATCAGAAATAAAGGGAAGACATTCCTAAATTTTCAACCTCTGCAAAGCAGCACAGAGAGAGGAAGGAGCTTATCTAGATCCATCTTTGCTGACTGCAAAGCACCTGGGGTCATGACAGTTGTGAGAGTAAACAAGAGATCAACCAATAGCAGTTAGAAGAATGAGATCACAGAACCACTGAAGAGGATAACCTGACATTTTCAGAACTTAATGGACAGGCTTTTTTCACCTTTTTGGAGATGTTTCTTTGAGACTACCTTACTCCATGTTCTCATCCAGCAATTTTGCATCACAACATTCAGCTTTAGCTAATGGGGCTAATGATCTGTGATGATGGGCTTTGTAGTCCAACAGCTAGGATTGAGGAAGGCTCTTCTAATGCCTCCTGTCCATTTTATGTTTGAGACCATGACCATGTCCTTTCTGTCTTTCTTTCCATTTCCCCACCTTCCAATTTTCCTCAGCATTTATTTGATAGCTGAGAAAAGAAGGTCTGCATATTAATTCCTTATTACATTTGGTGACAAAGTGGTGGTTAGACCACATAGTTTCAAGCAGACCTCTGTGTTTTCATCCCACTGACAGATAAAACTTTATTCTGTTGGCAGCCAGATCTTAATCAAATATTAGTGATATCATGGATGCTTTTCTCTCAGCCTAGGAAGAAAACTGAAAACTGGTAATTTGGAATAATGCTCATTAGAACATCAGTCAATGTGCCCCTGTAGGAATTATTTGAAGACACAAAAGCCAGCTTTTCTTGTCATTTGTATAAAAGAATAATATGTCAAATGAGGGAAATCAAGGACATCTTTATTATTGAATTCAATGAGGCTAAACAATGCCAGGGAGGAAAGCAACTTGAACGACTGAATATACTACATCTGAATAAAAGACGGTGTGCTTTTGTATAAGTGTATAAGTCCTTGGAGAACTACATCGGCAAAAAAACATGTTTTTAAAAGATTAAGGCTACATTTGTTGTAAACAAAATTCATTTATAGGAAGAATACCACCAAGAGAGTTTTTTTCTTTTTCTTTTTTCTTTTACAGATATTCTTGTTTCTGAAAAGATCTATGGGTTAATCAGGTAAGAACTATATACCTAAACTAGTGAAGCACTAGAGTTAGACTTCTACACTGTCTAGAAGATGCTGAAATCTTTTATTTGTAAAACCAAAACCAAAACCAGGTGGTATCTTTTTCCTATCTTGGGAAATGAGGAGGATAAAAGAAAATAAATTCTGGCAAATTTTGGGGTTATTTCACCCAGGCTTCACAATTCTGTAAGTATCACTGGTTTACAGTTCAACTTGCACCCAGTATTTAATTAAAAATCAATGGAAAATTGGCTGTAAAAGTAACGACTGAGCTAGACCAAACTAAATCCAAAAAATTTAGCAGGGGTGTCAAACCAGCTGCACATGCAGGCCATGGCCACTCCAGCTCCACAAAGGGAAAAAAACATCACAGTACATCATGTGACAGCAACACGATGCTGCAAGTTTGACACCTGTGTTCTAGGGAATTCCTGAAAGATTCTCTTTCTGTGTCTCTCTGTCTCTCTCCCTGTCTCTCCCTCTCCCTCTCCTTCTCTCTCTCTCTCTCTCTCTCTCTCTCACACACATACACATATATAGAGATAGAGAGGGAGGGAGGGAGGGAGGGAGGGAGAGAGAGAGAGAGAGAGAGAGAGAGAGAGATTGTCTTTCAAACAAGACAATTATAAAAGTCAGAAACAAAAAGGCCAGAATACTTGCTGGGTAGCAATCAATCAACACCCAAACAAGCATATATGTTTCAGCATGTCAGAAATTATTGAGGCTGCAGATTTTGGCATGTGTTAATAATATATTGTTTATACTGTCAATAGTTCCACTTACAAAAGCTTGTTACAGTTGCATTATTTTTCCTTCACAACTATCTTTTTTTATTGCAAAGGTGCCTTGCTACCATTAAGAAGTGTTGAAATGATTTTGATACTAATTATGTAATATTTAAGGATTAAAATAATAGATTAATAAAAAGAATTTCTGTTTTAAAAAGAAATATCAGGTGACTTGTCAAGTACATACACTCATTAAATGACAAATTCATATTCACTCATTTTATTATATTTATATTGCTCAGTTACTTCCTCATTTTTTCTTGCCTTTCATTTGATCTTTTTTTCTCACAACATTCTTCTAAGTTAAATTAGGCTAATGGTTAACTGCCTTTGGAATCAATAGGATTATGGCTGAATAAATAATTTTAACCAGTGATCCTCACCTTCAAATATCCACGTTTATCGTAAATCCACCAGTATTTTCATACTGCCAATTGATTTAAGTGTATATGTACATAAAATTATACACATATGTAATATGATGCATATCATAGATTTTGGAAAATATAATCCAGTCCAATTGCCTGCTGCATGGAAGACCTACAATGGCAAACTCTGTATTTCCTGTTGAGAGGAATTGCTCTGATTATTGAGAATTCTTTTAAAAGTTCAGCTTAATTTTGCTTTTCTGAAATGTCCACCCTTCTTTTCTAACCTTGCCTTCTGAAGCAGCAAGGTATTAATCTGCTCCATGCCTTGTATGAAAATCTTTCAAATAGTTAAAAGCCTGTAATTTTGCCTCTTCCTGGAGGAAGCTACCATTGGGGTAAAAATCAATGGTAGGAATATCAACAACTTGGGGAAAGCAATGAACATCTGGAGTGGTTAAACCTGAGAGTCAGTTTAGAATGCTGACCAACAATGAGACCATTGAAACAGTAAAGGAATTCATCTGCCTGAGCTCTAAAATCGTCCAAAGTGGTAACTGCAGTCCTGAAGTTGTATAGCACTTGGCGGTATTACAATGTCTGGCCTGAATAATATCTAGAAAAGTAAAGACAACAGCCTCACAACCAAATGCAGTTTAGTTAACACAAACATTTTTCCAATTGCTACTCATGGCTGCAAATCTTGGATTCTGAAAAGGGCAGATAGGAGGATGGAGAACACTTTGAGCTATGGTGCTGGAGGTGACTTTTACATGGAATCCTGGACTGCAAAAATAACAAACAAAGAAGTCCTAGACTGAACCTCACCAAAAATATCACTTGAAGCCAAGCTCACCAAACAGAGCCCGCTGTACTTTGGTCATGTCATGAGAGCTGACTCACTGGAAAAGTCAAGTGAGAGTGATTAGCAGAAAAACGAGAAGGGGCCACCCTAGCACCTACTGACTGGACACTGTAAAAAATGACACTAGGGTGATCATGGCAGATCTGAAGGAGACAGTGGGAGACAGAGGGGCATAGAGAGTGATAATCCATAGAGTGGCCAAGGGTCAAACATGATTGAATGGCTGATGATGACAACAATGAGTCTTCCTCTTTCCTTCTTCAGTTCTTTCAATTATTCTTCAAAGGGCCTGAATGTCATCGTCCTGATTGAAGCATGCTTAGATATGAGCAATTTCTTAATCTTCATTTAAAATTTTAGCAGCCACAGCAAGGCCCGGGATTCTCTCTAAGAAATACCAAACAGTTATTTCTCCTGTCATTTAGCTACTCTGCTTCTATCAATTTAGCTGAATATGAATATAAATATAAATATAATCTGTGTGGGCTGCATGGGAAAGTTTAGTCATGATGCCAAGTCTTCTAGTTTTAATATTTTTGGTTTTAATTTTTTTTATTGTACATAGATGTGGTTTTATTTGTTGATTGTGAGCTGCCCAGAGTTTAGCGCAAGATGGGCAACTATATAAATGTTATAAATAAATAAAATACTCTAATTTTTTTAAAGACACCATATTATTTGCAATTCAGTACATTGTGATGTACTGTACATTCAATGCCTGAAACTTACGGATGTATGGGTTATTGTGGGTGATGACTTCCATGATTCCTAGCCATTTCTCATGCTGACTGGGCTTGTAGTCTGAGACAACTGGATGGCACCACAGTAGTATCTATGAGGAAAGGAGAAGGTCAATAAATGTCAATTAAAAAATGTGTGTCAGCAACCACACAATCCAAACCCTATCCCTTTCCATCCATATTCTTGCCTTTTGATCTTCCCCCACAATTGTCATTGGAATCACTAGTTGCTTAGTCAATGGCCCATTATACGCTTAAAAGGAATCTTCTAATTTTATGAACTCCCTTTCAGACATTCTTGCTAAACTTCCAAACCCTTCTTGCTTACTCACATGAAACAAAACTTCCCTTTAACCCAGGCATTTACAGCAGCAGATACATCAACTGATCCAGCATCCTAAATTCATTTCCAAATTAAACCACAGACAGTAGTAGGTGTGTTCTCATGATTTCACATCATGAGAAGGGAGGGAGGGAAAGAGGGAGGGAGGGAGAGTGAGAGTAAAATGAGCGGACCAAACCCAAAATGAACAAAAAAGCCCATACAGGAAAAGATCAGTTCAGCAATCAATCTTTGCTGATAGCCTTTTCCTCATTTCAGAGCAAAGAGGGAGCATATTCAAAAAGGGACAAAGTCGAATGCAAAGGCACTCTCTTGCAACAGTCCCAAGCTGATATGATTCCACTGCTTCTCCTTTGTCTAGTGTTGCTCAGTCCCTGAATTAGAGCTTTCCTATGAAGTTATTACTAAGTTCCCCAAGAATATCCAAGCATCTGAAATTCAGAAAAGGATGGGAAAAACTCTCAATATCCAGGGTTCATTTTAAAGGACAAAATCCAGACTTATCACTGCAGAATCCCATAGCAATCAAAAGATAATTTGATTGTCACGTGATTGAGTCACGATGGCGCAGTGCAATACTGCAGGCTACTTCTGCTGATTGTCGGCTGCCTGAAATTTGGCAGTTCAAATCCCGTCAAGCTCAAGGTTGACTCAGCCTTCCATCCTTCCGAGGTGGCTAAAATGAGGACCAAGATTGTTGGGGGCAATATGTTGACTCTGTAAACTGCTTATAGAGGGCTGTAAAAGCACTATAAAGTGGTATATACTGTAAGTCTAAGTGCTATTGCTATTGCTATAATAAGGTCTGGCAACCAAGGATATAGAGCAGGGGTGGGATTCAAAATTTGTAACAACCAGTTCTGTGGGCATGGCTAGGTGGGTGTGGCCATGTGACTGGGTAGGTGTGGCTTTTTTTTTTGCAGCAAACCCCCCCCCATTTTTTGGGCCTTCTGGGCCTCAGGGAAGCCTCCTGGGGGGTGTTTTTGCTCCCAGAAGGCTTCCCTGGGGCCCAGGAAGGAAAAAAAAACCTGGGGGTGGGGGCCGTTTTGGGGCCAGCCAGGGACACAATTTGCATTATTGTTCCCAGGAAGCTTCCCTGAGGCCCAGGAAGGCAAAAATGTAGGGGGGCAGGGGGTGCTATGCCCCCTCCATTTTTTTTCTTCCTGGGACTCAGGGAAGCTTCCTGGGAACAATAATGCAAATTGTGTCCTGGGCAAAGCAGTAAGTAAGCGAGAGGAATCCCAGCACAGTTGATCATAGGAACAGCTGATCGTCAGGAAGGGGGAAAAAGAAATCCCTTAAGTGACTTCACTTAAGTGACCTTAAGTGAAGAATGAAGTCAGTGATGTCGGGCATGTGCTCAATGTTGCGCATGCACGATAAGGACTGACTGGGAGGGGAGGGGTGGCCAGAGGGGGTGGGGCCAGCCAGGGGCACAATTTGCCGGTTCTCCGAACTGCACAGAATCATAGCAACCAGTTCTATAGAACCAGTTCGAACCGGTAGAATCCCACCCCTGACACAGAGTCTCTTGTCAACTGTTTCCTCGTTTGAAGAAGAACTGGGCACAAGAGTTAGACTGGGTGGTTATGGGTGATAAACAGACTGGGATCTGTTATGAAACAGGACCTTCAGCAATTTGCAAGATTAAAGAAGATCATATATGTAGTGAAAGTAGGATAGGTATGTAGGATAAACTGGGAAGAAGCTAGCCACCAAATTGCAAGAGAACAAGTAAATGATCAGACAAGGAAACCTGATATTATTGGTAGCCTCACATTGCAATGAACAAGGACATAATCCAATTTTGCAGCTACTAAGTTTGTTGGCTGAGCAGGTACAAAGATAGCCAGGGAAATGATTGAAGACTGGGAAAGGGGCCCCTTGTCAGTTGACAGGAGTGCTGATTTATCTTATCAGGTACTTAGGAACCAAGGACTTGGCAGCACAAGGAAACAACAGCCAATGGCTTAATAGCCAGCCATCAATACCCCAATCAACAACTAAAAAAACCATACACAATCAGGCACCACATAAATACTACACATAGAATATAGGGGGTCCTCAACTTACAACAGTTCATTTAGTGACCATTCAAAGTTAAAGCAGTACTGAAAAAAAGAGATTTAGGATCATTTTTCACACTTACAACTGTTGCAGCATCTCCATGGTTATGTGATTTACATTCAGATGCTTCACAACTGACTCTCATTTATGATGGTTGCAGTGTCCCAGAGTCATGTGATCCCCTTTTGCGATCTTCTGGCAAGTAAAATCAATGGGGAAACCACATTCACTTAACAACCGAGTTACTAATTTAAGATCTGCGGTGATTCGCTTAACAAATGTGGTGAGAAAAGTCATAAAATGGAGCAAACTCATTTAACAAACTTCTCAATTAACAACATAAATTTTGGGCTCAATTGTGGTCGTAAGTTGAGGATTATCTATAGTCTGCTAGAGAGAAGTTTACCAAAATCTCTGGTCCTGGTGACTGACCCAGATTGGATCTTGCAATATTATCCTGGGACAGGGGTGTGATGTTAGTTCTCCTCCTCGTGGTGCGCCCTGGATAGCACGGTAGTGTGAAACAAACGACTAGCAATAATTGGCAGCCAGATTACATTGAAGAACTGGCAGTTAACGACAGTTGGCAGCCAGACATCTTTGAAGAACTCCTGGCTCTCTAAATACATGGCAACGGATAAACAAAACAGGCCTTTTCAGACCCAAAGGACAAGACAGATTGGGGACATTGTCAGAATACGCCAAATTAATGTTGAAGGGCTCAACAAATCTAAGAACCAATACATTTCCAAACTTTTATTTGAAAGGAATATAGATATGGCCATCCTTCAAGAAACACATATAGAGAACAATGATCAGCAACACAGCAAAGGTAAAATCCAAAGATTTGGTATACTGGCGGCCACGTACCAGCACAGTTATGGCACAGCTACACATGTATGAAGGAATATAGAGAATACTTTTCTACTATCAACTTCCACAAACAACAATACACATGAAGTTGTTTCAAAATTAGATGATCTCACAATAGTCAAAATTTACAAGCCACCTCAGATATCCTCGCCACAGCATATTTTGGATGTCAAACCTCACCCTGCAATTTATGCAGGTGATTTTAACAGCCATCATGTAAATTAGAACTATCACTCTTCTGATGAAAATGGGGACCAGCTTTATGACTGGACTGCAGCAAATAAAGTCCAGTTGATTTTTGATGCCAAAGACAAGGGCACTTTCCAATCTGCTGCCTGGAAATGTGTAACAAACCCAGATTTGTGTTTTATTGCAGAAGGCCCAAACATGCAGCCACTTCCAATAACCAGGAAAGTTCTGGACAAATTTCCTCATAGTCAACATCATGCTGTTTTGATTGAAATCAGAATTCAGATTCCCCTAATTTGCTCCACGTCCAGACCCAGATGGAATTTTCATAAAGCCAAATGGCCAGAATTTGCCAAAAGTCTTGACAGTATCATACAATGGATCCCGCCAACAACTCAACATTACCATAGATTTGTGAAGGCTGTACTTGCTTCAGCTAAAATATACATCCCTTGAGGATTCAGAAAGTATTATATTCCTGGATGGAACAAAGAGACTGAAGACCTTGTAAGGTCCCAGAAGTTTCCCCGAGCCTCTACCAGGCTTTTCTACAGAGTGGTGACCCAGAGATTGCCAATGATCTCTTACACAGCCTGGATGCTGCTCGTCGTGAGACATGGGAACAACTCACAACCTCGTTAAATTTCAGCAAATCCGTCAGGAAAGCCTGGAGCCTACGAAGGAAACTGGGAGCTGCCAGACCACCTGCTTGATAAACACCCAGCATAACTGCTGACCGAGATGTCTCCCTCTCTAAAGCCCCAGGGGTGAAAGAACACTTAACTGCCATCAAGAAAATGCTCTCAGGCTTTTGACAGTTGGCTCCATCACACTCTGAATTCACCACCCTTTCTCTGTGCACGAAATCGATGCAGCCATCAACAGTCTGAAGTCCAGCAAAGCACCAGGTTTTGATGGCATCCACCCTGAATTTCTAATTCATTCTGAGAGGCTAACAAGGAATTGTCTCAGCAAATTCTTTTCAAACATACTTTCTAGTGGACACCTCTCACTGGAATTCAAAAAAGCCAAAGTAATATCACTTCTGAAACCTGGCATACCACAAAACAGAGTAGAAAGCTACCGTCCCATTGCCCTTCTGAGTTCTTGTTACAAATTTCTGGAGAAACTTATCATAAACAGAATTGGACCCACAATAGATACATTTCTGCCCGTGGAACAAGCCAGCTTTCGTCATAATAGCAGTTGTGTTGATTCGGTGCTGAGCCTAACAGGACATATCGAGGCTGGTTTCCAGTGAGGCTTAAAAACCACAGCTGTGTTCATTGACCTTACTGCAGCATATGATACCGTGTGGAAGAAGGGTCTGCTTTACGAATGGAGTCACATCATCCCCTGTAAAATCCACTATCGCCTAATAAACACCATGCTCAGCAATAGATCTTTTCAGATCATTATGGGGGACAATGTTAGCAAACAAGTTAAGAAGACTCAACAACGGCCTTCCACAAGGTTCTGTACTGGCACCCACACCGTGGATATGCAAATGACCTGGCCCTAGCAGCAAAATAAAAACTTGGAAGTATTGGACTGCCTCCTCTCTGAGGACCTGAAGTTCCTGGGAAAATTATTTGCTGACTGGAGATTCATATCCAGTGTCAGCAAAATGGTGACCACCTATTTCCATCTCAACAACAAACTCGCCAATGCCACCCCAGAGGCCTACCCGAATAACAGCCTTCTCTCTTATGATCCTCACCCCAAACACCTTGGAGTAACTTTGAGTCGGACTCTCTCCTATAAGAAACACCTAGAGAACATGTCCGATAAAATCAATACCAGGAACAACTTATTCCAGAAACTAAGAGGACCAAGATGGGTAGCCTCAGCCTCTACTCAGAATATCAGCACTAGGGTTGATGTACTCCACAGCTGAATACTGCACCCTGTTTGGCATAATAGCTACCACACTAGCAAGATCGATGCTAGACTAAATGATACAATGAGATCATAAGTGGTTGCATAAAATCTACTCCTACTTGCTGGGTCCCGTCTTGAGTCACATTGCACCATCAGCTCTACGAAGGCAGGAAGCCTTAGTGAAGGAGTACAACAAAATTATGAGAAAGTCACTTCTTCCTGTGCACGCTGATCTTCCTCATCTATCAATCCAGGCTTAAATCCAGGAAACCCTCTCTGGCACTCGCTGAACAGCTGTCTAACAACTTTGACATCATCACACAGTGGAAAGCTAAATGGGCTGCAGAATGCCCAGTTACAAGCAGTTACGTAGATGACCTTACACAAAAGGTGCCAGGTTTTGACCTTTCTTCCCAGCATTGGTCAACTCTGAACAGGATCTGTACCCAACATGGTGTCTGCCAGCACTCATTGTTTAAATGGGGTCTTGTCTGTACCCCTCAGTGTGACTGTGTGCTCCTCGACAAAATATCCATCACATTGTGTCCGAATGTCCATCAAGAGCTTACACCGGCCCAATGTCTGGTTTTTTTCAACATAGACCACCCTGTCCTAGAATGGCTGTGTGGACTGGACATTTACATTTGAACCACTGTAAGTCCATGTATTTGCCATATGCTAAATAAATAAATAAATAAATCCTGGGACACTTACATTCACCTTCATGCAGTAACTGTAACTGTCCCAGAAAATATTTGGTGTGGGGAAGGAGATGGTAATTTATAACGGGTAACGATTGCTGTGTTCTGTGCCATTTGCTTGTATAGATCTTTTCTGCTCTGTCCATATATGCCTTTTCTCCTCCTGTATTTCCATTTTGGGTGGGGGTGTCTCTATTTCTACCAGTCTTTCTTTTAACACAGGTCTAATCTCTAAATTGGCTTAGCCCCATCTCTTTTCTTTCTTTTTTCCCCTCTCATTTTTGACAAAACACAGGACATTTCTGCTTATTACATTAGTTAATATCCACAACTGGACTTTCCAAGCAATTCAAATGTACTATAAATGTTTGCACAATCTCCCTGGGAACTAACACATTCATTATATCTCATTTCCATTTATACAGTGGAAATTTGGATTGTAAAATTTAGAATTTGGCATAAGCAACAGAACAAAATTTAATGTTTTTATTATGAATCTTCTTCCCTCCCAGGACACACAATTGGAACATACTTTTTATTCAATAAAATCAGCCTTCCTCAATTTGCTGGCTTGGAGTACTGTACAAATGAGCAACATTATAGATGTTAATAGGCAAAAAATCTGCAACATTTCAGAAAGAATATTGTAGAGATTAGAGTTAGTATTAATAAAAACACTTTAGTTTATATGAATTTTCTGCTCAGTTGGAAAGCAGGAAAGGAATGAATGGTACATATTAGTAGGGTACAAATTAGCCAAGATTCAATTTGAATACTGGATTTAAAGGCAGCAACGTTCTGTTTAATGTAAGGTTCTTGTATCTGAAGACTGCTATCATGTCTCCCTTAGCCTGCTCTTCTTTAAGTTAAACATACCAAGTTCCTTTAACTGCTTTTCATACAATTTAGACTCCAAACCTTTACCATCTTTGTTGTTCTTCTCTATTTATGAAGTTCATGAACAGTACTGGTCCCAAATACTCAACTTCATGGGTACCCCACTATGTCTCTCCTCATGGATAGACAGGGGTGAGATTCTACCAGTTCTGACCAGTTCTATAGAACCCCTTGATAACTTTCTAAGCAGTTCAGAGAACTGATAGTTAGAAGAAATCTCCTTTTGTTTTTTTCCACCCTTGGCTGTATGCTTAGACTTATTGTCTCCGAAGGAGGGGGTTTTTTTTTACTTTCTTAAAGGGAAGGGTTATTTTAAGCTTTTTACACTGCTGTTGGGAGGAGAGACTCCCCTGGATATATTTCCAGCCACATGCAACAATCAGCACTTTGAAGAAATAATTGAATAACCGGAAAGGAGCTTTTAATGACAAGGAACCAAGATGAGTGACATTCAGCAAGGCTTCTTGGCTAGCTAGAAAGACTGACCTTCAAACGTGAGTTTACAAACCCTTTCTGAGTTTTGGTCTAAAACTGGTTTTTGGTGAAGTTTAATTCTGTCCTTGGTGATGTTTAATCCTGTGTTTATTGATGGGATAATTTTCCCTATTCAGCTTTCTTTGGAAGAAAAAAGTTAATCTCTGTTCCTGAAAATAAACTGGATTGAGAAATCTGGCTAGTTCCTGTGTCTATTTGTTCTGGTAATTGGTTTAACAAGCAACAGCTACTGTTGTGATTTAATTATTTGTATTGGGTTTGAATTTTTTCCTGCCTCATGGTTTCTTTTTCTATCTGGGAAGGGGTTTTCCTTCACTGCTTTAGTGGTATCTGGCACTGTCCTTTTGGGGTGTACTTCCAAGAGGCAGGATGCAAGTTTGGCATTGATTTTTTTTACTGCCTGTCTGGGAAGAATGTGACCTTTCCTTAAATCTGGATGAGTTTCTTAGGATATCTTGTGAGGTGAGTGAGACCAGGTGATATCTTTAAGTGGTGCAAATGGTTCTAAGGATTGCTTTTCCTGAGTGTGCTCTTTCTGGAGAGCTTAAATGACCTCTCTGCTAAAGGGTTTCACTTTATGAGCAAGAGTTGGCTGCTGATAGTGATTGTATTTTAACTATTTTCATTCCTCAAGGTGCTCTGGCACCCTGCCTGATTTGTAACTCCAGCTTGCAGGTATTTTTAATCTAATGATTGGTATTTAGGGAAGCTTTTTGCAAGCAAAGAAGCTTTTTGTATTTTTGTACAGGTAATCCTTGACTTACAACAGCTCATTTAGTGACCATTCAAAGTTACAATGGCACTGAAAAAAATGACTTATGACCATTTTTCACACTTACGACCATTGCAGCATCCCCACAGTCATGAGGAGCCAGGTGAGGAGAAGCACCCCTCGACATGAGTGACATTGAATTGGCCACGCCCACCCAGTCACATGACAACCAAGCCACATCCACCAACTAAGCCATGCCCACAGAACCGGTTGTTAAAAAACTTGCATCTCACCCCTGTGGATAGAGAATCATTAAGGTTGCCTAGCCAACTGTATATCCATGTGGTAGTGGGCCTATGTAGCCTAATTTTTTCCAGTCTATTAAGAAGATATGGTCCACCTTATCTAATGCCTTACTGAAATTTCAGTATGCTACATCCATAGCATTTCCTTCATCAACTAATCATTTCATCAAAGCAAACAAAAAGATTTGAATAGCGAGATTTGTTTTTAACAAATCGCTGCTGGCATCTGGAAGAATCACCTTATTCATTTCCAAATGCTTGCAAACCCACTGCTTAATTATCTTTTCTACGATTTCCCCAGGTAATTGATACCAAATTGATAGTTTCCATGGTCCAGTTTTTTCCCCTTTCTTAAATATTAAGAAATGATGGTTTTCTACATGATGATTTTCTCCACCTTTTGGCATCTCCCTTGCACTCCAGGATTTAATATAGTCCCCACTTGCGTGAGATACACCTGGACAATCTTGTTGACCTGATTCATAGGCAAGATTCATAGACTCTTCTAGGAATGGCATATGTTATTTATGCAATCATTTAAAAATATGAAAAGTATCTGCATTATATCCGTAGTGTGAAGAAATAGTTACATGTATAAGTATAACAGCAAGGACATTATCTTTGACTCAATTCATATGATGGAGATTTACTTGCTCATAGAAAACAAAACTGAGATGCATAAGTTGCAGACAGAAACAGAAATTTAATTCCTTAATGGTGGTGATGATGGTAGTGATTGTAGAGAAGGAAAATGCTGAAGAACCACAGACACATTGGACCAAAACAAAAAACAAAACCCCCAGAGAGTACTTTTTACATGCTTTCATACTTATCTTTTTGTTAAGCAGCATTATGCACAATTAGAAATAGTCTTTAAAATTAAAGCATAAGGCAAGAGAAGGAACAGAAATATAAGTAGATGGAATTTATATCAGTGTTACTCATTATATATCAGCAAATCTTTCTATAGTTTTAAACCATCCTTATTTCAAATTAGCCATTTACCATTTCAACCAGAGGGTTTTGTTTTTAAAATTTCTCATTTTGAGGATTTCATAAATTCCATTCCAACAATGTTTTCCTCAGGCTTCCCTTTCCTCTCATTCCATTCATTCTTCCTTCATATATCTACTTTGTGAATCAGTTCTCATTGTGATCAAACCACCTAAGTGTAGTCTTTTATTCTTTTTTTAGGAGCACATAACACCAGATACGTCAATGGAAGGCAAATTTGCAAGATTGTGTCTCACCTATTTTGTGCAGGGAAATTCACTGGAGAAAGCAATTACGTCTGAAAAAGTTAGTGGTACAAAGAAACCAGGCTGTGATAGACTATCCTAGCTGGACACCATCAAAGCTGACACCAGTCAGAACATAGAAAATTTCAAAGAAGTAGTGCAAGATTGGAAGATGTGGAGAGACCTCCCCCATTGAATTTCCAAGATTTGAACACCACATCCTCATCATCATCATCCAACTTCCTTGTAAGAACCCCCTTTTATTCTATTTAATTTACTTTTTTGTTTCTCCTGACAAGCTGAATGTTTGCTTCCATACACCAAATGCAGAGCCATTTTTGCTTCTGTCAACAATGATTCATTCTAGCATTGGAGCACATATTGCCCATAATCTTTCCAGTGGCATTTGCACATTTTATCATTTCTCCACTTCATATTTAATGAATATTTGATCAGGGTATGCAAATTGATCTCCTTGCTCTAGATTTGCACTATTTGTATATAAGTTGTAATCGTGCACACCAGTTTTCCCATTAAATGTAACCGCCTTGGTCTCTGATACATTACTTTTCAGATCCATGTTCTTCATTGTATCACATAATCTAATACTTGCTACAAATTGTTCAGGGTTTTTTTTTAATTTTTAATTTTTTAATTTTTAATTTTTTTTAATTTTTTTTTAATTACATTTATATGCCGCCCTTCTCCGAAGACTCAGGGCAGCTTACAATTTTTTGGGATACAACCCAGTGTGCTCAGCAATAGCCTTCATTCCAGTGTATATGCCTGCTTATTACTAAGCGGCATTTTTACAAAGTCAGCTTATTGCCCCCAACAATCTTGGCTCCTCAATTTACCTACCCCAAGAGGATGGAAGGCTGAGTCAACCTTGAGCCTGGTGGGATTCGAGCCTACAGTAATTGTAGACAGCTGGATCTTAAGTGCAGGTATTTAACAGCCTGAGCCACCAAGGCCCTGTGTTGTTTTAGCCAACAACACAGCATCATCTGCATACAAAAGAACATATATGCTCAAATCTTCCATTAGCATACTTTTACCATCACCACAAGCATTCCTCATGCATTTCCCCGTAACTACATTAAATGTTCAAGGAGAACACATCCTTGCCTTTTTTGTTCTTGCTGACTACTGACATTTTTGCTAACTGTTCTATTGATACTAATTAAGTTCTTCCTCGGTTAGTGCCCTGGTTAGTGACCATCTGAAATTATGATGTGCTGAAAAAGTAACAGTCCTCAAAATTACAACTGACACAGTATCCCCACAGTCATGAGATCACCACTCAGGCATTTCACAACCAACAAGCTTTCAACAAGCTTCTTCAATGGAGTAGATGGCAGTAAAATCATAAGGCATGGTTCTGTGATGTATCATTTAACAACCCAGGTGAAAAAAATGACATAGAAAAAAAATGACATTTTAAACCTAGCATGGTCATGTGACATTTCACATAATTACTGCATTGTTTAGTGATGGAGTTGTCAATCCCAATTGTGGTTGTTAAGTAAGGATTACCTGTATATGTTTTACTGGCATGAAGTACTGCCATTATATCACCTTCAGTAACTCTGCTTCAACTCCACATTGACACAATATCTTGATTTCATGGTCAAAAAAGAGATTGAGATAGGACAAGGATTATCTGGGCAAACATAAGGATTACATAAGAAGTGTGAATAAGATCAAAGAAGAATTGCCAAATAAATTGGAATCTGTCAATATGTATCTCTATCCTTACAAGCAAACTGGCCAAATGAATTCTAGCTAAACAGTGGAACAGGAAAGCAGCTATATCACAAGTGCTGTGTTTTTAATCACCTCTTCAAAATTTCATACAGGCCTACTTGAAATGAAACAAACCATAGTAAAAGCATCAGGACTTGGCAACAGAGTCTTTCCAAACAAATACCTAGTACTTTGCCCTTTCTGATTCCATGGATTCTACCAAGCCTCATTTCCCTGCTCCCAGCAGAGAGAGAAAACTTGCAAACTTCTAAAACAGTTGAGTGACACAAGACTGAATACCTCTTTCCACCAAAGCACAAAAAGCCTTGTAGTTTCACTTGCTATGAACAGAATCTAAGCTTTCTCTCACAAAGAAATATCAGAGAATCCAAGTGAGATACAGTTAGAAAGGTCACTGAGGCCACTGAGTAATTCCCAAATCCAAATTAAAGCATCCCTGACAGATGACTATCCAGGCTGTGTTAATAAATTTAGTGAAGAAGAGCTTTCCACCTGCTTTAGCATTTGGTTCCACTGTAGAACTGTTCTTACTATCATGCTTTTTCTCCCTCATAGTCAAGTGGCATCTGCCTTTCTATAAATGGAGACTGTTATTTTGGTTCTGGAATGATAGACTATGACCTTCTTCTGCGCAGAATCTCTTTGTGTACTTGAAAAGTGGTGTCTAATTCCTTCTCAGCCATCCTTTTTTCACAATTGAATATACTCAGGTCTTTTTGATTTCCTCATGAAATTTAGTTGTTAACTGTTGATATTGCCCTTCTCTGAATCTGTCCCCATTTGTGAAAGAGGTTGACAAGAACTGGTCATGGTGCTCAGGTTGAGCTCCGATCAAGAATAAAGGTGAACTGCTGCTAGCTATGGTTTGGAAATGAGTTTTCTGTGGAAACATCTCAATATCTACATTTGAATTCACCTGGATTTTGAGTAACCATGTCTCAATGCTGACTCATGAGACAGTTCTCATTTCAGTTTAAGCTGCTTGTCTCCCCTGTAGTTTCTGGCTGTTTCTTAAGCCAATTTCAGAAATTCCAGTCTGTAGCTTCTTGGCAATGGATCTAGACTGCTGCTCCTTTTGGAATAGGGCCATCAGGAGACCTGAGGGATTGTTCCACTGATTTTCACCCTTCCTAATTCTTCAAGAAAGGCAAATCTCTCTGTGAACCCTGTGTGGACCAATTTACCAGTGCCTGTCTTTTCTTTTAGGAATTATTCTCTTTTCAGAAGTTTTCTTGCCCTTCCTTTCCTTTCCAAGATGTTTCTACACATTTCCTTTAAAACACAAGCAGATCCTTTGGTGTGTTTTCCCCTTATGACACTACAGATGCTCCATGATAATCAAATCAATGAAAAATGAGTTGTTGCTTCCTTCTTATGTTCCTTTGTAATCCATGAAAACTTTAACAAAGAAAAACAAGAATTTCATAGAAACAAAGCAGCAATTTCTATACTGCAACTTAAAACATTTTTAAAAAGGAAAGAAAAAGAAGGGAAGCTTTCTAATACACTGGGTGGGAGCTGAAAACGTGAAAGGAGAATGCTTCACCCAGCTGGCAGAAATCAAAGAGTGCCCTCAAGGAGATGCAAAGGTTGGATGGAACATGAACATCATGAATATGAAATTGAGGATGGCTCATTGACAATGAGCCATCAATAGAAAATTGGATCAATAGAAAATTATTTTAAAAATACAAAAAGCTTATCAATATGACAACCCAGGACAAAATGGCAGGGTCAGGCAGCTGAAGGGGAGGAGATATGCCAGATGCTACAGCCAACCACAGTTGGAGCTGCTATTTGAATGGGATGAAGGCTCAAGACGTAAGCTCTGAAGAACTTAAGACAGTACAAGTCAGAAAACAGTAGTTTGGGATCTAAAGGAATGTTTGACAAAGCCTATGTATTTGTGATTCTTAGTTAAGGAATAAACTGGGAGGGGGGAAGAGAGATTATATTATATTTAGACAGGGTGATAAGCTATTCAAATTGCTTTTTACTTGCTGGAAAAAAGTGAAAAATTGATCATATATGTATTTGGGGATTAGGAAGGGATAAAGAAGTAGGGAAAAGATTAAGATGGTAACTACATAATAGAAAGAAGGATAGAAGTCATAATTCTATATTTTCTTCTTAATTTAATTTTCTTATTTTCAATTTAATGTTTATATTTTTACTGTATTCAAAAATTCTAAAAACATGTTTTTAAAAATGGTGGAAAATTAGGGTACAGGGTATATTTGCAATGGGAAGAGGATGCCATTACTGGTTCCTAGACTCAGGAAGTGGTGAGTCGACCATGCTGGCACTGGGCCAGACAGTGAGTACAGTTCTATCCTAGGATTCTATTTATCTGGGACTGGAGATTAAAAACTCATCCAAAGCAAAATAATATTTCTTGATCACATATCTTTCAACCTCATGGTTCCAAGCCTATCTGTATCTTATTCCTCATAACTGCCTAGTAGGACCCATTTCCCCCTTTCAGAGAAATGCAGATTGAAAATAGGAATTGAATAGTCCCATTTTTTCTTGAGCTAACGTTTGATCATTTTCATTGAACAATTGCTATACACTTTCATTGAACAGTTGCTATTCTTTCTTTCTTTCTTGAACATATCTGAAGAAACTCTTTTTGTTCTAGTATTCTCAGCCCATTCTGAGAACTAGTTTGGCAGTCACCATCTCAAAAAATCTGGATTCCTTGTTTACATGCTTTTTTTGGCCTTGTCCTTTTCTACCTCCCACACATGTTCTTTACAAGTTTCAGGTTTCTATTATGCAACCCATTGACTTTTTCTGCTAGTGTCCTCCACCCCAAGAGACTGTTCATGATTCTTTTTTCATTGTCCCTGTAGGAATTCCCATTCATCTTGGACCCCTTTCTCCTTAGGTTCTCTTGCCATGAAACCCTACTGATATTGTTCTGGCTTGTTTAAAACTTGGTGTGATGACCCGGGGCGTGGCACAAAAATAACAAAGTCACCAAAGTAGATAAATTCTCTTTAAAAAACTTGGCCCCCAATATCCAGTTATCCTTGGCTGGAGATCAAACTCTTCCAAAAACAGTCTATGAAGGGCAGAAATGCAGTCCGAACCCAAAGTAAAGATAATTAGAAATTTAAAAAAACCAACACAAACCACACTGAAGTAATTAAGATGGCAGGCCAGGATGATGAATTGAAGACTTCTAAAAGATAACGCAGCACCCACAAACAAAGCCTTTTAAACAGTCTTCCCAGCTGCAGCCCATGAAGGGGATCAGGGCCCTTTCCTCTCTCGTAAGCCACATTGCTCCCTTCTCTGTTTTTTATTTTAAATTCACATTTATATGCCACCCTCCTCCGGAGACTCAGGGCGGCTTACAATCTTTGGAGCACAACCCAATGTGCTCAGCAATAGCCTTCATTCCATTGTATATGCCTGCTTATTACTAGGGCTTCCCCCCCCACAAGTGGCTGTTCCTCCCTGTGTGCCCTAGGATGAAGAGGGGATGCCCCTGGGTCTTCCTCTGAATGCCCAGCCAGACTGTGCCCTTCCCCCGTTTCTTCCACAACCACTGGATCCACACTCCCACTTCCTGTCAGCTGCTCAATCTCCCTCAGAATTGGACTCCAACAAGAGCATGACACTTGGTTTTAAGTTCTAGTTCAGCTTTAACTTAGCTTTAGTTTCCCTCGAATCAACTGTTACATGGAGACTTCCTTCCATGCATTCTACTATTGGTTACTTCAAGTTAAGCATACTATTGGTTATTTCAAATTAATCATACCCAACTGAAGTAACCATTGGTTACTTCAAGTTAAGCATAAACTGTGGTGGTGCAGTGGTTAGAATGCAGTATTGCACTCATTGCAGGCTAACTCTGCCTCTGCCAGGAGTTCAATCCTGATTGGTTCAAGATTGACTCAACCTAACATCCTTACAAAGTCAGTAAAATGGGGACCCAGATTGTTGAGGGAAATGTGTTGACATTGTAAACCACATAGAGAGTGCTGCAGAGCACTATAAAGTGGTATATCCAGTAAGTCTAAGTGCTATTGCTATTACTATTTCTATTTTGTTCCTTCACTTCCCCTTTCTGTTGATACCCCCTCTTTTCCTACATATATGAAAAGACTCACTTCCTCCATCCCTATAATCCTCTGAAAAAATTGTAAGGCTTCCTAAAAGTTCAGGTTCAGACTCATTCCATGTTTATCAAGCATTGCTTTGATATGGCCATTTCCTCAATCTGACTGAATCAGCCTAATTTTCTCTAGGATTTAGCCAGATTAGCAGCACACATCTGACTCAATTCTGTCATATAACATGATTATTTGCCCAGTTGCAGAAGGGAAATAGAAGGTTGCTGAGGGGAAAAAAGTGATATATTCCATCTTGCTATATGTTACTTCCTAATTAAAAAAAATAAGTAAACACATGCTAGAAATGAGTGAAAAAGTCATAAATTATCACCATGGAAACCGGAATTATAGGATTAGGCTGATAATGGGGGGAAAACTGTATTGGCAGCAGGCTCAGCTAAACTTTGCAATGCTGTAAAGAAAAACATGCACAATATTTGCAAAGTTCTTTGTCTGAGCCTGCTGCCAATAATATTTTCTCCATTTCATTACCAATTTCCTATTATTTTAATAGTAACTGAGCTTGGGTACAATGAGTAAGAAGGAGCATGATGTATGTGATCTAATGGTTTGGCATCAGATTACTTGGGGCCAAACCACAAGGAGACCAAGAAAACAGTTAAAAAGTGTTCCTTCCTGACTGCTGAGAAAAAGGCAGAGGGAAAGGGTGGCGGGAAGAGATCTTTTAAAAAGCCTCTGTGGCTTATATGAGAATACGCCGACTCCTGAGTTGTGCTTAATTATAGTTCTGAAGCCTTAACTTCCTGTCTTAATTTCTAGCAGTTATTGAGTTTAATATCATTTCAGATACTGCATTTTTTATTACATTGCAAACTGTCTTGGGGACCCTTTCTTGTTGCCAAATGTGATTTGCACTGATAAATAAAACACTATTCATACATCAATACACTAAAGTACAAAATCAAGCTGCATTCAGCATGCAGAAATCATGCATGGTATGATTCTTTTTAAGTTGTAGCATTTCCGATTTCATTTGGGAGAAATCTGAGATACAAAACCTGTCTCCAAGGCTGCTTACTTAGGTCTGGATTTTTTTTCTTATTATCAAGATACAGAGCACTATTATTCCCTCTATTCATATAAAATATAAACCACTAAATGTAAAATTTCACATATTTTGCTTGAGAATACAGTTCAGTTTTCAAGGGTTAGTTGTAAAAGAAAGTAAAATTATCACATATATATATATATATATATATATATATATATATATATATATATATATATATATATAAACAATGTAAGTTCCTCTGAACATACAGAGAGTGAATTTCTTAACTGTAGACAACTGCTCTAGTTTTGACTAAGATATACTATTGTGGGGATGTTTGCCAAGAAGTTTTTATCTCTAACACTTTTCATTGCAATATTCACTTCCCCAGCATGGATAACTCTCAGTGGCTTCTGGAAATTGGCCAGGTGAGAGTTTTGACAAGAAGCCCAGCCAACCTTAAAGTGTCTTCTCCCTGAGATTTATCAGTTCATTGAAGTACTATCTGGACAGTCATTGTGATGTCTTTTGCTTTCTGTGATCTCTTTCCAATTTGTCTCCCATGACCAACATGTTGGTAAATGCTCACCTGCCAGCTTTGAATCAGTCAAGCAGCAAAAAGCTTTCCAGAGCTCTCTTTCCGCTTTCCTGTTTCAAGCTAGAGATAAGCACTGCATATCACTTTGGATTGAATTCTAAGAGCAAAGCTTTGGGATATGAATATAGCACCTGACTGTAACCATTTAAAGCAGCTACGTCTTTTCACAAGATGGCACTACTGTTTTAAATAATTGTAGACAGATGTTATACAATACAGAACACAGTTCCCTGGTGGGTGCCGTCATTAAATAGGTTCCCTATCTGTCTCTTGGAGTTTCACTGGGGGTGTATCGTTGTTTGATGTTGCTGGATCTGAGTCCAAGTCCAAGGATGCAACTGAAGCAGAGAGTTTAAGATATCCTGGTGAGACTCTTATTCCCAAATTAAATGCTACCATTTACTGACCCATACTTTGCTTGATTGTAGTTATTTCCCTTTTATGCCTGCTTCTAATTTTCACAGTAAATCAGAGTGCAAAAAAAAAAGAAAGAAGAAAGAAATAATAGGGGGCAGTAGATTCAAGTAAATATATTATTCTTCTGGACTTTTTTTTGTTAATTTGGCACTCAAGACTATCAGGATAACTAAGGGCAATTCTCCATGATGAATTCATAGTCAAACCAGAGGGTCTGTCTACTGTAGGTTTTCAAGTATCCACAATCAAATATGATGCGAGATTCTTTATGTTCCCCTTAAACAGATTATGTTTTGATTTCTTTTCCTTTTTCTATTATGTTGGCTCTTTCATCATACCACTTCACAGAATTTTGTCTTGAAGTAGAGCTTTTCATTTTCTACTTTTCCAAGATATATATATATATATATATATATATATATATATATATATATATATATATATATATCTTGTTAAGGTCTGGTTCTTAACAGTTGCCCTTGAACTACTCCATCATTCACAATGGTTATTCTCCTCCTTACTGAAGTCTAATGCATGAATGCACTAGGAGAATGGTCCCATATCTGTCAGAGCATTTTGGGACAAATAATATCATTATTCAAATCCTAATGCATTTTGGTTGCTGACACACATGGAATAAATATTCATAGAATAAAATGTATTGATTTTACTTTTTTGCATACTTCCCCAATCTAAGCATTCCTTTCCTGATTCTTACCTGGAAAAGGAGAGAAGTGGAAGTGAGGAATGGGCAGCTTGAGGCAGCCTTCCAAGAAAAGATTTTTCCCTGGACTTCCTTGACACCATGGAATTCTGAGATGAGAATGCCCCAGGTTCTCTAGTGACAAACTAATGGAGGAAATGAGGTAGGAGTACCAACCTCAACCCAGCGAGGATGGAGGGTTGCTTATTACTTCATGTGCTCCAGCCTGGAATTATTGCCAAAGCTTTAAGAAATGTTGATTGATTGATTGTCCCTTTGAAGGAGAAAAAAAGTACCAAGGTGCAACACAACAGTTATGGGTGGAAACTTCCTGAGAGAAAGTTCAGAGAGGAAGTCCCGGAATGCTTTCTTTAAAATTACATCAATACTTCTTCCCCTTTAAGCAACTGCACACAGCCCCATGCAGCTCCTCAACCACAAAAGACTTTTGTCAGGAGGCAGCAAGAGCAATTTCACCAAGAGTGTAAGTGCTGCTTTCACCATTCATAATAAGATGAATGGATGGATAGATGGCAAATCAGCTGTACTTTGCCTGCCCCCATATAGGCACTGACACTAAAAGAGAATATGGACAACCAAAATCTTGTCTTGGCTCTTTCAAACTAGTTCTGCCAAAACATGACACATATGTAGGACAAGATATGGTTGCCAAAATCCACTTGCAAAACACAGTGCAGGAGTATGACCCATTTGAACATCACAGGCATGCTGTGCAAAGAAAGCAAACCCATTTCTAATCCCCTCTCACTCACACAACATTTGTTTACCTTCAACAACCAATGCAACAGGACTATCGGAACTGAATTCAAAGCACTTTCTTCAGTCAACATCTTTTGCTCCAGCAATTTACATTCCTTTCCTTTGTTCTTTTTTGAAATGTGTGGCTTACCATTAGCTTTTAGTTTTCGTGGCTTTTTTTAAAAATACCTCCCCCCCACACACACACACCACCCAATGAACCAGAAGCATATTTATTAAAGAAAATTGCAGCCTGTGGGTTAATGAATATGTTGTCTTCCAAACACCATGTTTTTCCCTGTGAGTGGGAGCAAAGTTCATGGACACAGGAGATCCTGCCTTCATACAAAGAAACAGCAAAGTGGGGGTGCAAATCTGAGTCTCCCCAGATCAGTCTAATATCTTAATTAACATTAACCTCACTATTATACTTTGTATTGGTTTTCCCCCTAATATGTTCTTGTAAATCTTTTTGACTTCCTACTTACAAAGTGGTATCTACATATCTCATACTGTAAGCATTTCAACTTTCAGTTTTGATTCCAGCTGTCATTTCTTTCATTCTATTGTACTTGTATAGATATGGAGACAATATGCATCCTTGTTTCATTCCTTTCTCTATTTCAACTACTTTGTTTCTTCAAACTCAGTTCTTACAGTAGCTTCTTGTTCATTGTAAAGATTCTCAGAAGAATGATCAAGTGTGCTGGCACACCCATTAACCATAATCTGTTCCACATGTTGGCATGATCTACACAGTCAGCCTTGCTGTAGTAATGAAATAACCTTCATATATGTTCTTTTCATTATCCTTCCTATGTTAGCTATCTGATTTGGTGTTTCTCTGTATTTTTTTTAACTATTTTTCCCCTGTGCATGATCCTTTCCTTCTTTGTAAGATCTTATGGAAAACTTCACTGTATAAAGAAACATTGCAATAGTTCAGTAGATTAAACTGCTTTAAACAGTTTTGTAGATATTTTACTGGATCCTGGTGCTTTCCTTTTCACATTGCCCCACTGTCCAACATATTTCACTTTCTAATGGAGTCAGTTTCTGGATATATTTATATTCAGATATATATTTATATTTTCCATCTACTTCCCCAAATACATAAACCTGGCAACACTGACTTTCCCATTTAATAGAGACAAGTTTGACATTAAACAAGGATAAAGTAATATCACAGCATTTCTGCCTACCAGGAGACTCCATACCAAACCTCAAAAAGACTGTTTCAGGAGAGTGGGATTTTATCAGTACCATTGAAGGAGAGATTGTTAAACTCACATTAAACACAATCTCAGGAGGTCTGAAGGAACACGATGGGCTTTAACAGAATATTTATATTTTTCAGGATTGAACTAAGGAGTCCTTGGTGCTCTCTCGGCCTGGTTGTATGCTTGCCAAGGATTGATTTCCAGACCAGGTAACCCCTTCAGTGAAGATTGTCTGGTAACAAAAGTCTGCAAGCGAATTAGAGATAATCAAGGACTCCACCATGGGTTTTAACATATTATAATTGTTAATTGAGAAGCTGCTGGTAATCTGCTTTACATATAACCTACCTATCTTCTCCTTCCTTCCCCCCTTCCCCCACCCCAATTAAAAACCTATATCAGCCTAGCTACTCCATGCATCCAATAAAGAGTTACAAGTAAGAGCTATAGGTAACTTTGTCTAAATAATCCATTTTATCTCAATCCAATCTGATAATATTATATTTATAATACATCTTCATAAGGCTTTATTGTAATATTTAATCAAAACATATTGATTGAGAGCCAGTTTGGCATAGTGATTGAGGCATAGGTGAGGAACCAGGAAACCATGAATTCTAGATAGTCCTGCATTGGACACAAAATGCAACCTTGGGCCAGTCATTCTCTCTCAGCCCTAGGAAATAGACAAGGCAAACCATTTGTAAAACCATGCCAAGAAAACTACAGAAACTTGCCCAGGCAGTCAACAGGAATCAAAACTGACTCAAAGGCACAAAACAAATAAACAAAAGATATTGGTTCCAGGCAGTTAAAGATGCCAATGTATTGAAGGAACAAATAATCACAATCATTATTATTAAAAGTTAAATCATTGAAACCAACATTCCTTTTGGAAACACTTGCTATTAATATGTGATAATTCCATGTAAAATATATACAAAGGCAATGCTCATTTAACAATCAGTCAAAGTTATGATTCATTTTTGAGTGGGCATTAAGCTCCTTTGCAAAGGTAAAGTCTCTTTTAAGTCTATCTCCTTCACACACACACACAAATCCAGGGATCAAGTTCTTATGAGCTCCATGCCCGAATTCTTATCAGGATGTCTGATTTCTGAGGCAGCAGCCTTTTCTGTGAGAGTTCCTAATAACAACAAGCTTGCAAGGTCAACCAGACTCATGATAGACTTTTAAAAAGTTACTTATAATCCAGCCTCAAAGATACAAGTGCTGCATCCCTTCACCCAACCCATGCAGTCACCTAATATGGATACTTGGCAACCAGCTTGCATTTACGACTGGTTGCAGTGTTCTATGGTCACATGACTATGATTTGCAACTTTTTTTTTTGCCAGTTTCTGACATTTTTTGCTGGTTGCTGGCAAAAAGTGCCTATTTAGCAGAATGGATTTGCTTAATGGCCACGAGGTTCACTTAGCAATCATGTGATTTACTTAATAGTTTCAGTGACTTGCTTTACCATCATCATAAAAGCAATCCCAAAACTGAGTCAGGTCACACAATGATCCACCTAATGACTACAATGACTTATGACTAAAATGCTGGACCCAGCTGGGGTAGTTAATTGAGGACTACCTCAAAATATTATACACACAGCTATACTTTAAAGAAAAAACCCTAACCTAAATTAGGAAAACAGTATGATGAAAGAAAACAAGGACATCCTATAGTAACCTACCTGTGGGGAAAATATGGAGAAAGAAGGGTTCTGGAAAACAAAAAAGAAAAACAAGTTTTAGACTTAATGTCAGAGCTCTATCACACGGTTTTCAAATTATAACTTTGGGAAACTTTGCCTGAACCTGTTTTTGACTAATAATGGGAGAATACCCTTATCTTACCAGCTTTATAAGGATCTTCTCTAGCAAGATTTGTTCTGTGCAGCACGAATTCTGTGAAGAAGGAACTTAATCTCATAGTTAGCAAAGTTGAAAACTTCATGCAAGCCATTCAGTTCCGGAAGGGATCACTGTTAGAGCATCTTCCTCTGTGTGTGTATGAGAGAGAGAGGGAGGGAAGGGGAGAGAGAGGGAGGGGAAGAAAGGGAGAGGGAGAGAGGGGGAGGGGAGGGGGAAGGAGGGAGGGAGGGAGAAAGAGAGATTTTATAATTCTTAATAGTGGCCTGCAGGCATTATTCCACTGTTCCAGCTATGGAAGGAGAGATTTGGTTTCAGCCGAGTGACTGTGCAGCTGTGAGCCTTGGCATCTGCAATATTTGGCTTCTTCCAGGGCCTGGCTCTGCTTGTGGAGATGAAGGAGCTTCAGTTCTCCAGCTTCTGCTGGCCTCTGAATCCTCCACTTTCTCCCTTTGCCTATTCTGGGCTCCAGACGCAATTTGCCAAGGGAAGCCTCCTCTGACAAGGGAGATCTCTTTTGCTTTCAACTGAAAGGAAGGGAGACGAGAGAGGAGACCCTCTTGCCTCTGAACAAAAGGAATTAATGGCACTGATTAGGAAGAGCACTACTGAGATAAGAAGAGAACCCAACTATTGTTTAGTTATAAGATCCTCCTTTAATTTATTTGTCTTTCACTAGCAAAGCTGTGCTTCCTGCAGTAATTTTTTAAAATGTTTATGCATCTGGGCCCTTATCTCCTTTCATTACAGGAAACTAGATCTTTCAGGGAGGTTAAATTGCCAAGCTTAGGGGAGCTGTCAAGCCCACTGATTTCAGCAGCCTGTGTTTTTCACTAAGGATGCCATTAAGAGGTCAAGGCTCAGCGCTGGTATGTGTGTTTAAGGCTAATGGGGAGGCACGTGAATGCCCCCCAGGCAGGCACACAACCCATTTCAAAAGGAATTCCCAGCAGTAAATGGGGTCAGCCCAGATTGTCCTTAAGCATCAGTCATCCCCTAATGAGGACTCCTTGCTTTGGGGACCTTCTTCCTCTGGGCTAATGCTTCTGCTTTCATTGTGGAGGGAAGGTGGAAAAATGTCCTAACAAGAAGCACAGGGAAGCTTGGGAGATTGATAATGAGGATGAGGATGATTTGGAGGTGAATTTCTTTACTTTAATTAGTTATAAATTTGAGCAATCTATATAGCTACCCACCAAATGTGGCTCTGAACAGCATGCAGAGGATTAAAACCAACAAAAATAACATTATTCTCATGCTCTGAGATGGGTAGCTATATAAATATATAAACAACCACCTAACACTGGTAATCCAGAATAGTAACAATAATATAGCATATGCCCGGTGTTTATAAATCTTCCATTTCAATCAATAAAGACCAGAACAGACAATCCACCGATAGGGTTGATTTAACCTTCCAACCCAAAAACCCAAAGGAACATCCAAGTATTTAATGCTTTCAAAAAGGCCAAGAAGATGGGGGCCATCCAGATCCTCATGGGGGACACTTTTCCACAGGGCAGGGAGGGCACTGGGCTTAGGTGTTTTGAAAATTGCTGCAAGTCACAGAATTTGCAGGCTTGACATCCTTTGCATTTGGCAGTCTATCAAAAAATTCGTAAATGCACATGAGTTGCTATTTCAAAAACGACGGTGTTATTGATTAAATAAGCAAAGCCTGCACCTTAAATCATGAATTAAATGTCTCCAGGGCTTGAATTATGAAATCCATAAACCCGATTTCCTGATTCTCCCCAATGTTACAGAAAGTATGCCTCCTGTAATCTCTGAAACCAATAACTAAGAACCCTATGAAAGAGATATCAAATTCTCCTCTGTTCCCCAAATCCCATAATTCAGGCAGAACTCTCTCTTTCTCGAGTTTATGAAACAAGCACGCTCTCTTTCTAATTCATTAATTGGATGTTGGAAGCAGAATATCAGTAAAATACCATGGTAATTCAATAAGAAACAACATAGAAGTTTGCAATCAACATTCTAAGTGTCACATGTTAACGACACATTATTATTATTTATGAATTAAGACTTCTGTTTAGACTTCCACAACTTTCTTTCAGCAGGGGTTATATTTTTTAAGTTAGCCACCAAAGTGTTATAGTAGGTATGTCAGTTGGATTGGGAAGTAATTTTTCTCCTACAGGAAGTGGGTAAAAGGTAAGAGATTTATATGATTTGAACAGAGACAGATTTCATTATACCCGGGTTAGATGCAATGCCCTCTTCAGTCTTGCAGGGTTGGTATAAAAATATCCCTCCCAGCAGTGCATATGCTCAGGAGAGGATGGCTCTATAGACTCCCTGACCCACCCAATTCTCTCCTGCTTTCTTTATAGGGAATCTCAAATGACATTCACCTATCCCATTTTAAAGAAATACCCTGGGAGAGAGCAAGTTGCTTATTTATCATTTCTTCTATCTGAGCAGAATCCTGATGAATCTTTTAAAGTTCCCAGTTCCTGTGCCTCTATTTATTCTATTCTTACCACTCTGAAAATTAGTGCTATTCTCAGTGATTGGCCACTATTTTGTATTCTTATTTACTGTATTTTATCCTTATTTTTATTGTTTTATACCATCCAAAGTCACTTTTTGTGAGAAATTTACATTTCTAGAGTTTACATATTTGATGTATGCTATATTTTGTGTCTTTAAGGGCATAATAAAGATTTAATGAAAGGCAAGAATATAAAGAATGTTTTAGTTTTATAGGCAAGTTAAGATACCATCTATTAATTTTTCTTTTGAAGAATCCTGAGGATTGTCTGCAGCCTATGGCTCCACAAATTTAAACAATAAATCCATGTACACTAGTGTGAATTATTTATACACTTGTATTTACCCAAGCATAAAAACAAGACAATCTCTTTGAAAGGAAGAAAGACTATAGAAATCAAAAGAAAACAAAGCTTCTCTCTATTAATATTTTGAATCTAAAACAACTTTCCTATTTTAAAGATGAATTGTGGGGTGTGGGGGTAGATTGTATTCCTTTCAGATACATGCAACACAGAGATATCGTCCCACACGCATACACATACACACATACACTGGTCATACTTTGTTCTGAGCAAACAAATACAAGATTCTGCTGTTAGAGTACTTAACTTGGACTAAATTATGCCCATACTTTGTTTTATCCATTGCAAGCTTTCAAGGAAATGAAAGCATC
Organism: Naja naja; assembly: GCA_009733165.1. NCBI lineage: Eukaryota > Metazoa > Chordata > Lepidosauria > Squamata > Elapidae > Naja > Naja naja. Next base: position 191,627,079 of record CM019148.1, on the reverse strand, counting down.
GTCTGATTACTTGGCATTTCCTACCATGATGCACTTCATGTACAGTAGTAAATGCTAAATGGTATTAGCTCTGTGATTCATGACATAATGGCTTTAGACATATTTGCCTTACTTATATGCAGATAATCAAATGAAATCAGATTAAAACAAAACAATTAGGGTTGTAAAATTTAATATTATTGTATTTCTCTAATCTATTATACTGATCTGTTCTTCAGTCCTTTAAGGAGACTGCAGACAGCTCAGTACATTATTAGATTAATTTAACATTAAATATTTTGTCCTAACTCTGTTAACTTCCCTTCTCACTGAACAATCAAACACTTCTTTCATACAATATATAAGAAAGCCTTATTCCAAAATATCATCCAATTGTTCCAAGTGTTTGTCACAAGCTGGTTTGACCACCAAACTAAATCAAACCTTGGAATTGTAATATAGATAAGAGTTTGAGATAGTTTCTCCAATGGCCCCAATACTAGAGATAAAGAAACTAGGAAGAAACTGAAGAGTGGATGAATCCCAGTGGGAGTCATCCATTCCCAGGATGTTCTGATCAGGTAGCTTTCAGTTGGTGTCAATGACAGCTGCCATTCTCTGCTTCAGAAAATATGAAATGCTATAGTGTGGAGGGGACACCCCTGACAGAACAAAACAATGGGGAGCTGTCAACAAGGACATTTAAATAGAAGCAAGAGCACATCCAGCAGAAATCAGTGAGTATCTGTTGATATCAGTGAAATATGCCATATACCATTGAATCAAGAGCACCAAAATTTCTTCAGGATTATTTCTCAATACCACCATCTTTTCTTTGCTTGTCAGAAGATTACAAAAGGTTGTCACATGGCTCTGGGACACTGCAACTGTCATAAATATGAGTCAGTGTCTTGCCAAGTGTCTGAATTTTGATCACATGACCATAGGGATGCTACAACAGTGATAAGTGTGAAAAATGATCATAAGTTACTTTTTTCAATGCTGTTGTAATTTTGAATGGTCACTCAATGAATTGCTATTATTAGTTGAGGAGTTCCTATCAGCAATACTTTATTAAGAATTTCAGATGAATCATGTTTGTTTTGGGGGAGTCAGTAATGGTGGTGAATTTCTCATAAAGAAATTTGAACAACTCTCATGCTAATAACAAGGCACCTCTCATCTGCTGTAGGACTACAGCAAACAGAGAATATTATAATATGAATGTCAGACACACAGAGAGAAAAAGACAGATAACTGTAAATCAAGTTTTATACATATCATTACATTTTGCTGCCAGTTAATATAGTATCACTCCATGTTACTTGGATAAAATAAAAGTGAACCAAGGATGTATTTTTTTGCAACTGAGTTCTTTGAATAAGAAGGAAGATATCTAAATTAATTGCTTTAACTGCATTGAAGTGATAGCAGTTACAACTTTTATAAATCTCTGTCAATATTCCTTAGCCTGGCTTAATGCATAAAAATGGAATGTATTTTGCATAGTCTTTATTTAAAATATTAACTAGTGTCCTTAGCTTCAAGGATGTGGCTTTGTTCAATACCATAAAGATAACGATCTCTTTACCTCTTTTATATTAATACTCTTTGTGAGCAGGTGTTGAACCAAGGTCTCTCTCCTCGTGCCAAGCATGGACTAACAATTCTGCAGAACACGCTGAAAAGACAAGAGATAACCCCATATGTCCTGGTCAACATTGTCTCTCATAAAAGAGACTCAAATGTCCAAGGTTATGTGTCAAATAGATCTGAACATGTGCAGCATTATAGTGTTTGCTGAATAGTTACTACTTGACCAACATTTAACACCTTGTTTCCAAGTTAAAAGGGCAAAATTACTATGGGAAACTATTTCTTAAGGTTTATAAAAACATGGAATTTTCCTGCTTGCATTATTTCAGAAAGGGTCTTGCAACTTTTAATGCAACAGTATTTCAATGCTATCAACAAACTTTCCTAACAGCCTAAATCGCTAATTAGTCAAATATGAGGGGTTTTTTTCTCCAGTGGCAGTTTTGTGCTGAGTGCAGATGGCTAGCATAGTAACATAAGACTATGGCTATATGACTCTATAACAGCATAGAAATATCAGTAAAAATAATAAATGATTGAATATATTCATTCATCATCACCCAGCTTCTGGCTTGCTGAATTTTTACATGTTACCTATGCCTTCCACCCTTCCAAGATTGGTAAAATGAGAACCCAAATTGTTGGGGGCAATATGCTGCCTCTGTAAATTGATATTCCTTTTTATTTGACAATTCATTCAGTTTGCCTGTATTTGGTACGCATGCATGTATGCACATTTGTACACATCATTTGATTAATCTTCTGTATTCTAAGATCCCACTTTCAAAGGTCTTTTTTAAATTCATTGTAATTGTGTGGTAGCCAATGCCAATGCCAGTACATAAATAAATTCTAAAGCATGATAATGCAATGCTATGCAAGTCTGCATAGAAGAAAATCACATTGAGTTACTTCCATATAAATGGGATTGCAGCCTAAATCACATGAAAACTGTTGCTTTCACCTTTTCCTGGGAAAGATTAATTGGTTCAATATTATAAGTGTCCTCAAATTTTGATTATAGTGAAAAGTGAGGCAATGTTGGAAATTCATATACTGATAAAACAATCAAGTTGTGTATGTTGCTCAATAAAAGTAGTCTCTATTTTTTCCCCGTTGATATTATCATCATAAAACTTGATTAGGATTTTACAAAAATCTCGAACAAATCTTAATCAGGTTTTATTTGAGAGCATGCAAAGTTCTAGTGAAAGTAATTTTAAGTGGTTTTCCTTCTAATATTGTTGTTATAAATGTTATTAAATGTATGTGAATTTAAGTATTCAGGTAAAGTCACCAGTACTTATAGCATTGATATTCTTGATGCTTGATTTCAAACAGCAATGTTTTTGTGTTCTTCTCCTGCTTATATAGAAAATTAAAAAAAATTAATTGGGGGGGCATTATACAAAGCAAACAAAAGTTTAGCTCAGCCTTTCAAGTCTGTGTTTTGCAATAACATCATTAATCTAAATAGATTGGTTTTCACTATGTTCCTTAAGGATTTAATCACACAGTGAGAGACATTGATATTAATGTGAGATACTCCTCCCAGATCTAAAACACCCATGAGAAATGCTTCTTATTGTGACTATTGTCTTTTTATTATTGTTACTGGGATCTTGGTATGAAGTGAACAGAGTTTATTGTAAAGGAAATTTTGTTTGATTGCAGGAAGAAATCAAACCAAGCTGGAACAGACTACAACTGAGAGTGGCTGGATCTTCTAATTCGCTCTTTATTTGAAAAGGATATTCCCTTGTCCCCCATCCGATTCTCATTTAAAGAACAGTAGAAAGCCAGACTGGAATCTCAAATCTCTGATTGAGCTATCCTGCAAAACATTGTCATAACAACAATGGCAAAGTACATTGCATTTCTCACTAAATTTGTGGGAGCGTCTCCTGCCAATATCGAATACTGATCGCCCTGTGCGCCAAGACAGACGGGACTCCTCGGGGTGCCGTCTGCAAGACAGTGTCAGCTGGCGGTGCCTCGGGGAAGGGCCTACTCTGTTGCAGCTCCCACCTTGTGGAACCAACTACCTTTGGAGTTCCATTTGGCTCCTGATCTCTGCTCTTTCTGCCGCGATTTGAAAACCTGGCTGTTTGAACAGGCCCGGCTGGACTGACCTCTGGGGGGGGTGGGGTTAAAATTAATTTTAAATTAATTTTAGTTATTGGGCTTGCTTAGTTTAATTCTTTTTTAAATATTTATTGTTGTATTTTAAATGTGAGCCGCCCCAAGTCCTTTCGGAGAGGGAGCGGAATACAAGTCCAATTATAAATAAATAAATAAATAAATAAATAAATAAATAAATAAATAAATAAATGTTACAAGCAGTAAAGACTCTTTCAAGTAAAAGTCGATTCCTGGTCATTGGACATATCCATTTAGTTTTCTTGCTAGATATATAGAAACTGCCTCCTTCCATTTTTTTTCAACTTTGCAGTGTGGCCTGTTTCAAAATATCTCCATGTATATAGGATAGTGACATTTTATGCAAATCCATGTTGTCTTTTGCCCTCCCACCTTTCTTATTTGGAAAGAGATCTTTCATTGCTATTATAATTTAAATTAGCAAGCAAATCACTTCATGTAGGCTCAGACTAGACAGGATGCTAAACAGCTTTCCCCTGATGTAGACTTTTTTTTAAAATGCATCTGGAACAGAAAGATGCCAGTGAAGATTTTTCTTTAATGCAAACAAGTGTTTTAGAAGAGTCAGTTTCCTCAGGATTACAATTTGTGAAGAAAGTGTTAACTTTTGCAGCACTGGCCTGCTTTTAATAATTATAATACTCCAACAACATCTATATGCATTTTTTAAATTAAAGACAAAGATGCCTTTAGTATGCTATCCAATCCAGTCCTTAGACTGCCAATGAAATTATAAATATGTAGCAGTCCAAAACATTCTAAAGAGGTGCTTTGAAAAGAATCCAGCTAGAAGTATTGCATTAAATAACCATATCCTTTGTAACCATTGCAACTAGCTCAATATTTGCACCCAGTTATCTGCATAGGCACATGAAGCAGCTATGCATGTTCTTTGTGGAGAACTCTTTACATTAAAAGAAAATGCCAAATATAAAGAGACCCATTTTAAATTGTTTATTTTTAAATCATTAAAAAAGAATACCAATCTACAGATAATTTTCTATTGAACTGCTTTGATTATTATCCTAGTTGGTGTGCTGAGCTGGCTTTAGAGAAGCTTCTCTATAGGTTATGATTTGTCATGTGATGAAAAGTTATCATGATTTTGGGTCAATGAATTGCACAGTATTTGGCCACTAATCTGGCCCAATACCATGCAGGGCTTTAAAGAGAATAATTACCATCTTGAATTGCACCTGGAAAGAAACTAGCATTACTCACTCAGCAGCAGTGCCACAGGAACAAACTGCAGGGACCCAAAATTGTATTCCAATTTATTCTGGGCCAGTTGAAGTTTGCATCAGTCCAAGCAGAAAGTGACTATGAAGGGCATGAATGATGGTGAATAGGCCTTCGTGATCCTAGTCCTGCCAGCCAGTAGGATAAGTTAATGGATGAATAATAAAAACATTTCCAGCAATTTCTATCAGTAATGAAAAACTAGGTCTAGAGAGATGGTGATGAGTAAACTTGAGACTATTGATGGTGATTGACTACAAGAATATTATTAGTTTTGTTTATCTGAGAAGATTGAAGAAGTTGAATGAAATGTGGTAAAGACTGAGGTTGTTGGATTTGGGAGTGAGATGGAGGAGAAAGAGGGGATACCCCTTTCTGAAGTGAGAGACTAGGAGCATTTCCCTTCCAGTCCTGGGTAAAAGGGTTCTCTTATTGTTAATAGAGATAATTGTCACTGTAAAAACTTAATTTGTTGAGAAATACTTATCTTCTCTGAAAATTTCTTTAAGTCTTTTCTCTTTATCCAAAATAGCTTGTGTTTTCCCTGGAGTCCTCTTTATCAGTTCACTATTATGTTATATAATTTGAAATAAAAGTTTTATTTGCATCTCAAACCATTCAAAATGAGTGCCTTTCCTAAATTTATTTCGTTTTCTGAAATATCTTTTTACAATCTTCCTCTATTGCTTCTTTCTGTAACAACATTTCATTTAGTTTTCACCTAAAAAACCCCAAGGTTTTCTTTTATAAACCTGTCTAATAGGATTATGATCCAAAAAAGTCATTGGAGATTTTTCTACTTTATAATAATTTTAGTAGCCAAGTTCCTTGAAATCCAAATCGTGTCCATCCTTGAAAATGATCTATATATTTCAGAAAAGTAATTACACTCTCTAGAATTGCCATTTTTCTGCCTCCATATATCAACCAGCCCTAAAATTGTCCATCAAATCAAAGAAAACTTTAGATAATTTGCCTTGAGTGGCTTTAATATTTTTCTCAAATATTTTAATATTTGCAAATTATGCAAATGGTTTAACATGTCATTTGCGGGATTACAGAATTATGCCAGTGATGTCAGTTGCCATGGAGATTTGTTCCACTCTGTGCCATGTCTGCTGTATTTTAAGAAGTTGTTCTTTTATGATTTTAAGACATAGTAATATTATGTTTTCATGATGATGTAACTTTAAGTCTTTTAATCCTACTTTATACTCTGGTTGGGATTACAAAAGATATAAACTGGAGGAGCTAACAATGTTATAAATAAATAGATACCTAGAAAGCAATTTGCTCCATTTTCCCTCCCCCCGCACCAGTTATTTCAAGATGATCTGGGACAGCATGGCCTTGCCAGGTCTAGGTCGCTATGGCAGCCAGCCATTCCCTATGCCTTTGCCTATACAGTACTAGGATGATTCAATGATAACAAATCTCTCAGGGTCAAACTGCATATTGACAACTTTTCAATATGCATGTTGACAACTTTTCATTTTTATTTAACTCAAAAAGAAGTGTGGGTGCCCCAACCAAGGCTGACATCTGAGGAGAAACATAGTTCCTCCCTCTCCTGTAGTAAGTTCTCCAGGTCAATCTTACACAAGTGTTGGTGGTAATGTAAGAAAAAGAAAAGAAAAGAAAAAAGAAAGAAAGAAAAAGTTGCTGCAAGGGGAATGATCTTCACCTAAGGAGGGAAGAATTCCATTTCTCCACCTAGGGATAGTTGAAGGCCTCCAGATCTAATTCTGAGAAAAATAAAACAGAGAAGAAATGGAATTGCATCAACCACCTTTAAGGGAATGAGCAGATTGATCTTCATATCTGTAATAATGGGGTTCAGAAATTCCTTTGTTTGATAAGAATGATAATCAATACCATTCTTTTTTAATGGTTTTGTTAGGAATTAGATCAGAATCTCAGTACTGAATCTGTAGTTCACTTTCGTGGAAATATCTCTTTCTGTGAATGTGTTTCATAGAAGGCCAGGCCAGCTTCATTTTGAAGCACACCATAACAATTGCTTGCCTTAGATGCAGCAGCTACAAAGTCCACAAGCTGCTGTTCCCCATCTTGCAATGAAGTTGGAATTTAGGACCAGTAGCTAGATTTCAGCAATGCTGCCATTGCTCCCTCTGGAATCATTCACTCGGTGATGTTTGACAAAGCTTATTTCAGCCCAAGGAGCCCAATGCCTCATGGAGTACAGCAGACCCAACTTGATTGGAGTAGCATCCCATCACAGCTAGTTTCCTTCTTTTCAAATCTCCATGCTAAGGGATTATGACAAGCAAGGTGGGGATTTTTGCATTATGGTCAGGGCACTGATAGCAGTTAGAGAAAGAGGGAAAAACAAATAGTATTGAGGTCTCCCAGGACGAAGAGAGGATTCAATTCCTTCCTAACAATGGAGCGATGTTTAAGGAAAAATGTGATACATTGTTTTTCATGTTGTATAAATTATATAAGAAGCCAATTAAGTTGTGTTTCAGTAAGGTGGCATTAACTATTCATCCCTTTTTTAATTTTCATAAATTTTACAATTTACAGGGTGTTCCTGACAAGGAACTAGTCTCTAAAGCTTTTTGTTGGAGAGGGGGGGGGAGGGAGGGAGAGGGGGATCAGCACTTCCAGTATATAACACATGATACACTGATACCTTGTGTCTTTATTTATTTAAAATTTCTTGGCCACTTTTTCATTCAGCAATAAAGCTTCTTTACCCCTTTCAAGACTTAAGCACACAAATCAAGTAATGCTGTAAAGCATTGAAGTATACACATACGTATGTACATGCTCCGAATAAGGGTGAGGGGGCAATTTTTCCGAAGGGGCTGATATGGAAACCTGTCATCTTGAGCAATACTATAGCTTGGTGACAGAGAATATAGATGCTTTACAGGTTGAATTCAGTGGTGGGATTCAATTTTTTTTTACTACTGGGGGTTAGTGGGCATGGCAGGGGAAGGATACTGTAAAATCTCCAGTCAGTATTTGCTGGTTCTCTGAACTACTCAAAATTTCCGCTACCAGCTCTCCAGAGCTGGTCAGAACCTGCTGAATACCACCTCTGGTTGAATTCCAAAAGTAATGTCCACAGGGCAGGGTAAAAACAGACAAGATGAAAGCAATAAAGCTCCAACTGAAGTTCTGTCTGCTTTAAATGTGTACTGCAAAGGTGAAATGGTGCTTCCATATCATCACTTTACCTTCTATTTTGACCTTTTGGACCACATTCTGTGGACACTCCTGAATTCCAAGCTAAGAAAGCATTTGTTAGCCTAAGAACTACACAGATTTTGGAATTGTGCTATTGGCAATAAGGCTTTTGTTTGCTAAAAGTTCCACCAACTGATGGAAGGGACACACATGTAGAATTCCAGAGGGTTCTTTAAAGAGGTAAATATCAAAACTGTTCACAGACTTTCTCCATGAAAAGATCTTCCCATTTACCCCAAGCTTTCATTGTTTTTCCATAATCAGAATTTATTTGGAGAAGGGAGGGAAGACATTATATTTCTGTTATTAACAAATAATTAAGGAAACCCTCACCAATCTATCACAGATTGGCACCTAGATCTGTTGTTTGGATACTCCTGCAAGAGCAACTGATGCAAAAGTCTTCTAAGGCTCTAGAGTGACACTTCACCTAACCCTATAACCTATGTGAAACAGCTTTCTGCGCAATATTCAGATGCCTATTTTATGCAACTGGTAACTTACTCCCCGGTCATGACAGTTTTTTTTTTATGTCAATGAATCCAGTAATCTTCAATTAGCAGTGTTAATTAGATTGACAGTGCTATGCTCCCCTGGGGCTTTGTTGTGCTAAAGAACATGCAAGAATATTGCAGTGAATGAAAAATTAAGATTTATAGATGGCAGAGCCATCTGCTTTTTTTGAAGTATCCCTCTTCTTAGTTGGCACTTTTAAGATGGCACCTTGCAGTCAGAAGCTCCAGGGGACAGAGGCTTTTTATATGAGAATAAAGCACACATTTATTTTTCTAAGAAAGTGTATCTTTTCTTCCTGGAAACCAGAAAATACTTGCTATTCCCAGGGGATTCTTTTTTTTTTGTTCCAGCCACTGGAATGGATCCCCTCTAATTATTATTGTTGAAAATTGATTGTGCAGTTTCCAGAGGTCACATGCAAAAACCATGAACCTAAAAGAGCTGCTAAAAGATTTTAGAAAAGAAAGAAGGCCCAAAGACCTTCCCTTTCCCAAAATACAGAGGGGGAAAAACCCTGAAAATAGCAACAATTGTCAAAAGCAGTTACCATATAAAACATAATGGGAAAAAAACCAAAACAAATAGGATTTGTTGGCCTTGTAAATAATTTCCCGGTTCTAAAAGGCAAACAGACTTGGGAAACCTCTGGTTTTGCTGTCAGTCATCTCCTATTCCCATCCTGCCAACTACAACCACCTGTCTGATGGGAATGACTACTCTAATAAGCAAAAGTAGATGCTCAAGGTACAAGGCCACCACAGTGTGGTTTTCTCCGGAAAATCAATCTAATAAGAGTAGCCAATCTTAAGACTTGCCAAATTAAAATTCCAACCCCCCAATGCCTGGTTCAAGCCTCTTCAGCTCAGTGTCAGCATCTGAACATTATGAAGATGTAAGTACAAAGTCTCTTATATAATGCAAAGTCTACAATTCCACTGAGGAAAATTTGAATGAAGATTGTACCTGGCATGATGGAATCTTTGATAGTGGCATTGTTGACTGTTTTTCGTGCAAAAAGCTTTGAGATTTTTCTCAGATGTCTGCATGAAGGACTCAGGAAAGCCACCAGAGGGCTGTTGTCAGAAGCAAGTACACCAAAATTATGAATCCATATCTTACTTGGGATCCCAACAAGTCTTCTGAGCTCCGTTTCTTTCACTTTTAATGTCCAGCCTTCAGACAATGTTTTTCCCTTGAATGTTTGGAAAATGGAGCTTCAGTGCTTTAAATTGTTCTGCCTGGTACTTCATATCTAGAAGACAGGATGAAAACTCCTTAATTCCACAACATATAGACAGATTTAACCATAGTGTCAACTAAATCCAAAAATGCTAGGGAATTCCTGAAAGCTTGGCATGCAAACAAATCAGCCATCAACAAGCATACAGAGATAAACAATATTTATACCCATTTTAAAAGAGACAATTAAAAAATTAATAAAAAGAACACCCCAGGAATCACCACTCATTTAAGAATGGATTAAAGCCAGGAGCAACACAAACAATAAGGCAATGAATGTCTATGGATAGATAGATAGCATAGAATTCTTTATTGGCCAAGTGTGATTGAACACACAAAGAATTTGTCTTGGTGCAAATGCTCTCAGTATACATAAAAGAAAAGATACATTTGTCAAGAGTCAAGAATCACAAGGTACAACACTTAATAATAGTCATAGGGTACAATAAGCAATCAAATCATACTAGGAAACAGTCAATATAAATCATAAGAATACAAGCGACAAAGTTACGGTCATATAGTCACAAGTGGGAGAGGATGGGTGATAAGGAGTGATGAGAAGATTAATAGTAATAGTAATGCAGTCTTTGTAAATAGTTGGACAGTGTTGAGGGAATTATTTGTTTAGCAGAGTGATGGCATTTGGGAAAAAACTGTCCTTGTGTCTAGTTGTTCTGGTGTGCAGTGCTCTATAGCATTGTTTTGAGGGTAGGAGTTGAAACAGTTTATGTCTGGGATGTGAGGGGCCTGTAAATACTCCCACTCCCACCAACACTGATGGGCAAATGTAAATAAAGAACAAACCTCACTTCTCTGTAGCATGGGAGTATTATCAAGTTGGGTAACAAAATGTCTGCAAGCAAACAATCAAGCTCAGGGAGCACCAAGGACTCTACAGTTCCATCTTTGAAAAACAGACCTCCTGCCCTCCCCATCTCTCTCTTTCTCATTCTCCACCCTCTGCTCTCCACATTAGTAAATTTTGTCTGATCTTCTCTAGAATGTATGATTATGTTTAGGAATGTAAATCAGATTTGTAGCTCAAAATACCTAGTACTGCTTTCTTGTTAGACAAATTCTCTGCCCTAATTTCTTCTGCATAATTAGGAGGAAGACCTGTAGAAAAAGATACCATAGTAAAATCATGAAGTATGAGTTGAAGGCTAACAGGGGCTTTGCTGCACAACTTACATGTGAGTAAATGTTAAATTCAAACATATATTTCAGAATTGTCTAAGCATTTTTCTTCATACAAGTTAATTCAGAAGTTTACATTTAGAAAAGAATGAGTATTATTTCTCTTATTAGATTAACATTTCAGTAGTTGTGCAGTCAGGGGTGGGATTCTACCAATTCGGACCGGTTCTATAGAACTGATTGTTATGATTCTGTGCAGTTCAGAGAACTGGCAAATTGTGCCCCTGGCTCCCCCCTCCCCTCCCCATCCAGTCAGTCCTTATCATGTTTTTTTGCCTTTCTGGGCCCCAGGGAAGCTTTCCAGGAGCAAAAACACCCCCCAGAAGGCTTCCCTGAGGCCCAGGAGGCCCAAAAATGGAGCACAGAGAGGTGCTGTGCACTCCCCCATGCTCCATTTTTTCCTGGGCCCCAAGGAAACTTCCTGGGAGCAAAAATGCCCCCCTAGGCTTTCCTGAGGCCCAGGAGGCTCAAAATGAGGGGAGGGTTCTGCAAAAAAGAAAAGAAAAAAGAAGCCATGCCAACCCAGTCACATGACCACGCCCACCTAGCCACGCCACCTAGCCACGCCCACAGAACCGGTTGTTAAAAAATTTGAATCCCATCCCTGTATGCAGCTTCAATGATACTTCTTTTTATGCTACCAAGAAGCTGAAGCAAGTTTTAGCAGGATGGGACTGTTAAGAAAGTATAGGCATTTGGTTTCAGGGCTGGCACAATCTTGTCCCCTGGATATGTTGGCTATAGAGACTAAACTTGGAGAAGAATCTAATACTGGGAGATAATTAATGATTCTGCAATGGAAGTACTGTAACAAAATTGGTCTAGTTATAAGCATTTGCTGCTCTAGGTACTTGAACATTTAAAAACAACAACAAAGCAATATAATATCTTTATTAGAACCAGTCCCCCCAAATTTTATAAAGTAGGCAATCGGGGATAATTTTCTTTCAAATAGGTATTCTGATACAGAAAAATAACAATAGGTATTTCTGTGTAAGAGAGTTTAAGGCAAGTTAGACATCATCAAAAATGTATAAATATTAATATCAGAATTGTAACAATGATAGTTTAATTTTATGGAATTAAACTAGTCAATAATGACATTTTAGAATAATTACATTTTAGATATGTGTCGGGGGGGGGGCATACTAAAAGTTATATCCCAACAGCAAAAGGTTAATCATTACACAGAAAGTGTCCTTTATTGCTATTGTTTCCTTTCTCCTTACAAGCTTTAGAAAGAATGTTACCATATTACAAAGATTGAACAATGGGAAAATATGTGATTGAAAATACTGAAATTTACATTGCTATAATCTTAAAGAGAACTTTTATAAAACGATGTACATTTGGTATGTGAATAAAGGCACTTCAAGTTTATGTTGGAAATATGAAGAAAAAGAAGTGTTATTTTATCATGCTTGGTGGACATGTAAAAAAGTAGAAAATTTTGGGTTCACATACATACTGTGATTGAGAGGATTTTTAAAGATTAATATATAATTGAGACCAGAAGTCTTTCCTCTTGGGATTGATGGACAAACAGTTGGGAAAAAGTCATGGAATTTTGTTTTGTATTTTTCTTTCTTTCTTGAATGTTGCTCTCTGTTTGTTTGCTTGCTTTTTGCTTTTGCTTTTTTTTTACTTCATATTAGCTTTTACCTGTGTTTTTAAAACGTTTAATATAATTTTATACAAAAACAGAACATTATGAGCTATAGGTGGTGATTATGAGGTTCACAGCATTGAAAGATTTTGACCTTTTTACTTAATTTCCTTTCTCAGATTAGTTATAACTTCATGATCAAACCCCAACCTTCCAAAATCTTAAACTGCAAATGGGTGCATTTCCCCACATTCTTCAGAATTAGTGCTAACACTACAACTCAACTAATTTAGAGAATCTGCAAAATCTTGGAATGCATGTTCAGTATTTATCTAGCAACAAGCAAGCTCCACTGAACTTAGGTTTTCTTCCTAGCATACAGGTAAAACTTGAAAAATTAGAATATCATGCAAAAGTTCATTTATTTCCATAATGCAACTTAAAAGGTGAAACTAATATATGAGATAGACTCATTACATGCAAAGCAAGATAGTTCAAGCCGTGATTTGCCATAATTGTGATGATTATGGCTTACAGCTCATGAAAACCCCAAATCCACAATCTCAGAAAATTAGAATATTGTGAAAAGGTGCAATATTCTAGGATCAAAGTGTCCCACTCTAATCAACTAATTAAGCCATAACACCTGCAAAGGGTTTCTGAGCCTTTAAATGGTCTCTCAGTCTGGTTCAGTAGGAATCACAATCATGGAAAAGACTGCTGACCTGACAGTTGTGCAGAAAACCATCATTGACACCCTCCATAAGGAGGGAAAGCCTCAAAAGGTAATTGCAAAAGAAGTTGGATGTCCCCAAAGTGCTGTATCAAAGCACATTAATAGAAAGTTATGTGGAAGGGAAAAATGTGGAAGAAAAAGGTGCACAAGCAGCAGGGATGACGGCAGCCTGGAGAGGATTGTCAGGAAAAGGCCATTCAAAAGTGTTGGGGACTTTCACAAGGAGTGGGCTGAGGCTGGAGTCAGTGCATCAAGAGCCACCACACACAGATGGATCCTGGACATGGGCTTCAAATGTTGTATTCTTCTTGTCAAGCTGCTCCTGAACAACAAACAATGTCAGAAGCGTCTTACCTGGGCTAAAGAAAAACAGACCTGGTCTGTTGCTCAGTAGTCCAAAGTCCTCTTTTCTGATGAGAGCAACTTTTGCATTTCATTTGGAAACCAAGGACCCAGAGTCTGGAGGAAGAATGGAGATGCACACACTGCAAGATGCTTGAAGTCCAGTGTGAAGTTTCCACAGTCTGTTGATTTGGGGAGCCATGCCATCTGCTGATGTTGGTCCACTGTGTTTCATTAAGTCCAGGGTTAACGCAGCCGTCTACCAGGAGATTTTGGAGCACTTCATGCTTCCTTCCGCAGATGAGCTTTATGGGGATGCTGACTTCATTTGGCACCTGCCCACACTGCCAAAAGCACCAAAACCTGGTTCAATGACCGTGGGATTACTGTGCTTGATTGGCCAGCAAACTTGCCTGACCTGAACCCCATAGAGAATCTATGGGGTATTGCCAAGAGAAAGATGAGAGACATGAGACCGAACAATGCAGAAGAGGTGAAGGCCGCTATTGAAGCATCCTGGTCTTCCATAACACCTCAGCAGTGCCACAGGCTGATAGCTTCCATGCCATGCTGCATTGAGGCAGTAATTGCTGCAAAAGGGGCCCAGACCAAGTACTGAGTACATATGCATGCTTATTCTTTTCAGAGGTCCGATATTGTTCTATGTACAATCCTTGTTTTATTGATTGCATGTAATATTCTAATTTTCTGAGATTGTGGATTTGGGGTTTCATGAGCTATAAGCCATAATCATCACAATTATGGCAAATCATGGCTTGAACTATCTTGCTTTGCATATAATGAGTCTATCTCATATATTAGTTTCACCTTTTAAGTTGCATTACTGAAATAAATGAATTTTTGCATGATATTCTATTTTTTTGAGTTTCACCTATAGATAAATGATGTTTAACTCAGCCAGAATGTTATAAATCTATTCAGATTTTGTACTTATTTTTTAATAATCCCAGTTCTTGCCTCTATCAATTCACTAATGACCATAATGCATATAATTTGTAGGAAGACTATTAAATTCAGTAGGTACTGAGGCCACCTGAAATATATTGCTTGGTTAGCCTTCTTAAGTTGTAGTACATATGGCAACTGGGAACATTTTGGCTATGGAATCCTACAGGGCCTTGTTCCTCTTTGCTGGTATGTAAAGCATTTACTTTATCAAGACTATTTTACTGTTACTCTAACATGAGAACAGAAGGCAGTCCAAAGGCTTAAACAGAGATTGCCTACATTTTGGCACACCATTTGTATAAATTATGAGGACTAGAAATATATCCTGTTCAGGGGTGAAATTCAAAATTTTTCCCTACCAGCTCTGTGGGTGTGGCTGTGGGCATGGCTTGGTATAATAGTAATAGCAACCAGGGGCGATTTTTTACCAATTCAAATTATCCCTACCACCTCCCCTGAGCCGGGCCAAGGTGGTTGAATTTCACCCCGATCCTGTTAACCATATGTGTCTTCCTGCAGTGAATTATAGTTGTCTTGAATAGATCTTGTAAAGTTTAGTAGAATTAGATCTTTATAGCACTTGGAGAGAAGACAACCAAGAGATCTCAAAGCTTTAAATTAAACTGAGAAGTTTAAAAAAATCCCAGAAGAAGACAATGGCAAATTCTAACTTTAACCCTTTCTTTATCTTTGCCAAGAAAATTATAGAAGTTAATCCAGATACACACACACACACACACACACACACACACACACACACACACTGATTTCAGAATTTTCTGCATTTTATTTCAATATTTGTTTGGTTATTTCTTGGCTTGGTGTTTCCAGCAAGCTAGTATCTCACTCTGGTCTCAGTGATAAATACCCTGTTGCACTTTGCAAATAAATAAAAACAAAATCATACCATAAATGCCACTCAGATTTATTGAATGCCTTACATATGTAGAAATGCCATTTAATCCTCTAGAAACTGAACTCACTCCAAAGGCAGGAGGGGGAACCTCAAGTGTAATTAATACATTGCTTTGCAGCATTACCCCCTCCAAAAGGGGGGGGGTATCTAATCAGAAGAATGCTATTTATAATATTAAGATCAGACAGTGTAAAAGCTCAGACTGGCAGCCCTAAAGCTAACTGTAAATACAGAGAAATCTAATATCCTAATACTCCAAAATGACTCCAAAATCCAATAATATAAAAAATGCTTTATAGTGCTATCACTTCCATAGTGCTGGGCCTCCATAAGACTGTCTGTTATTGTCTTAATGAAATTTCTCCCCCCCACACACACACACACTTTTTTTCATTTTTCCTTCCTGATGACAGATTTCACTTAAATCTAGAAAATGGTTGCTCATGGGAGGATCATATAGGGCTTGGCAGCTGCCTAGAAATCAAGCAACTTCCCTGCCCTGGGCACTAGCATTTGGGTCAAAGCCCTATAGACTGAAGCCAGCTGTCCTCTATCTACTCTACCCCAATGGCTGGGCTAAGTCAGTGGGGTTGCCTTTGGACAGCAGTACCAAGATTCCCATACCTTGCTTAGTTTTGGCCTGGCCAAATCAATCACTTCCTGAAGATGCCTCATAGCTTGTTCCTCTGGCCCATCATCTCAGCAGGAAGAGACCTGCTGTGGTACATGATAAGTGGTCACTCAGGCGAAGAATCCTGGAGCCATGGATGGCAAGGCCAGCCTCATAGCTATTCTGTCTGTTGAAAAATAGACTTCGTTACCTAGCTATCCTTTGTGTTCCCTAAACCAGTGGTTGGGTGGGTCGCGGGTGGGCCGTAGATAAATCTCACCTCCAGAGCACACCCCCAAAGCAATTATTTATTTATTTATTTATTTATTTATTTATTTATTTATTTATTTATTTATTTATGGGATTTATATGCCACCCTATCTCCTGAAGGACTCAGGGCGGCTCACAACAGTAAAAAACATACAATACAAAAATTTAAATTAAAAAAAAAGAACATTAATTAAAATCAGCAACAGCGAATATACACTAATAAAACCAATAACCCCCCACCTTCAGTCCAGGTCGGCCTGTTGAAATAGCCATGTCTTCAGGTCGCAACGGAAGGATCGAAGGTCAGGGGCCGTCCGCAGCTCCAAGGGCAGCTGATTCCACAGAGTGGGCACTCCCACAGAGAAGGCTGTCCCCTGGGGGTCACCAGCCGACACTGTCTGGCTGACAGCACCCTGAGGAGTCCCTGTCTGTGGGAGTGCACGGGATGCTGGGCAGTCGTTACTGGCAGTACATGTTCCCGCAAATACTCTGGCTCTAAGCCATGTAGGGCTTTATAGGTGATTACCAGCACCTTGAATCCAATTAATCCAGGCTGCACAAAAGCACAAGGCTGCACCACCCACATGGCTTGCGGGAGCTCTCCCTGCCCACTCACTCCTTACTCAGCAAACTTGCCTGATAAATTGCTATTTTTCCTTTTTCCGACCATCAGCTGTTCTGCTGTGCCAGGAGATTTAGATTAGCTAGGAAGCAGGAAATGGTTGGATTTCTTGCTTTCTAGCTAGTCTTTAGATCTTTGGCTCTGCTTTTAAGCACAGCCGAACCTCCCTTAGGACTGAAGGTTCTACTATTCAGTGCAGACTTACAGCAAGCAAATTTTACGTGACAGACTGAGTTAGCCGATGTCAGATAGATAGATCACTGAGTGATTCTGTGAGCAACTCAATCTGCCTGCCTGCTTTGCCTGATTTTGGGTAAAGGTTGCTCTTTTTTTAATAAAAAATTCAAATTTATATAAATATTTATAATATTTACATACAAGCCATGCTCAGCCAGTCACATGACCACCAAGCCACACCCACAAATTAGGCCATGCCCACAGAACTGGTTAGTGGTCCCTGGGATTTAAAATTATGAGTTTGGTGGTCCCTGAGGTCCAAAAGGTTGGCGACCCCTGCCCTAAACTACCTTGTTGTTCCTTAATGCATTGTGTCATCTCCAGGTTTTAAGATAAGTTGTAGTTGCTGGTCTGCTGGGCCTCTGTATAGAGAATTAGCAGAATGTCTTAGCCTAGCCTTGACTCCAAGGCCTTGGTTGATGTGTATTCTTCTTCAAAGTCTGCATCTCCTAACTCCCTTCTTTCACCATCCATACACAAATTTATTTCATGACATTCATTCCTTTATACAGAAGTCTATAGTTCTTCCTGACAGCCCATTTGGTGTAGTGTTAAGGCTAGGAGATCATAGGTTCTAGTCCCAGATCGTGATCTTGGGCCAATTATTTTCTCTTATCCCTAGGAAGGAGGCAATGGCAAATCACTTCTGAAAAGCTTTGCCAAGAAAAATGTAGGCAGTCTCTGGGAATAGATGTGATTGAACTGAAGGCAAAAATGTTCTTCCAAGTCCTAAGTTACTAACTAGTGTAACTTACTTCAGAGGAAAGAACATCACATGCATAGTGTGTCAATGCCTAGTAACAACTGGTTACATACTCAGATTTCAAGATGGACTCAAAAAAATGTGTTTCTCTCTGCAAATCCTTTCTGTAATCCTACAAAAGCATACCTTTGGGTCCTTTATCAATCTCTCCTCCTTGTTCTTAAATCACAAAATCTGTACTTGTACAATCTAAATTCTTTGGCCTCTAATCTTACTGATTCCATGCAGTCCCAGAACTCAACAAGTTTAAAACTGTATTTCCTAGACCATGAGTTCTAGTCCCACCGTAGGCACAAAAGCTGATCAGGTAACTTTATGCTGGTTACTCTTTCTCACAGCCCAACTCACCCCTTCTTTTGCTTGTAGGGAAACTGTGGAAAATGGTATATATTAGGTATGTTTGCTGCCTTGAGTTATGTATAAAAATAATAAAAGTGGGCTAACAAATCTAAAAAAATTGTCTTGCAGAGTTCAACAATATTTAATACAACATTGTGTACTATGCAAAACTGGGAGGTTGGCCCATTTGACGAATCCCATCAGCCCTAGGAAGGAGGCAATGGCAAATCACTTCTGAAAAGCTTGAGAAGTTGAGGCTGCAAGACAATGATTTGCCAAGGCCTTTACTAAGCGGTAAATTATTTATCTGAACAGCAAGAAGTCCCAGTTTGAAACCTCTGTTCTTGTCTGGAGAAGTGGAGGAAATGGCTCTCATTTATTTATTTGTTTGTTTGTTTGTTTGACTTGTATGCCGCCCCCTCTCCAAAAGGACTCGGGGCAGCTCACAACTAAAAACAGTACAATAAATTAATTAACTAAAACAGTATTAAATAAACAAGCCAAATTCATCTAAAAACCCTGCAATTTAAAAATGAAGCCACCCCCCCCCAAGAGGTCAGCACAGCCCGATCTGTCCAAATAACCAGGTTTTCAAGTCATGGCGGAAGGTGCGAAGGTCAGGGGCCAAACGGAGCTCCAGGGGTAATTGATTCCACAAAGTAGGAGCCGCCACAGAATAATTTCTTGCCTGAAACTATGGAGGATCCTTATGGGCAGTGGTGGGATTCAAACTGTTTTACTACCGGTTCTGTGGGCATGGTTTGGTGGGCGTGGCAGGGGAAGGATACTGTAAAATCTCCAGTCAGAGGTGGTGTTTGCCAGTTCTCTGAACTACTCAAAATTTCCGCTACCGGTTCTCCAGAACTGGTCAGAACCTGCTGAATACCACATCTGCTTATGGGTCTGTATGACAAGCCAAGGAACTATGTGATCAGGCAGCTTCCTGTGCTCTACTGCGTCTGAGACTAAATGGACATTTAGCTCAGCCTCTAGACACCAACTTCTCTATATGTCATGCTCTCTCTCTTTCCCATAAGCAAATAAATCATGTACCGCATCTTCTCAGGTCATTGGCTTCAGCATTTTATATGGAAATATACTCACACATCAGTATTAGGTTCTTCTCAAACAAAAGTCAAAGTTAGATAATACACCCACACATACCTTGTTGTTTGCATTCCTCATTTCTGTCATGTTCATGCTCTTTCTTGTTTTGTCTTTCTTAGCAGTCCCCCTGCAGGCTTTCAGTTGTTTTCTGTATTATAAAGAAATAATGTCTCTGCATCCTAACAACATAGAGCAAATGAGACTTGGAGTAAGTGGGGAAAGTTCCTTCTGATAATGTTAGGGAGCCAATAAGAGGACTTGCCGAGCCAAGGATTTCATCCCAGGATGGGGGAATGCAGCTCCTTTTTGCCAGTATGACCAGAATGTATCCCATATGCTAAAAATATCAGATTCAGATCTGCAGGGAGAAATTATTTAATTTCAGGGAACTTCAAAATTCCAGTGTACCAATCAGTCCAGGGAGAAGAATAAAAACTCTGCCTCTGGAGTACAAAGATAAACTAGGACTTCCAGATACACTACTACAGTACTCATTGTCCTTTGCCACTGGTAAAGAACATGCTTACCTCTTTGGATCTAGGGTCCTTCCTGTGCTACCTTGTGGAGACATTTAAATGGAAAGGCCCATAACCCTACAAATGGTTCTTGTTTAGAGACCACAATTGGGATTGGCCACTCTGTCATTAAGTCCTGTGGTTGCTAAGTAGAAAAATCACATGATCACAACAGACTTATTTATTTATTTATTATTTATTTATTAATCCGACTTATATGCCACCCCCTCTCCAAAAAGGACTCGGGGCAGCTCACAGCTAAAAAATACAACAATAAATAAATTAGCTAAAAACATATTAAACAGATTAAAGCCGAATTAAAGTTAAAAACCCCATAGTTAAAATAAACCAGCCCCCAGAGAATCAGCATAGCCCGGACTGTGAAAAGAGCCAGGTCTTCAGATCATGGTGGAAGGTGCGGAGATCAGGGGCCAACCGGAGCTCCAGCAGAAGAAGATTCCACAGAGTGAGAGCCGCCACAGAGTAGGCCCTCCCCCGGGTCGCCAAGCGACATTGAGTCGCAGACAGCACCCCGAGGAGACCCCGTCTGCGCCTACAGGGTGGTTGGTATTTGATGCTGGGAGGAGTCGTTCTCGTAAATAACCTGGACCCATGCCATGCTGGACTTTGAATGTTAACACCAAAACCTTGAATCTCACCTGGAGGGCAACCAGAAGCCAATGTAGGTCGCGGGAGGGTGTAATATGGGAGTATCAGGACGCTCCCATCACTACCCAGCGGCCACATTCTGCACCAGTTGAAGCCTCCGAGTGGTATGCAAGGGCAGTCCTAAGTAGAGAGCGTTACAGTAGTCAAGTCGCATTCGAGAAGTCGGAAATGGCCTGAGTGACTGTGCGCAGGGCATCTCGGTCTAGGAATGGGCACAACTGGTGAACCAGCCGGATCTGGGCAAAGGCCCCGCTGGCCACGGCCCCCACCTGCTCCTCCAATTTGAGCCGTGAGTCCAGGAGGACCCCCAGATTCCATGCCCTGACCATGGGGGGCAACACCTCCTCCCCCATGACCAAAGATGGAATATCCAAACTAGACTGAGATGTCGGTATGCACAGCCGCTCTGTCTTGGCTGGATTGAGTCGAAGCATGTTCCTGTCCATCCAGATCCGCACTGTTTCCAGACAACGGGACATCACGGAGAGAGCATCACTGATATGGCCTGGGGTAGAGATGTATAACTGTGTATCATCAGCATACTGATGATAACTCACCCCAAAGCCACGGATGATCTCACCCAGTGGCTTCATATAAATGTTGAACAGGAGGGGTGAGAGAACCGACCCCTGGGACACCCCACAAGTGAGATACGTTGGAGTCGACCTCTGCCCCCCTGCCAACACTGTTTGCGAACGTCCCGAAAGGTAGGAGGAGAACCACTGTAAAACAGTGCCTCCCACTTCCAGCCCCCCGAGATGTCGCAACAGGATACCATGGTCGATGGTATCGAAAGCCACTGAGAGATCTAACAGGACCAGGACAGAGGAAGAACCCCTGTCCCGAGCCCTAGAGAGATGATCAATCAATGCGACCAATGTTGTCTCCGTGCTGTACCCGGGCCGGAAGCCCGATTGGTATGGATCCAGGTAGTCCGCTTCCTCCAGGAAAAGTGGCAATTGCTGGGCCACCACACTCTCAACAACCTTCGCTAAGAAGCGAAGGTTGGAGACCGGACGAAAGTTGTTCAATGCGGCTGGGTCAAGGGCAGGCTTCTTCAGGAGGGGCCTCACCACCACTTCTTTCAGAGCGGCAGGGAACAGCCCCTCCCTTAACGAAGCATTGACCACTGCCCAGAGCCAACCGCACGTGACCTCCCTGGAGGCGTAAACCAACCAGGAAGGGCACGGGTCCAATAAACATGTGGTGGAGCTCAGCCGCCACATAATCCTGTCCACTTCATCCTCAGAAACAGGTTCAAACTCAGTCCAGGTCACATTGGCCAGACCACTCGCATCCCCATCCTCAGGCCACTGCAAGTCCGAGCAACCCTTCCCGGATCTGAGCGATTTTATCCTGCAGATACTGACCAAATTCCTCAGCTCTGCCCCAAAGGGTCCACCACCACCCCCAGCTGCAAGAGGCATTGGGCGACCCCAAACAGGGCGGCTGGGCCTGCGGATGCTATGAGGGCGGAGAAATAAGATCTTTTCGCCGCCCTCACCACAACCAGGTAAGTCCTAATATGGGCTCTTAGCTGGGCTCAGTCAGATCCGGAGTGGGTCGCCCTCCACCTGCTCTCTAGTCCCCTTCTACGACGCTTCATCTCCCGGAGCTCCTCGGTATACCAGGGAGCTGGCCGGGATCTGCGCCGAGTAAGGGGACGCATGGGGACAACCCTGTCGAGAGCCCCCGTGGCCGACTGTTGCCAGGTAGCCACAAGGACTTCGGCAGGGCTGTGGGTAAGGGATGCAGGAAAGAACCCCAGCTCTGCCTGGAACCGCTCAGGGTCCATCAGGCGTCTGGGGTGGAACCATCTAAGTGGCTCCTCATCCCAGCGGTGTGGGGCAGCTTGATGGAAGACCAGCCACAGGAGATAGTGGTCTGACCATGAAACGGGGTGGATAACAATGTCATCGCCCCCCAGACCACTCCTTGTGACCTTATTGCCCATTTGGTCATTAAATGAGACACCACACGACTGAGGCCTATGATTTTACTTCTGTGTTCTCCATTAACTCTGCTTGTAAGAAGCTGGTTGAGAAGAACCCAAATGACAATCACTTTACTGCTGCATTGGTTAGAAATGTGGGGATTGATTGCAAGCTGTATTTTTTACACCATCGTAACTTTGAATTGTCATTAAATGAAGCAGTAAATGAGGAGTACTTTTAAAGAGTTTTTATTATGTCCAGATTACCCAATGTCTGAATTACAGCAGAGCTATGTTGTTTGAGGGAAATTGGGCCTATTTCCATCCCATGTTGTCTTGATAGAACATTAGCAGACTGCTTCTCTTTTAACCCACCCACTGTAGGAAGGAGAAAGAAAGTCTGATATTTACAAATCATTGCCCAGGACCCAAGAAAACCTGGGTTTTTCTGCTATGCCTCCATATTGCAACTTGTCTGGCGATGTTCTAGTGCATTTTTCCAGCATGTATTGCTTTTGGTAACCAGGTCAAATGAACAGAGGAATCTGATTAGCCAAATGAAACAACACCAACAAAAAAATCCTCACAAATCGACAGCTTTATTAAAAAGCATATTGCAAACAGATCATTTCTTCACAAAGCAAGTTGTATATATAATGACTGAATAAACCATATTTTGGCATCCAGAGGATGCAATACAGGAGGATCTTGGGAACCACAACTAAAGATGAAGAGGGAGGGAAATGTACCACACAGGGAAATTAATGAACCTCCACCCCAAATATGGAAAATATTTTCATGTTTATTTTAAGTTCAACAAAAATGTAAATAGTTTAAACCTATCTTAAAACTGAGTTAAATCTGCCAAGACAATGCAGTGCCTATTCAGAAGCCAAGCTGCCTCCAAAGGCGGATGCAAGGATGTTGCATCTTTAATTTTTGTGTGTGTTAATTATAGATTGAGCATTGTTGTGAATCTTGTCCTCAAAACCCAGTTTAGAAAATAAGAGCAGATGCTCATACCCAGGTTTGGCTCATGAGGGAATTGAACAGAACATATTGGTTTATAATTAATGTAATTTGTTGGATTATCTTTTGTGAAGGAGCTAAGGTAAACAACCTTGCTGCATTGTAGTAAAATTCTTCTAAGCGTAGAGGCGGATGGGGATAAACTTCCCTCCCCCCCCTTTGCAGAGAGATCTTGCAGTGCCTGTCACATTCAAACATCTTTTAATTAACCCAAAAGAAAGAATTAGACTACAGACCTGAAAGCAAATTGCAGTTCTTAAAGCTGGAGCCAGCCGTTTCCCAACTGCTTATTTGAATTAGCAGCATTTTTATCTTTTCCAGTTGGATTTCCTTTGGATATGGGGTCAAGATGATGAAGGAATATCTTTTCTCGCCTTCTGGATAAGGGAGGGTTGATCTAAACCAGTCCCTGCCACTCCATTCATGAGGCCCTTGCATCTCATTTTGGCATCAATCTGCCACCACAGTAAAAACCACATTATTAGAACATTTTTAAAACTAGAAAAGCCTTTTGATATAAACCTTTTATTCTACAAGACTTCTTTTGGTCTATATTTTTCTCTCTATTTAACTGGGAAAGAGTGTGTGTGTGCTAAGATGAGAACTGAATTGCAAAATTCAGTAAAGTGCAAAATCAAAGGGCTGCTGAATTCTCTTACACTTATTTGCCTGGGCAGTGCAAATCAGGTATATTTGCTTAGATATTTGGATTATATGAAATCCTTCTGAACAGTCCTACTTCTGAATGTTACATTAGTTATCACCTGAAGATTAGAAAACAATAACTATGAAGTTCAACCTTTCAACTTGGTGCCCTCCAGATACGTTGGAGGTCAGTTCCCAGAGTTCCTAGCCAGCTTGGCTAGTGGCCAAAACATATGGACAATACCAGGTTGGGGAAAGCTGAGTTAGATTATTATTGTTGTTTAAAGAAAAGATACATAAAAAGGCAAAATATCCTTTCTACTTTCCAGGCTAAGAACTTCTATAATATATTATGTCAAAAGCCTTAAAGAAATTTCATTCGAAAATGAACTCCTGATGTGCCTATAGCTTTTGGTATGTTTCCAAAACACAAAACACATTTGCCTCATTTAATTAAAATATTTTAGAGGTGCAAACTGTTAGCATTCTTAAATAAAACCATAGCACTAGATTAACTAAACCTGGGAAGTCTTGAATATTTCTAACCTACAAAGGGTCCACATAATGAGAGAATACCAGAAGTACCAGAAACAAACTGATAAATTGTTTTAAATGATTCCATATGAGCTTGAAGAAGATTAAATATATTTAAGGGCATTTGGGACATTAATTAACTTAACATAATATATTTTTAAGAGCCCTTTCCTGAGTTCTAACATCCAGTCATCCGATTGGGTTAGAAAAATAGTACTCAGAATGAACCTATTCAGATATAGATGTGAGGTCAATGATCAGCAATTTATTGGACTTTATTGGTTATGTAAAGAGAAAATGGAATGTTTTAGAATAAAGTTATGTTTTAATCAGTTATAACTGAGAAGATTGCTGTGGAAGGAACAAAAGTTTCAAACCCAAGTTTGAAATTCAGTGCTTAATATTCATCCACTTCTTTATAGCTTTAAATAAATGGGTGTGCCTTCCTTCATTTTTTCAGTAATATAAGACTACGACATGAAGAGCCTTTCTCTTGAAAAATATAAGCTATAGAAATTATGATTTTGATAAGGTTTAGATTGTAACATTCTACAGATACCAACCCTAGACAACAAATGTGTGGAGAGAACAGGAGATCAAGAGGTCTTTGGTGCTCTCAGAGCTTGGTTGTTTTCTTACTGACATTTCTGTTATGTATGTAGGTTTGAATGTTATTGGTTTATTTGAACTGTTCTTGTAAAATGTCAAATGGTATTGGTTTAAATAGTGCAGGAAGAAACCCTGCACTCCCATTGGCTGGCAACCACGGCTGCAGGCTATAAGAGGCAGCCGTAGCCAAGCCAACTCGGGTCCATTCGAGCTGTAGTCACTGAATAAACTCTTTGCTGGAACTCCTCGTGTCTGACTCTTCATGCAGACTTAACACTGGCGACGAGGATGGGATTTCCCTGAAGAGAAGACGACGCAAAGAACAAGCAAAAGAGCGAGATGGCTGCGCTGAACACCCCCCCAGCCCCGTTCGATCTGGCGACGGAAGATTGGGAATTGTATGCGGATCGCTTCCAGATGTACCTGGAAGGAAACGACCTCGCCGACATTCCCGAGAGACGGAAGAGGGCGGTATTTCTCACGCACTGTGGTCCGGCAGTCTTCAAAATGGCGAAGGCGTTAGCGGGAGCTGCAGAGTTGAAGGTAATGGAATGGCCTGATTTAGAGAAACTTTTAAGAGCCCATTACGCCCCACAACTATCGTGCCTCATTAAGAGACACAAATCTTACCATCGGATCAAGGGGAAAGTGAGAATGTTAATGACTTCATGGCAAGTTTAAGGGACATTGGGGGTGCTTGTGATTTTACCAACTTAGAAGAGGCCATGCGTGATCGGTTTGTTTTAGGCCTCAAAGATAAGGTCTTACAAAGCAAACTGTTAATGAAACCTAAGATCACGTTTAAAGAGGCCATTGAAGAAGCTGTTTCAGCGGAAGCCACCAAGTCCTCAGCAGCGGCCATGAAAAGATTAACAAGGCCTCAAGCCAGGCCTCAAGCCATTCTGATGTGGAAAAATCCACAACAGCCCATTGCGAACAAATAGACTCTGATTCAGATTGCAGTGAGGCAGAGGAGGGGATTTTTAGACTCAGAATGGAGAAGAAGAGAAAAGACTCTGGGAGAAATAGGCAAGGATTCTATTGCAGAGGCTGTGGGGGGGGCACCCCCGCACTGAATGCAAGTTCTTTGACTCCATCTGCCTACGTTGTGAGAAACGGGGTCACCTAGCCAGAGTCTGCAAATCATCCAGAACTCCACCTAGTAGGAAAAAATTTCCTGACAAAGACTTTATGCCCAACAATTTCCTTGACAAGATGGGGCGAAATTCAGAAGCAAATGGCAAGAATGAAACTCACCAAACAATCACTATTGGTCATTCTTCACCCTTAAAAAGCAGAAAGGTACACGTGAAGGTGTTTATTGAAGGAAGGCCTTGCCAAATGGAAGTGGACTCAGGCTCTTATTTATCTATGGTGTCATGGGACACTATCCACAGACTCCTTCCCAACATTCAGAAGAAACATTTCCAGAAGCAAGCACTGACTCTCAAAGACTACCAAGGGAACAAGATTCCAGTAGTTGGAGCAAGAGATTTCAACGTGCAGTTTAAAGGCCACACCAAACGTTTGCCTCTGACCATCGTGGGACAAGGATCGCCCAAGCTTGCTGGGACTTGAGTGGTTCAAGCCACAGGCATCGAGGTGACTGGCATCAATCACGTGAGCAGCTCTGAATGGGAGGAGTCCTTGAAGTCTGAGTTTCCAGAGGTCTTCAGCGAAGGACTGGGCAAGTATATGGGGACCCCTATTGCTTTCAGCCTAGACCCCAAGGTGCCCCAATTCGTTTAAAGCCCAGGAGGGTTCCATTTGCTTTAAAGGAAAAAATTGATGCACAATTAGATAAACTTATTGCTCAAGGGGTTTTAGAGCCTACTGACCACTCCAGATGGGAGACACCCATAGTCACACCAGTCAAGGCTGATGGGTCAGTGAGAATCTGTGGTGACTATAAGGGGACACTTAACCATGTGCTGCAGCAGAGCGATACCCAGTACCAGTTGTGCATCATCTGCTCCATTCCCTTGGCAGGGTACAGTATTTGCCAAACTGGACTTGGCTCAAGCATATCAACAATTAACAGTTGATGATGCCACTGCAGAGTCCCAAACAATTGTGACTCATAGAGGTGCTTTCAAATGTAAAAGGTTGCAATTTGGAGTAAGCATGGCACCTGGCATTTTTCAAAGCCTTATGGAAAGAATGTTGCAAGGACTGCCAGGGTAGTGCCTTACTTTGATGATGTGTTAATCTCTGCTGAAAATGACACTCATCTTCAAGAAAGACTCAGAGAAATCTTACCAGATTCAGAAAAGCGGGTTTAAAAGTCAAGGAAGACAAATGCACACTCAAAACAGACAGAGTTGAGTTCCTGGGCTACATGATTGACAAGCATGGCATCCACCCTACTGATGCCAAAGTTAAAGCAATCAAGGAAGCCCCTAAACCTAAATGCAAGACAGATTTACAAGCCTTCCTTGGACTCATTAACTTTTATCACATGTTTCTACCTCACAAAGCATCCATTGCTGAACCTTTATATCGCCTGCTTGATAAGAAGGCTATTTGGATCTGGAGGAGGAAGGAACAATCAGCATTTATCAGCATTAAGAGACTAATCACATCTGATGCTGTATTGATACAATTCTCTGAGAATTTGCCTGTTGTTCTGACTTGTGATGCATCCCCTTTTGGAGTGGGAGGGGGTTTGAGTCACAGGCTTCCCAGTGGAAGAGAAGCTCCTATTGCATTTTACTCTCGCACTTTGTCCAAAGCAGAGAGGAATTATAGCCAACTGGACAAGGAGGCATTAGCAGTTGTTGCAGCTGTTAAGAAATTTCATGAATATCTGTATGGCAGGTCATTCACCATTGTTACAGATCACAAACCTTTATTAGGCATTGTGGCAGGAGACAAACCTACACCTAATATCCTGTCGCCAAGAATGCTGAGATGGACTGAATTTCTTGCAGCCTATTCATACAAACTGATTCACAGGCCTGGCAAGGACATTGGACATGCTGATGCACTGAGTCGTTGCCCACTGCCTTGCCACAAGGAGGACTTTGAACTTGAAACACACACCTTTTTCCTAGAGACTGATGCTAAGCTTCCAGTCCATGCTGCTGAGATTGCCAGAGAGACTGCCAAAGACACTGTGTTGGCACCTGTTATAGGCTGGATTAAGAAAGGTTGGCCTCTTCAAGATCTACCTCACCTTGCCCAACCTTTAAGTCCAGGCAAACTGAATTATCTGTATTAAGAGGATGTATTTTGTGGGGTAACAGGGTGGTTATTCCTGCAAAACTGCAAAGGGAGGTTTTGGAAATGTTACATGAGGGTCATCATGGGATTGTAAGGATGAAGGGATTGGCCAGGAGTTATGTATGGTGGCCAGGTATTGACAAAATCGTTGAAAACTGGGTAGCATCTTGTCCCAATTGCCAGGTAGTCAGCCCTGCTCCACCTCATGCCCCCACACAGGAATGGGAATGTCCTAGGGGCCCATGGTCTAGGATCCACATTGATTTCGCAGGCCCTACGAGAGGGCACACTTTTCTAGTTATAGTAGATGCATATTCCAAATGGCTAGAGGTAATTCCATGACATCCACTACAACTGAGGCTGTCATTAAGCAGCTCAGAAAATTGTTTGTAACCCATGGGTTACCTGATGTCCTTGTCTCTGACAATGGCCCTCAATTCACATCTAACATTTTTGAATCCTTTCTAGCACAACAGGGTATCAGACATGCCCTCACTGCCCCTGGGCACCTTCGGCTAATGGCCAGGCTGAACGCATGGTATGCTTTACCAAAGAGAAGCTTCAGCAGCTGGGTGGGGACATCACTGAGAAGCTTGAAAAACTTCTTAGTGTTCAGCACATCACTCCTAGCCCATCAAATAACTTGCCCAGCAGAGTTGTTGATGGGTAGGAAACTTAGGTCTTCCCTTGACCGCCTTCATCCCACTTACGCACCCAACGCACCACTGGATTCCACTTCCAAAGTTCGTTCTTTCAGTGTGGGAGATTCTGTATATGCTAGGAACCTTATAGGTGAACCTTTGTGGATTCCTGCTGAAATAACTCACATCACCGGCCCTCGTTCTTACAGGGTACAAACAGAGGATGGCCTCTCTGGAGCAGGCACATTGACCAACTTAGATCCAGGTTCCCTCAGGAACATCGCCCTGTCTCTCTCTTGCTTCCTCACCTGATGTCACTTTAGGGGGGAAGGGGGGAACAGGAGGAAAATCAGCAAGCAGAATCAACCCCATGTGTAACGAGCCATTACGACAGGAACCATCCCGAACCCTGTCACAATGCCAAGATCCATCCTTAGAAGTGGAAGATTGCACATCACTACCTGACTTGGGTGCTGACATTGGAATGGAGATGGGTTGGGAGGAGAGACCAGATTCTAACAGTCTAACAGGGTCTTCTTTCACAGGAAGTCCCAACAGGGAAATGTCAGCAGACACATTTCCCCTCTCACTGGGTGAGAACGTTAAAACTTCTGAACCACGAAGGTCTCAACGTACACGTAAGAGCCCCACCTATTTAAAGGAATACATTAGATAGGTTGGGGTTTGGTATGGACTGAACCTAGTGGGGAGGCTGTTATGTATGTAGGTTTGAATGTTATTGGTTTATTTGAACTGTTCTTGTAAAATGTCAAATGGTATTGGTTTAAATAGTGCGGGAAGAAACCCTGCACTCCCATTGGCTGGCAACCACGGCTGCAAGCTATAAGAGGCAGCTGTAGCCAAGCCAACGGGTCCATTCGAGCTGTAGTCACTGAATAAACTCTTTGCTGGAACTCTTCGCGTCTGACTCTTCATGCAGACTTAACAATTTCGTTACCCAAACTACTGTAGGTAAAATCAACCAAGCTCAGAGAGCACCAAATATCCTTCATTTCATCCCTGAGTTACAAATACTCTCCTTTATTGGACAGGAGATCTTATTCCTATGCTTATTCTCACATCCACTCCATACACTGTAAACCTGAACTGCATAGGTTTTCTTATGGTGTTATGCTGTTCTGCTTGTATAGACTTCCAGGAGTTTAATGTTTGGCCATCCAGGATTTGAGAAGCCAACATTAAAAAAAAAAAATACGTTGTGTTGTGTGGTGACAAGAAACGAAGGACTGTCTGGACCCTGTCTCTCAGCGTTGCTTTGCCTTTCTTTACATTAAAATGCCTCAATATGCATTTTGCATAGCATTCTGTTCCAAAATGTTTACGAGATCTATCTAGAATGATCAGATAATCATACTGGAGAAGTCACGGATCATTCAAGAAATGCTGCAGGGTAGAAAAGCTCTCTATAAGTCCACCTTGATATGTATCATTTGGATCTTCACACCAAATTCAGAGCATTTCTTTTAGTGGCCCTGCTGCAGCCTAACCCTACCCTCTGCCCCTTGTGGTTGAGAATATTTTCAAAACAAAATGTTACACAGTATATAAAAGAAATCTCCCTCCCTCCCTCCCTCCCTCCTCTCTCTTTGTGTGCGTATGTGTGTTTATCCATCCATTCAGTTTTGCCAGGAGTAAAGAATTCCTCAAAAGTAGATGTAGTTTAACCTGATACTGTTAGAGCAGTTTTTAAAAGTTTTTTGCTGCAATTTAAAACGGAGGAATCCTTTTAAAGTCAAAATGCATTTGAATAAAATACATAGTGCTCCTGAGGCATGCAAAGAAAGCTTATACTGAATATCCCAATACTGACTTTATTGCCTGGATTTCTAACTTAGAAAATGTGCATTGCATTTTTCCCCCGTTTTTTCACTAATGAGTTGCAGGCATCACTGATACAATAATAGTATCATACTCTATTCACAAGAAGGACATTCACTCAAGAGGAACAGAATTCTTATCAGATTGGTAACTTTCTCAAATAACATATTCAGATTTTTATATCCATATAATGGATGAGATTATTGAACATTTTTACTTGCATCTTTAAATCTGTGCACCCAGAAGGCTGCTTTAGCATGTTCATAAATTACAGGACATTCTCCTGAGTGGGTTGACAGGCAGAATTTTGCCCTGAATTTTTGTTGTTTGCTGATATGATTAGTAATGTTTCTCTTGACTGCTTAAGGACCTAGACATGGTTCTCATATATTTCAGCTGTGTCTAAAGGAGAACTACAGGAATATTTGAAAAGAGAGAGAGTTGAGAAGGTTAGAATAGGACTGTGACATGCCAGGTGCCTGTTATTCCATCTCCTCAAGAAGACCCAAAACATTAGACTGAAAAGAAATAATCTTGGATGGAGAATTTGAACTCGGGTTCCAGATTACCAGGACAGGGGAACTATTATTTACTTTAAAGCTATAAGTTAAGAATCAAAGAATCCAGAAGCTGTAAGAGCACAGAAGCAAACTTATACTAGAGATACTTATAAATTGTATAAGTCTCCTGCAATGCTATTCATCCTGAGAAGCAAGAAATTAGGCAAAAGCTTTAGGAGACTAATGGTCAGGGACAAGTTAATTAATGTGCCAAATGCCCCTTGAATATATTTAATCTTCTTGAAGCTCATGTGCTCTGATTTAATACAATTTATCAGTTTGTTTCTAATACTTCTGGTATTCTCTCATTATGGATTCTTTGTAGGTTAGAAATATGCAAGATTTCCCAGGTTTAGTTAATTTAGTGTTTGAGAGCCTAGGCAAGATAGCTCTGCAGACTGATATTTATTTGTTTGTTGATTAAACTTATATGCTACCCATCTCATTCTGAAAAAAAAATCCCTCAAGTTCCAAAATACCAGCACAGGGGAGCTATTATTTATTTATTTATGCTCACTTTGTACTCCACCTAGGATACTGTCATCATATGATCACTGTGGACAGAATCAGCCTGACAGGGATTTCATTATAGGAAATAACATGCTTAGACCCAAATTTTGAGGAATCTTGGTTCAGGGTCCCCACTGGCTTCTCACAGACCCAGTAAATGGAACCATTAGGTACATTTAAGAATGTACTTTTATATATCCATTCAGCTAATGTAAGATCCTATATTGTAAAACTATATTGGTTCACAGTGATGTAATCAAGTCCACCTTGCCCTGAAATGTCCTTTTGTCTTTCCTGTTAATTGCAAACACCTATTATGCTTCATAATATACTATAAAATTGCTATGGTGTACAAGATGACCTAGTTAGCTTCAAAGTAACAGCTTTACCCTTCAGGCTGAATAGTTTTTGGTTGGTTGTTGCTTTAAAAACACTTTAGTAAGTTTCATACACAACATCGCTTCATATTTCATAATACAGTTACCTAAGATTGCAAAAATAGAGCACAAAAATGAAATAAGCAGGCCTTCTTGCCTTAGTACTGAGAGTGTAGGAAGGACATCAATAACAATAATAATAACAATGGCCTCAGCACACTTGAGCTTGAGGAATTATTGAATGATGGTCTCTCCTTCCTAAACTCCAAATTATAGAGAATCAGAAAGAAAAATGGAAAACACACACACACAAAATGCTACGTGTAAGAGCAGAGCCTTGGTCAGAACCTTGAGATGTAAATAGGAAAGTCACAATAAGAAATTCAAATCAAGTATATTTATTATGGTTTTTGACCAGTCTTTACCATAAAAGAATACAGTAAAAAAAGAAATAGTGTATTACAGAAAGCTATTATCGGGGAAGGGGGAAAAATAATAGGGCATAAAACAATGTATCTAATTAAAATTTGGCCACCTAATATGCAAGTGTGGGGTTAGCATTCCTTAAAAAATAATAAACATAAAATTTATCTTATGGTGGTAGATCTTTGTTATGTAGAATAGACTGGCCCAGGCCTTAATGGTCCATTAACAAAGGTGGAGGTGAGTTTCTGCCTCTCTGAGTTTCTACTCTCTTTTAGGGAAATATTCTGCCTTTTAATATATCCTAAAATATTTCATTTTTCTAGGAGAGGGTGGGTTTTAACTTCCAACACTCTTTTTAGTTTAGTTTAATTTAGTTGGACTTATAAGCCACCCTCTCTCCCGAAGGACTCAGGGCGGCGTACATAAAAGACAGAAAGTACAAAAGTTAAAAGAAATTAAAAAGATATTAAATTATGCCAAATAAACAATCAAATTAAAAACCCCGATTCCCTGTCAGTCCAGGCCGGATTGCAAAAATAGCCATGTTTTGAGGTCACAGCAGAAGGAGCGGAGATCAGGGGCCAAGCGCAACTCAAGGGGTAGTTATTCCAGAGGGTGGGCGCCCTACAGAGAAGGCCCTACCCCTAGGGGCTGCCAGCCACACTGTTTAGCTGATGGTATCCCCAGGAGGCCCCATCTGTGGGAGCACACTTGGTGTGCTCAGGCTGTTAAATGCCTGCTCTTAAGATCCAGCTGTCTACAATTACTGTAGGCTCGAATCCCACCAGGCTCAAGGTTGACTCAGCCTTCCATCCTCTGGGGTAGGTAAATGAGGACCCAAGATTGTTGGGGCAATTAGCTGACGTGGTAAAAAAATGCCGCTTAGTAATAAGCAGGCATATACAATGGAATGAAGGCTATTGCTGAGCGCATTGGGTTGTGCTCCAAAAATTGTAAGCCGCCCTGAGTCTTCGGAGAAGGGCGGC
Source organism: Naja naja (assembly GCA_009733165.1). Classification (NCBI taxonomy): domain Eukaryota; kingdom Metazoa; phylum Chordata; class Lepidosauria; order Squamata; family Elapidae; genus Naja; species Naja naja. The sequence continues at coordinate 191,592,925 of CM019148.1, read as the reverse complement.
ATATAAATGTAATTTTAAAAAAAATTGGTGTTTGTCAACGGAAGGAGACATTCTTGCAAGTACCCTGGACCCAAGCCATACAGGGTTTTATAAGTTGTTACCAAAACCTTAAATCTCACACGGAGAGCAACCGGCAGCCAATGCAAGTTGCTCAGAAGGGGTATAATATGGGAGAATCGGGACACTCCCATCACTACCCGCTGGCTGCATTTTGCACCAGCTGAAGTCTCCGTATGAGATGTAGGGGTAGCCCCATATAGAGAGCATTGCAGTAGTCGAGTTTAGAGGTGACGAGCACCTGAGTGACTGTGTGCAGCACATTTCGGTCCAGATATGGGCGGAGCTGGCGTACCAGCCAAACCTGTGCAAATGCCCCCCTGGAGACGGCTCCCACCTGCTCCTCCATACTGAGCCATATGTCCAGGAGGACGCCCAGGTTACGTGCCCTATCCACAGGGGACAACACCTCTCCCCCTATGGATAATGTTGGAATCTCCTGGATTATCCGAGATGACGGTATACACAGCCATTCAATCTTGTTCGGGTTAAGTCTCAGCCTGTTCATTCCCATCCAGTCCCGCACCACCTCCAGGTAATGGGCCATCACGGGGAGGGCATCACTGAGGTGGTTTGGGGTGGAGATGAAACGCTGGATATCATCAGCATACTGGTGATACATCACCCCAAAACCATGGATGATCTCACCCAGCAGCTTCATATAGATGTTGAACAGGAGGGAGAAAGGACCCGACCACTGCAGAACCCCACAAGTGAGGGGCCAAGGGGACAACTGCTCCCCCTGCCAATACTGACAGCGCCCAACCAAAGAGGTAGGGATGAGAACCACCACAGTATGGTGCCCCTTACTCCCAACCCCTCGAGCCGGCGCAGTAGGATACCATGGTCGATGGTATCAAAAGCCGCTGAGAGGTCTAACAGGACCAAGACAAAGGCACAGCCCCTGTCCCGAGCCCTCCAGAGATCATCAATCAGTGCGACCAATGCCGTATCTGTGCTGTACCCGGGCCTGAATCCTGATTGGTATGGGTCCAGGTAATCAGCTTCCTCCAGGAACATCGGTAGCTGCTGCTCCACTACACTCTTGACAACCTTCGCCAAAAAATGAAGGTTGGAGACTGGACGAAAGTTGTCCAAATTGGCTGGGTCCAAGGCAGGCTTCTTTAGGAGGGGCCTCACCACCACCTCCTTCAAGGCATCGGGAAAGACACCCTCTTGTAAAGAAGCGTTGGTAACTGCCTGGAGCCAGTCAAGTGTATCCTCCCGGGTGGCATAAACCAGCCAGGAAGGACATGGGTCCAACAAACATGTAGTGGTGCTCAGCCGCCGCATGGTCCTGTCCACCATATCTGAAGAAACAGGCTCAAACTCCTCCCAGATCAACATGAACAAGACTCGACGCAACCTCTGTCCCCGATTCTAAACCAGGCAGAGTCCAGCCCGGCCGGATCCAAGTGATCTTGTCCGACAGATGTTGACTAAACTCTCAGCACGTCCCTGCGCAGGGTCCCTCCCTCCCTCCAATTAAGGAGGGGCGAGTGACCCTGAACAGGGCGGGGGCGATTATCTGCAGACATGATGAGGGGGGAGAAGTAAACCTTCTTGCCACCTCATCACTGCCAGATAAGTTCTAGAAGCAGATCTTAGCTGGGATTGGTCAGATTCGACCGTGAAGACCTCCACCTGCTCTCAAGGTCCCTCCTCCTATGCTTCATTCTCCGGAGCTCCATGGAAAAACCAAGGAGCTACCTGGGATCTAACTCCACCAGGGGGCACTCCCTCCAGTCCCAACCAGGTCTCCGTGATGCAAGCCAGGTCCGCTTCCTCCTCCTCTATCATCTCACAGAGGAGGGGAGCCTTGTTCCTAGCGGACCTGGCATTAACATAGACCAGCCTGAGCCCAGGGGCCAAACCTCCCATATCCCCAGGGGAGCAAGCTGAGACAAGAGGGTCAGAGTGCACCAGTGCTCTATAAGATAGCACGGGCGTGCTCCCAAAACACGGTATGGCCCTCTGCCTCTTCGTCTCCTGCCATTCCTAATCACCATGGGGATAACCTCCCCCACCCTCCCCCCGGTGCGCCAAGCCCCGACCCACAACCAAACTGCTATGGCCCCCTTCCGACCCAGACTGAGAGAGGATATGACCTGGTGAAGCTCCAACCCAAGTCTAAAATCCACCCCACTCCCTAACCCTTTTAAACCCGATTTAAAAATTTAAACAAAGACAGCTTAAAAACACCCCTCCCCTTCTTTGCACCCTGCCACCTCTCGGAACCCTGAGGTCCATCATCAAGGCAGGCCAACAATAAACCTCCGGGCCACCCTAAGGATTGGGGGACATTCCTCAGGGCCCAAAGTTCTCCAGCTGTGAATGAAATGAGCATAGTTTAAGGAGAAGGTGGAGGTAGATGGTAATGGCCAGATGAAAAAGTCCAAAAGTCCAGGTAGGCCAGCGGTCCATGGTAGACAAAAAGGAAGGACCCCAGAGGACCCTCTCATGATACCCCAGGGGTGGCAGTTGATAAAACCCGCATCCGTCTCTCACCCGATATGCCTCCCAGCTTCATGGACCTGTTGGTCAAAGCGGAGGCGATCCCCACTCCCTTATGACATGCTGCGTCAGCCCCCCCGCTTCTCTGGACAAATGGGTTTTTAACTATTGATTGGCCTTGTCCTGGATTAATTGGCCTAAATATTCAGGAGAGAGGCAAGACCACAGAGTTTTCCTATGCAGGAGCAGTGCCAATAGGATTGGCAATCATCTGACAGCGGCAGAGGTATCAGGCCTGTAGGTGCAAACATTATTATAAACCCTGAGATTGGAATCCTAGTCCAGGCCTGAGCCTTAATTCTTGGTGGGTTAGCTTCAAGTTTCAATACTGCGGGGGGGAGGTGCATTTTGGGACACCAAACAAGGTCCTGAAAATAATTGAATGTCTTCATAAACCCTAAGAGCCCTAGTGGCTTAGAGGTTTGAATGCAGGCTGAGTTTGCCCACTGCCAGGAATTCGATACTGAGCAGGTCAAGGTTGACTCAGCCTTCCATCCTTCTGAGGTTGGTAAAATGAGGACCCAGATTGTTGGGGGCAATATGCTGACTCTGTAAACCACTTAGACTAAGCACTATGAAGCGGCATATAAGTTTAAGTGCTACTGCTTGTGTGTATGTACAGAGTTGAATGAATCCCATATAATAGTTGGGCAATTATTTTAGCTGTAAAAAAAAATTAATTGCTGCGGGATGTAATCTGCCCTGTTGTCCATGAAATTTAATTATTGCTTGTGTACTCTTTTGGGCAGTAGAAGTGACATAATTTACCTGGGCTGTTAATTTCTTTGAGGACTGAAATACTACACCCAAGTATTTAACCTGTTCCAGATCATGGGAATCAATTATCCTTTGTGCTTTGGTCTTTTGTTAGACAAGATTAAGACTTTGGATTTGTCATAATTGATTATTAATTGTTACTCATTACAGTAGGATGCCAGAGTACTTAGTGCCGGCTTCATGCCTACAGAAGACAATGAGAGAAGAACAGCATCATCAATGTAGAGTAAAATTGGGAGATGTCTATTGGCTAATTTAATACCTACTCTCTGGAGAGTTTTAGTCAGAGAATTTATACATATATGTTAAAAAGCAACAGTGCTAGGATGCATCCTTTTTTCACCTCTTGACAGTCTGAATATTGTCAGAAAAGTCTCCTCCCCAGTTACGTCTTACTCTAAGCATGATTTTATCATATAATTCATGAATTAGAAGCAGGAGAATGCAAACCTACATGTATTACTACCATGAGAACAAAAAATAAACAAATGGCATTTATTAAATAGAAATATGCACAAAATTATCATTTGCCATGAAACTGTATACAAAAATGTATGGTCTACAAAATGGGCATACAAAAATGGAGACATTAGGAGACACGTATGTAAAATATGTATAGATATATTTGTGTGCTTCAGTTTTAAAATAGCGGGGTGAACAGAACTTGCAGGCAATAAAATGTGACTTTTGTGAAAATAAAAATCATGGCAAACATGATTGAATTGATAAAACACCATAGAAGATTACAGTACTTTTTTTACTAGAAAGGCTCAACATTTGGGTGTTTGGGGAAAATGCTGATGGAAAAAAACAAACTGAATAGTTCTCAAATATCTATACTCAATTTTTCCCATATCAATTATGAATGGCATTATTTCTTTTTTTTTGTTTCTAGAGGAATACCAACTACATATTATAAAGAAGTAATGTAAACAGATGTACCAAGGCCAGTGGATTCTTCCTCTTGCCATAGCCATAACTTAATAAAACTTGTGAAGTTGAAAAAGCTATCCAGACCACCATGCAGACATAGAAAAAAACTATCCTCCAGACAGAAATACCTTTATGACAATGTCATAAACATTTTACTGGAGCAATCTAGTTTTACTAGTGTCATCACAAAACCAAATTTCTGAAGCTCATTTCATAATTCCAGAGTGGCAATTTTTTCCACTCATATCAATAGCCAACCAACTGCATGCTTAAAGTACTTCTATCCTTCTCACTACTCTATCTGTAGATAAAACATGAAACCATATATCAAATATATTTGTTATGTATGTAGGTTTAAATGTTATTGGTTTATTTGAATTGGTCTTGTAAAATGTCAAATGGTATTGGTTTAAATAGTGCGGGAAGAAGAAACCCTGCACTCCCATTGGCTAGCAGCTACGGCTGCCGGCTATAAGAAGCAGCCGTAGCCTTACCCGGACGGGTCCATTCGAGCTGTTGTCATTAATAAAGTCTTTTGCTGGAATTCCTCGCGTCTGACTCTTCATGCAAACTTAACACTGGCGACGAAGGTGGGATTTCCCTGAAGAGAAGACGACGCGACGAACAAGCAACTGAGCGAGGATGGCTGCGCTGAACACCCCCCAGCACCGTTCGATCCGGCGACGGAAGACTGGGAATCGTATGCAGACCGGTTCCACATGTTCCTGGAAGGGAACGATCTCGCCGGCATCCCGAGAGACGGAAGAGGGCGGTCTTTTCACACACTGCGGTCCGGCAGTCTTCAAAAATGGCGAAGGCGTTGGCGGGAGCAGCAGAATTGAAGGTAATAGAATGGCCCGAATTAGAAAGACTTTTAAGAGCCATTACGCCCCACAAGTATCGTGCCTCATTAAGAGACACGAATTTTACCGTCGGGATCAAGGGGATAGCGAGAGTGTTAATGACTTCGTGGCAAGCTTAAGGGACATTGGGGTGCTTGTGACTTTACCAACGTAGAAGAGGCCATGCGTGATCGGTTTGTTTTGGGCCTTAAAGATAAGATCTTACAAAGCAAACTGTTAATGAAACAAAAATCACGCTTAAAGAGGCTATTGAAGAGGCTGTTTCAGCAGAAGCCACCAAGTCCTCAGCTGCGGCCATGAAAAAGATTAACAAGGCCTCGAGCCAGGCCTCAAGCCATTCTGATGGGGAAAAATCCTCAACAACTCATTGCAAACAAATAGACTCTGATTCGGATAGCAGTGAGGAAGAAGAGGGGATTTTTAAGCTCAGAATGGAGAAGAAAAGAAAAGACTCTGAGAAAAACAGGCAAGGATTCGTTTGCAGAGGCTGTGGGGGGGGGCCACCCCCGCACTGAATGCAAGTTCTTTGACTCCATTTGCCTACGTTGTGAGAAACGGGGCCATATAGCCAGAGTCTGCAAATCATCCAGAACTCACCATTCAGGAAGAAATTTCCTGAGGAAGATTTTAAGCCCAACAATTTAATTGGAAAAAATGGGGCGAAATCCAAAAGCAAATGGCAAGAGTGAAACTCACCAAACAATATCCATTGGTCAGTCTTCACATTTAAATAGCAGAAAAGTACATGTGAAGGTGTTTATTGAAGGGAGACCGTGCCACATGGAAGTGGACTCAGGCTCTTATTTATCTATGGTGTCATGGGACACTATACACAGACTCTTTCCAAGAATTCAGAAAAAAACATTTCCAGAAGCAAGCACTGACCCTCAAAGACTACCAAGGGAACAAGATTCCAGTAGTTGGAGCGAGGGAATTCAACGTGCAGTTTAAAGGCCACACAAACGTTGCCACTGACCATCGTGGACAAGGACGCCCAAGTTTGCTGGGACTTGAGTGGTTCAAGCCACCTTGGCATCGAGGTGACTGGCATCCATCACGTGGAGCAGTTCTGACTGGGAAGAGTCCTTGAAGTCTGAGTTTCCAGAGGTCTTCAGCGAAGGACTGGGCAAGTTAATGGGGACCCCCTATTGCTTTCAGTTTAGACCCCAAGGTGACCCAATTCGTTTAAAAGCCCAGGAGGGTTCCATTTGCTTTAAAGGGAAAAAATTGATGCACAATTAGATAAAGTCATCGCCCAAGGGGTTTGGAACCACTGACCACTCCAGATGGGAAACACCCATAGTCACACCAGTCAAGGCTGATGGGTCAGTGAGAATCTGTGGTGACTACAAGGGGACACTTAAATGCGCTGCAGCAGAGCGCATACCCTGTACCTGGTGTGCATCATTGCTCCATTCCCTTGGCAGGGGTACAGTATTTGCTAAACTGGAATTAGCTCAGCATA
>CM019148.1:191532828-191585316 GCA_009733165.1 Naja naja | reverse complement strand
GCTTATCTAATGTGCATCAATTTTTTCCTTTAAGCAAATGGAACCCTCCTGGGCTTTAAACGAATTGGGGCACCTTGGGGTCTAAACTGAAAGCAATAGGGGTCCCCATATACTTGCCCAGTCCTTCGCTGAAGACCTCTGGAAACTCAGACTTTCAAGGACTCTTCCCAGTCAGAACTGCTCACGTGATGGATGCCAGTCACCTCGATGCCAAGTGGCTGAACCACTCAAGTCCCAGCAAACTTGGGCGATCCTTGTCCACGATGGTCAGTGGCAAACGTTTGGTGGGTTTAAACTGCACGTTGAATTCCCTCGCTCCAACTACTGGAATCTTGTTCCTTGGTAGTCTTTGAGGGTCAGTGCTTGCTTCTGGAAATGTTTTTCTGAATTCTTGGAAAGAGTCTGTGTATAGTGTCCCATGACACCATAGATAAATAGAGCCTGAGTCCACTTCCATGTGGCACGGTCTCCCTTCAATAAACACCTTCACATGTACTTTTCTGCTATTTAAATGTGAAGAATGACCAATGGATATTGTTTGGTGAGTTTCACTCTTGCCATTTGCTTTTGATTTTGCCCCATTTTTCCAATTAAATTGTTGGGCTTAAATCTTCCTCAGGAAATTTCTTCCTGAATGGTGGAGTTCTGGATGATTTGCAGACTCTGGCTATATGGCCCGTTTCTCACAACGTAGGCAAATGGAGTCAAAGAACTTGCATTCAGTGCGGGGGTGGCCCCCCACAGCCTCTGCAAACGAATCCTTGCCTGTTTTTCTCAGAGTCTTTTCTTTTCTTCTCCATTCTGAGCTTAAAAATCCCCTTCTTCCCTCACTGCTATCCGAATCAGAGTCTATTTGTTTGCAATGAGTTGTTGAGGATTTTTCCCCATCAGAATGGCTTGAGGCCTGGCTCGAGGCCTTGTTAATCTTTTTCATGGCGCAGCTGAGGACTTGGTGGCTTCTGCTGAAACAGCCTCTTCAATAGCCTCTTTAAGCGTGATTTTTGGTTTCATTAACAGTTTGCTTTGTAAGATCTTATCTTTAAGGCCCAAAACAAACCGATCACGCATGGCCTTTCTACGTTGGTAAAGTCACAAGCACCCCAATGTCCCTTAAGCTTGCCACGAAGTCATTAACACTCTCGCTATCCCCTTGATCCCGACGGTAAAATTCGTGTTCTTAATGAGGCACGATACTTGTGGGGCGAATGGGCTCTTAAAGTCTTTCTAATTCGGGCCATTCTATTACCTTCAATTCTGCTGCTCCCGCCAACGCCTTCGCCATTTTGAAGACTGCGGACCGCAGTGTGTGAGAAAGACCGCCCTCTTCCGTCTCTCGGGATGCCGGCGAGATCGTTCCCTTCCAGGAACATGTGGAACCGGTCTGCATACGATTCCCAGTCTTCCGTCGCCGGATCGAACGGTGCTGGGGGGGTGTTCAGCGCAGCCATCTCGCTCAGTTGCTTGTTCGTCGCGCGTCTTCTCTTCAGGGAAATCCCACCTCGTCGCCAGTGTTAAGTTTGCATGAAGAGTCAGACGCGAGGAATTCCAGCAAAGACTTTATTAATGACAACAGCTCGAATGGACCCGTCGGGTAAGGGCTACGGCTGCTTCTTATAGCCGGCAGCAGAAGCTGTAGCCAATGGGAGTGCAGGGTTTCTTCCGCACTATTAAAACCAATACCATTTGACATTTTACAAGACCAATTCAAATAAACCAATAACATTTAAACCTACATACATAACAAATATATTTGATATATGGTTTCATGTTTTATCTACAATAGAGTAGTGAGAAGGATAGAGAGTACTTAAGCATGCAGTTGGTTGGCATATGATAGAGTGGAAAAATGCCACTCTGGAAATTATGAAATGAGCTTCAGAAATTTGGTTTTGATGACACTAGTAAAAACTGATTGCTCCAGTAAATGTTTATGACATTGTCATAAAAGGTATTTCTGTCTGGAGGATAGTTTTTTTCTATGTCTGCATGGTGGTCTGGATAGCTTTTTCAACTTCACAAGTTTTATTGTTATGGTATGGCAAGAGGAAGAATCCACTGGCCTTGGTACATCTGTTTACATTACTCTTTTTAATATGTAGTTGGTATTCCTCTAGAAACAAAAAAAAAAGAAATAATATGACATTCATAATTGATATGGAAAAAATTGAGTATGATATTTGAGAACTATTCAGTTTGTTTTTTTCCATCAGCATTTTCCCCAAACACCCAAATGTTGAGCCTTCTAGTAAAAAAAAAAGTACTGTAATCTTCTATGGTGTTTTATCAATTCAATCATGTTTGCCATGATTTTTATTTTCACAAAAGTCACATTTTATTGCCTGCAAGTTCTGTTCACCCTGCTATTTTTAAAACTTGAAGCACACAAATATATCTATACATATTTACATAGTGTCTCCTAATGTCTCCATTTTGTATGCCCATTTGTAGACCATACATTTTTGTATACAGTTTCATGGCAAATGATAATTTTGTGCATATTTCTATTTAATAAATGCCATTTGTTTATTTTTTGTTCTCATGGTAGTAATACATGTAGGTTTGCATTCTCCTGCTTCTAATTCATGAATTATATGATAAAATCATGCTTAGAGTAAGACGTAACTGGGGAGAGGAGACTTTTCTGACAATATTCAGACTGTCAAGAGGTGAAAAAGGATGCATCCTAGCACTGTTGCTTTTAACATATATGTATAAAATTCTCTGACTAAAACTCTCCAGAGAGTAGGTATTAAATTAGCCAATAGACATCTCCCAATTTTACTCTACATTGATGATGCTGTTCTTCTCTCATTGTCTTCTGTAGGCATGAAGCCGGCACTAAGTACTCTGGCATCCTACTGTAATGAGTAACAATTAATAATCAATTATGACAAATCCAAAGTCTTAATCTTGTCTAACAAAAGACCAAAGCAAAAAGGATAATTGATTCCCATGATCTGGAACAGGTTAAATACTTGGGTGTAGTATTTCAGTCCTCAAAGAAATTAACAGCCCAGGTAAATTATGTCACTTCTACTGCCCAAAAGAGTACACAAGCAATAATTAAATTTCATGGACAACAGGGCAGATTACATCCCAGCAGCAATTAATTTTTTTACAGCTAAAATAATTGCCCAACTATTATATGGGATTCATTCAACTCTGTACATACACAATAGCAGTAGCACTTAAACTTATATACCGCTTCATAGTGCTTAGTCTAAGTGGTTTACAGAGTCAGCATATTGCCCCCAACAATCTGGGTCCTCATTTTACCAACCTCAGAGGATGGAAGGCTGAGTCAACCTTGACCTGCTCAGTATCGAATTCCTGGCAGTGGGCAAACTCAGCCTGCATTCAAACCTCTAAGCCACTAGGGCTCTGAGGGTTTATGAAGACATTCAATTATTTTCAGGACCTTGTTTGGTGTCCCAAAATGCTCCCCCCCCAGTATTGAAACTTGAAGCTAACCCACCAAGAATTAAGGCTCAGGCCTGGACTAGGATTCCAATCTCAGGGTTTATAATAATGTTTGCACTACAGGCCTGATACCTCTGCCGCTGTCAGATGATTGCCAATCCTATTGGCACTGCTCCTGCATAGGAAAACTCTGTGGTCTTGGCCTCTCTCCTGAATATTTAGGCCAATTAATCCAGGACAAGGCCAATCAATAGTTAAAAACCCATTTGTCCAGAGAAGCGGGGGGGCTGACGCAGCATGTCATAAGGGAGCTGGGGATCGCCTCCGCTTTGACCAACAGGTCCATGAAGCTGGGAGGCATATCGGGGTGAGAGACGGATGCGGGTTTTATCAACTGCCACCCCCTGGGGTATCATGAGAGGGTCCTCTGGGGTCCTTCCTTTTTGTCTACCATGGACCGCTGGCCTACCTGGACTTTTGGACTTTTTCATCTGGCCATTACCATCTACCTCCACCTTCTCCTTAAACTATGCTCATTTCATTCACAGCTGGAGAACTTTGGGCCCTGAGGAATGTCCCCAATCCTTAGGGTGGCCGGAGGTTTATTGTTGGCCTGCCTTGATGATGGACCTCAGGGTTCCGAGAGGTGGCAGGGTGCAAGAAGGGAGGGGTGTTTTAAGCTGTTTTGTTTAAATTTTAAATCGGGTTTAAAAGGGTTAGGGAGTGGGTGGATTTTAGACTTGGGTTGGAGCTCACCAGGTCATATCTCTCTCTTGGGTCGGAAGGGGGCCATAGCAGTTGGTTGTGGGTCGGGCTTGGCGCACCGGGGAGGGTGGGGGAGGTATCCCCATGGTGATTAGGAATGGCAGGAGACGAAGAGGCAGAGGGCCATACCGTGTTTTGGGAGCACGCCGTGCTATCTTATAGAGCACTGGTGCACTCTGACCCTCTTGTCTCAGCTTGCTCCCCTGGGGATATGGGAGGTTTGGCCCTGGGCTCAGGCTGGGTCTATGTAATGCCAGGTCCGCTAGGAAACAAGGCCCCTCCTCTGTGAGATGATAGAGGAGGAGGAAGAGGACCTGGCTTGCATCACGGAGGAGACCTGGTTGGGACTGAGGGAGGTGCCCCCTGGTGGAGTTAGATCCCAGGTAGCTCCTGGTTTCCATGGAGCCCGGGAGATGAAGCATAGGAGGAGGGACCTTGAGAGCAGGTGGAGGTCTTCACGGTCCGATCTGACCAATCCCAGCTAAGATCTGTTTAGAACTTATCTGGCAGTGATGAGGGTGGCGAAGAAGGTTTACTTCTCCACCTCTCATCATGTCTGCAGTATCGCCCGGCCGCCTGTTCAGGGGTCCCTCGCTCCCTCCTTAATTGGAGGGAGGGAGGGGACCCTGCGCAGGGACGTGCTGAGGAGTTTAGTCAACATCTGTCGGACAAGATCACTTGGATCCGGGCCGGGCTGGACTCTGCCTGGTTAGAATCGGGGACAGAGGTTGCGTCGAGTCTTGTTCATGTGATCTGGGAGGAGTTTGAGCCTGTTTCTTCAGATATGGTGGACAGGACCATGCGAGGCTGAGCACCACTACATGTTTGTTGGACCCATGTCCTTCCTGGCTGGTTTATGCCACCCGGGAGGATACACTTGACTGGCTCCAGGCAGTTACCAACGCTTCTTTACAAGAGGGTGTCTTTCCCGATGCCTTGAAGGAGGTGGTGGTGAGGCCCCTCCTAAAGAAGCCTGCCTTGGACCCAGCCAATTTGGACAACTTTCGTCCAGTCTCCAACCTTCATTTTTTGGCGAAGGTTGTCAAGAGTGTAGTGGAGCAGCAGCTACCGATGTTCCTGGAGGAAGCTGATTACCTGGACCCATACCAATCAGGATTCAGGCCCGGTACAGCACAGATACCGCATTGGTCGCACTGATTGATGATCTCTGGAGGCTCGGGACAGGGGCTGTGCCTTTGTCTTGGTCCTGTTAGACCTCTCAGCGGCTTTTGATACCATCGACCATGGTATCCTACTGCGCCGGCTGAGGGTTGGGAGTAAGGGGCACCATACTGTGGTGGTTCTCATCCTACCTCTTGGGTTGGACGCTGTCAGTATTGGCAGGGGGAGCAGTTGTCCCTTGGCCCCTCACTTGGGGGTTCTGCAGTGGTCGGTCCTTTCTCCCCTCCTGTTCAACATCTATATGAAGCTGCTGGGTGAGATCATCCATGGTTTTGGGTGATGTATCACCAGTATGCTGATGATATCCAGCGTTTCATCTCCACCCCAAACCACCTCAGTGATGCCCTCCCGTGATGGCCCATTACCTGGAGGTGGTGCGGGACTGGATGGGAATGAACAGGCTGAGACTTAACCCGAACAAGATTGAATGGCTGTGTATACCGTCATCTCGGATAATCCAGGAGATTCCAACATTATCCATAGGGGAGAGGTGTTGTCCCCGTGGATAGGGCACGTAACCTGGGCGTCCTCCTGGACATATGGCTCAGTATGGAGGAGCAGGTGGGAGCCGCCTCCAGGGGGCATTTGCACAGGTTTGGCTGGTACGCCAGCGCCCATATCTGGACCGAAATGTGCTGCACACAGTCACTCAGGTGCTCGTCACCTCTAAACTCGACTACTGCAATGCTCTCTATATGGGGCTACCCCTACATCTCATACGAGACTTCAGCTGGTGCAAAATGCAGCCAGCGGGTAGTGATGGGAGTGTCCCGATTCTCCCATATTATACCCCTTCTGAGCAACTTGCATTGGCTGCCGGTTGCTCTCCGTGTGAGATTTAAGGTTTTGGTAACAACTTATAAAACCCTGTATGGCTTGGGTCCAGGGTACTTGCAAGAATGTCTCCTTCCGTTGACAAACACCAATTTTTAAAATTACATTTATATGCCGCCCTTCTCCAAGACTCAGGGCGCTTACAATTTTGGAGCACAACCAACGCGCTCAGCAATAGCCTTCATTCCATTGTATATGCCTGCTTATTACTAAGCGCATTTTTTACACGGTCAGCTAATTGCCCCCAACAATCTTGGGTCCTCAATTTACCTACCCCGAGAGGATGGAAGGCTGAGTCAACCTTGAGCCTGGTGGGATTCGAGCCTACAGTAATTGTAGACAGCTGGATCTTAAGAGCAGGCATTTAACAGCCTGAGCACACCAAAGTGTGCTCCCACAGATGGGGCCTCCTGGGGATACCATCAGCTAAACAGTGTAGGCTGGCAGCCCCTAGGGGTAGGGCCTTCTCTGTGAGGGCGCCCACCCTCTGGAATAACTACCCCTTGAGTTGCGCTGGCCCCTGATCTCCGCTCCTTCTGCTGTGACCTCAAAACATGGCTATTTTTGCAATCCGCCTGGACTGACAGGGAATCGGGTTTTTAATTTGATTGTTTATTTGGCATAATTTAATATCTTTTTAATTTCTTTTAACTTTTGTACTTTCTGTCTTTTTATGTACGCCCTGAGTCCTTCGGGAGAGAGGGTGGCTTATAAGTCCAACTAAATTAAACTAAACTAAAAAGAGTGTTGGAAGTTAAAACCCACCTCTCCTAGAAAAATGAAATATTTTAGGATATATTAAAAGGCAGAATATTTCCCTAAAAGAGAAGTAGAAACTCAGAGAGGCAGAAACTCACCTCCACCTTGTTAATGGACCATTAAGGCCTGGGCCAGTCTATTCTACATAACAAAGATCTACCACCATAAGATAAATTTTATGTTTATTATTTTTTAAGGAATGCTAACCCCACACTTGCATATTAGGTGGCCAAATTTTAATTAGATACATTGTTTTATTGCCCTATTATTTTTCCCCCTTCCCCGATAATAGCTTTCTGTAATACACTATTTCTTTTTTACTGTATTCTTTTATGGTAAAGACTGGTCAAAAACCATAATAAATATACTTGATTTGAATTTCTTATTGTGACTTTCCTATTTACATCTCAAGGTTCTGACCAAGGCTCTGCTCTTACCGTAGCATTTTGTGTGTGTGTGTTTTCCATTTTTCTTTCTGATTCTCTATAATTTGGAGTTTAGGAAGGAGAGACCATCATTCAATAATTCCTCAAGCTCAAGTGTGCTGAGGCCATTGTTATTATTATTGTTATTGATGTCCTTCCTACACTCTCAGTACTAAGGCAAGAAGGCCTGCTTATTTCATTTTTGTGCTCTATTTTTGCAATCTTAGGTAACTGTATTATGAAATATGAAGCGATGTTGTGTATGAAACTTACTAAAGTGTTTTTAAAGCAACAACCAACCAAAAACTATTCAGCCTGAAGGGTAAAGCTGTTACTTTGAAGCTAACTAGGTCATCTTGTACACCATAGCAATTTTATAGTATATTATGAAGCATAATAGGTGTTTGCAATTAACAGGAAAGACAAAAGGACATTTCAGGGCAAGGTGGACTTGATTACATCACTGTGAACCAATATAGTTTTACAATATAGGATCTTACATTAGCTGAATGGATATATAAAAGTACATTCTTAAATGTACCTAATGGTTCCATTTACTGGGTCTGTGAGAAGCCAGTGGGGACCCTGAACCAAGATTCCTCAAAATTTGGGTCTAAGCATGTTATTTCCTATAATGAAATCCCTGTCAGGCTGATTCTGTCCACAGTGATCATATGATGACAGTATCCTAGGTGGAGTACAAAAGTGAGCATAAATAAATAAATAATAGCTCCCCTGTGCTGGTATTTTGGAACTTGAGGGATTTTTTTCAGAATGAGATGGGTAGCATATAAGTTTAATCAACAAACAAATAAATATCAGTCTGCAGAGCTATCTTGCCTAGGCTCTCAAACACTAAATTAACTAAACCTGGGAAATCTTGCATATTTCTAACCTACAAAGAATCCATAATGAGAGAATACCAGAAGTATTAGAAACAAACTGATAAATTGTATTAAATCAGAGCACATGAGCTTCAAGAAGATTAAATATATTCAAGGGGCATTTGGCACATTAATTAACTTGTCCCTGACCATTAGTCTCCTAAAGCTTTTGCCTAATTTCTTGCTTCTCAGGATGAATAGCATTGCAGGAGACTTATACAATTTATAAGTATCTCTAGTATAAGTTTGCTTCTGTGCTCTTACAGCTTCTGGATTCTTTGATTCTTAACTTATAGCTTTAAAGTAAATAATAGTTCCCCTGTCCTGGTAATCTGGAACCCGAGTTCAAATTCTCCATCCAAGATTATTTCTTTTCAGTCTAATGTTTTGGGTCTTCTTGAGGAGAATGGAATAACAGGCACCTGGCATGTCACAGTCCTATTCTAACCTTCTCAACTCTCTCTCTTTTCAAATATTCCTGTAGTTCTCCTTTAGACACAGCTGAAATATATGAGAACCATGTCTAGGTCCTTAAGCAGTCAAGAGAAACATTACTAATCATATCAGCAAACAACAAAAAATTCAGGGCAAAATTCTGCCTGTCAACCCACTCAGGAGAATGTCCTGTAATTTATGAACATGCTAAAGCAGCCTTCTGGGTGCACAGATTTAAAGATGCAAGTAAAAATGTTCAATAATCTCATCCATTATATGGATATAAAAATCTGAATATGTTATTTGAGAAAGTTACCAATCTGATAAGAATTCTGTTCCTCTTGAGTGAATGTCCTTCTTGTGAATAGAGTATGATACTATTATTGTATCAGTGATGCCTGCAACTCATTAGTGAAAAACGGGGAAAAATGCAATGCACATTTTCTAAGTTAGAAATCCAGGCAATAAAGTCAGTATTGGGATATTCAGTATAAGCTTTCTTTGCATGCCTCAGGAGCACTATGTATTTTATTCAAATGCATTTTGACTTTAAAAGGATTCCTCCGTTTTAAATTGCAGCAAAAAACTTTTAAAAACTGCTCTAACAGTATCAGGTTAAACTACATCTACTTTTGAGGAATTCTTTACTCCTGGCAAAACTGAATGGATGGATAAACACACATACGCACACAAAGAGAGAGGAGGGAGGGAGGGAGGGAGGGAGGGAGATTTCTTTTATATACTGTGTAACATTTTGTTTTGAAAATATTCTCAACCACAAGGGGCAGAGGGTAGGGTTAGGCTGCAGCAGGGCCACTAAAAGAAATGCTCTGAATTTGGTGTGAAGATCCAAATGATACATATCAAGGTGGACCCTTATAGAGAGCTTTTCTACCCTGCAGCATTTCTTGAATGATCCGGTGACTTCTCCAGTATGATTATCTGATCATTCTAGATAGATCTCGAGTAAACATTTTGGAACAGAATGCTATGCAAAATGCATATTGAGGCATTTTAATGTAAAGAAAGGCAAAGCAACGCTGAGAGACAGGGTCCAGACAGTCCTTCGTTTCTTGTCACACACACAACGTAGTTTTTTTTTTTTAATGTTGGCTTCTCAAATCCTGGATGGCCAAACATTAAACTCCTGGAAGTCTATACAAGCAGAACAGCATAACACCATAAGAAAACCTATGCAGTTCAGGTTTACAGTGTATGGAGTGGATGTGAGAATAAGCATAGGAATAAGATCTCCTGTTCCAATAAAGGAGAGTATTTGTAACTCAGGGATGAAATGAAGGATATTTGGTGCTCTCTGAGCTTGGTTGATTTTACCTACAGTAGTTTGGGTAACGAAATTGTTAAGTCTGCATGAAGAGTCAGACGCGAAGAGTTCCAGCAAAGAGTTTATTCAGTGACTACAGCTCGAATGGACCCGACTTGGCTTGGCTACAGCTGCCTCTTATAGCTTGCAGCCGTGGTTGCCAGCCAATGGGAGTGCAGGGTTTCTTCCGCACTATTTAAACCAATACCATTTGACATTTTACAAGAACAGTTCAAATAAACCAATAACATTCAAACCTACATACATAACAGCCCTCCCCACTAGGTTCAGTCCATACCAAACCCCAACCTATCTAATGTATTCCTTTAAATAGGTGGGGCTCTTACGTGTAACGTTGAGACCTTCGTGGTTCAGAAGTTTTAACGTTCTCACCCAGTGAGAGGGAAATGTGTCTGCTGACATTTCCCTGTTGGGACTTCCTGTGAAAGAAGACCCTGTTAGACTGTTAGAATCTGGTCTCTCCTCCCAACCCATCTCCATTCCAATGTCAGCACCCAAGTCAGGTAGTGATGTGCAATCTTCCACTTCTAAGGATGGATCTTGGCATTGTGACAGGGTTCGGGATGGTTCCTGTCGTAATGGCTCGTTACACATGGGGTTGATTCTTGCTTGCTGATTTTCCTCCTGTTCCCCCCTTCCCCTAGAAGTGACATCAGGTGAGGAAGCAAGAGAGAGACAGGGCGATGTTCCTGAGGGAACCTGGATCTAAGTTGGTCAATGTGCCTGCTCCAGAGGAGGCCATCCTCTGTTTGTACCCTGTAAGAACGAGGGCCGGTGATGTGAGTTATTTCAGCAGGAATCCACAAAGGTTCACCTATAAGGTTCCTAGCATATACAGAATCTCCCACACTGAAAGAACGAACTTTGGAAGTGGAATCCAGTGGTGCGTTGGGTGCGTAAGTGGGATGAAGGCGGTCAAGGGAAGACCTAAGTTTCCTACCCATCAACAACTCTGCTGGGGACAAGTTATTTGATGGGCTAGGAGTGATGTGCTGAACACTAAGAAGTTTTTCAAGCTTCTCAGTGATGTCCCCAGGACCCAGCTGCTGAAGCTTCTCTTTGGTAAAGCATACCATGCGTTCAGCCTGGCCATTAGCTGAAGGGTGCCCAGGGGCAGTAAGGGCATGTCTGATACCCTGTTGTGCTAGAAAGGATTCAAAAATGTTAGATGTGAATTGAGGGCCATTGTCAGAGACAAGGACATCTGGTAACCCATGGGTTACAAACAATTTTCTGAGCTGCTTGATGACAGCCTCAGTTGTAGTGGATGTCATGGGAATTACCTCTAGCCATTTGGAATATGCATCTACTATAACTAGAAAAGTGTGCCCTCTCGTAGGGCCCGCGAAATCAATGTGGATCTAGACCATGGGCCCCTAGGACATTCCCATTCCTGTGTGGGGGCGTGAGGTGGAGCAGGGCTGACTACCTGGCAATTGGGACAAGATGCTACCCAGTTTTCAACCATTTTGTCAATACCTGGCCACCATACATAACTCCTGGCCAATCCCTTCATCCTTACAATCCCATGATGACCCTCATGTAACATTTCCAAAACCTCCCTTTGCAGTTTTGCAGGAATAACCACCCTGTTACCCCACAAAATACATCCTCTTAATACAGATAATTCAGTTTGCCTGGACTTAAAAGGTTGGGCAAGGTGAGGTAGATCTTGAAGAGGCCAACCTTTCTTAATCCAGCCTATAACAGGTGCCAACACAGTGTCTTTGGCAGTCTCTCTGGCAATCTCAGCAGCATGGACTGGAAGCTTAGCATCAGTCTCTAGGAAAAAGGTGTGTGTTTCAAGTTCAAAGTCCTCCTTGTGGCAAGGCAGTGGGCAACGACTCAGTGCATCAGCATGTCCAATGTCCTTGCCAGGCCTGTGAATCAGTTTGTATGAATAGGCTGCAAGAAATTCAGTCCATCTCAGCATTCTTGGTGACAGGATATTAGGTGTAGGTTTGTCTCCTGCCACAATGCCTAATAAAGGTTTGTGATCTGTAACAATGGTGAATGACCTGCCATACAGATATTCATGAAATTTCTTAACAGCTGCAACAACTGCTAATGCCTCCTTGTCCAGTTGGCTATAATTCCTCTCTGCTTTGGACAAAGTGCGAGAGTAAAATGCAATAGGAGCTTCTCTTCCACTGGGAAGCCTGTGACTCAAACCCCTCCCACTCCAAAGGGGATGCATCACAAGTCAGAACAACAGGCAAATTCTCAGAGAATTGTATCAATACAGCATCAGATGTGATTAGTCTCTTAATGCTGATAAATGCTGATTGTTCCTTCCTCCCCAGATCCAAATAGCCTTCTTATCAAGCAGGCGATATAAAGGTTCAGCAATGGATGCTTTGTGAGGTAGAAACATGTGATAAAAGTTAATGAGTCCAAGGAAGGCTTGTAAATCTGTCTTGCATTTAGGTTTAGGGGCTTCCTTGATTGCTTTAACTTTGGCATCAGTAGGGTGGATGCCATGCTTGTCAATCATGTAGCCCAGGAACTCAACTCTGTCTGTTTTGAGTGTGCATTTGTCTTCCTTGACTTTAAACCCGCTTTTCTGAATCTGGTAAGGATTTCTCTGAGTCTTTCTTGAAGATGAGTGTCATTTTCAGCAGAGATTAACACATCATCAAAGTAAGGCACTACCCCTGGCAGTCCTTGCAACATTCTTTCCATAAGGCTTTGAAAAATGCCAGGTGCCACGCTTACTCCAAATTGCAACCTTTTACATTTGAAAGCACCTCTATGAGTCACAATTGTTTGGGACTCTGCAGTGGCATCATCAACTGTTAATTGTTGATATGCTTGAGCCAAGTCCAGTTTGGCAAATACTGTACCCCTGCCAAGGGAATGGAGCAGATGATGCACAACTGGTACTGGGTATGCGCTCTGCTGCAGCACATGGTTAAGTGTCCCCTTATAGTCACCACAGATTCTCACTGACCCATCAGCCTTGACTGGTGTGACTATGGGTGTCTCCCATCTGGAGTGGTCAGTAGGCTCTAAACCCCTTGAGCAATGAGTTTATCTAATTGTGCATCAATTTTTTCCTTTAAAGCAAATGGAACCCTCCTGGGCTTTAAACGAATGGGGGCACCTTGGGGTCTAGGCTGAAAGCAATAGGGGTCCCCATATACTTGCCCAGTCCTTCGCTGAAGACCTCTGGAAACTCAGACTTCAAGGACTCCTCCCATTCAGAGCTGCTCACGTGATTGATGCCAGTCACCTCGATGCCTAGTGGCTTGAACCACTCAAGTCCCAGCAAGCTTGGGCGATCCTTGTCCACGATGGTCAGAGGCAAAGTTTGGTGTGGCCTTTAAACTGCACGTTGAAATCTCTTGCTCCAACTACTGGAATCTTGTTCCCTTGGTAGTCTTTGAGAGTCAGTGCTTGCTTTGGAAATGTTTCTTCTGAATGTTGGGAAGAGTCTGTGGATAGTGTCCCATGACACCATAGATAAATAAGAGCCTGAGTCCACTTCCATTTGGCAAGGCCTTCCTTCAATAAACACCTTCACGGTACTTTTCTGCTTTTTAAGGGTGAAGAATGACCAATAGTGATTGTTTGGTGAGTTTCATCTTGCCATTTGCTTCTGAATTTCCCCCATCTTGTCAAGGAAATTGTTGGGCATAAAGTCTTTGTCAGGAAATTTTTTCCTACTAGGTGGAGTTCTGGATGATTTGCAGACTCTGGC
Organism: Naja naja; assembly: GCA_009733165.1. NCBI lineage: Eukaryota > Metazoa > Chordata > Lepidosauria > Squamata > Elapidae > Naja > Naja naja. The sequence goes on along the minus strand of CM019148.1, from coordinate 191,571,567 downwards.
TAGGTGACCCGTTTCTCACAACGTAGGCAGATGGAGTCAAAGAACTTGCATTCAGTCGGGGTGCCCCCCCCCCACAGCCTCTGCATAGAATCCTTGCCTATTTTCCAGAGTCTTTTCTCTTCTTCTCCATTCTGAGTCTAAAATCCCTCCTCTGCTCACTGCAATCTGAATCAGAGTCTATTTGTTCGCAATGGGCTGTTGTGGATTTTTCCCCATCAGAATGGCTTGAGGCCTGGCTTGAGGCCTTGTTAATCTTTTTCATGGCCGCTGCTGAGGACTTGGTGGCTTGCTGAAACAGCTTCTTCAATGGCCTCTTTAAACGTGATCTTAGGTTTCATTAACAGTTTGCTTTGTAAGACCTTATCTTTGAGGCCTAAAACAAACCGATCACGCATGGCCTCTTCTAAGTTGGTAAAATCACAAGCACCCCCAATGTCCCTTAAACTTGCCATGAAGTCATTAACATTCTCACTTTCCCCTTGATCCCGATGGTAAGATTTGTGTCTCTTAATGAGGCACGATAGTTGTGGGGCGTAATGGGCTCTTAAAAGTTTCTCTAAATCAGGCCATTCCATTACCTTCAACTCTGCAGCTCCCGCTAACGCCTTCGCCATTTTGAAGACTGCCGGACCACAGTGCGTGAGAAATACCGCCCTCTTCCGTCTCTCGGGAATGTCGGCGAGGTCGTTTCCTTCCAGGTACATCTGGAAGCGATCCGCATACAATTCCAATCTTCCGTCGCCAGATCGAACGGGGGGGGGGTGTTCAGCGCAGCCATCTCGCTCTTTTGCTTGTTCTTTGCGTCGTCTTCTCTTCAGGGAAATCCCATCCTCGTCGCCAGTGTTAAGTCTGCATGAAGAGTCAGACACGAGGAGTTCCAGCAAAGAGTTTATTCAGTGACTACAGCCTCGAATGGACCGAGTTGGCTTGGCTACGGCTGCCTCTTATAGCCTGCAGCCGTGGTTGCAGCCAATGGGAGTGCAGGGTTCTTCCTGCACTATTTAAACCAATACCATTTGACATTTTACAAGAACAGTTCAAATAAACCAATAACATTCAAACCTACATACATAACAGAAATGTCAGTAAGAAAACAACCAAGCTCTGAGAGCACCAAAGACCTCTTGATTCCTGTTCTCTCCACACATTTGTGTCTAGGGTTGGTATCTGTAGATGTTACAATCTAAACCTTATCAAAATCAAAATTTCTATAGCTTATATTTTTCAAGAGAAAGGCTCTTCATGTCGTAGTCTTATATTACTGAAAAAAATGAAGGAAGGCACACCATTTTATTTAAAGCTATAAAGAAGTGGATGAATATAAGCACTGAATTCAAACTTGGGTTTGAAACTTTGTTCCTCCACAGCAATCTTCTCAGTTATAACTGATTAAAACATAACTTTATTCTAAAACATTCCATTTTTCTCTTTACATAACCAATAAAGTCCAATAAATTGCTGATCATTGACCTCACATCTATATCTGAATAGGTTCATTCTGAGTACTATTTTTCTAACCCAATCCGGATGACTGGATGTTAGAACTCAGGAAAGGGCTCTTAAAAAATATTATTAGTTAAGTTAATTAATGTCCCAAATGCCCTTAAATATATTTAATCTTCTTCAAGCTCATATGGAATCATTTAAAACCAATTTATCAGTTTGTTTCTGGTACTTCTGGTATTCTCTCATTATGTGGACCCTTTGTAGGTTAGAAATATTCAAGACTTCCCAGGTTTAGTTAATTAGTGCTATGGTTTTATTTAAGAATGCTAACAGTTTGCACCTCTAAAATATTTTAATTAAATGAGGCAAATGTGTTTTGTGTTTTGGAAACATACCAAAAGCTATAGGCACATCAGGAGTTCATTTCTAATGAAATTTCTTTAAGGCTTTTGACATAATATATATAAGAAGTTCTTAGCCTGGAAAGTAGAAAGGGATATTTTGCCTTTTATGTATCTTTTCTTTAAACAACAATAATAATCTAATCAGCTTCCCCAACCTGGTATTGTCCATATGTTTTGCCACTAGCCAAGCTGGCTAGGAACTCTGGGAACTGACTCCAACGTATCTGGAGGGCACCAAGTTGAGAAAGGTTGAACTTCATAGTTATTGTTTTCTAATCTTCAGGTGATAACTAATGTAACATTCAGAAGTAGGACTGTTCAGAAGGATTTCATATAATCCAAATATCTAAGCAAATATACCTGATTTGCACTGCCCAGGCAAATAAGTGTAAGAGAATTCAGCAGCCCTTTGATTTTTGCACTTTACTGAATTTTGCAATTCAGTTCTCATCTTAGCACACACACACTCTTTCCCAGTTAAATAGAGAGAAAAATATAGACCAAAAGAAGTCTTGTAGAATAAAAGGTTTATATCAAAAGGCTTTTCTAGTTTTTAAAAATGTTCTAATAATGTGGTTTTTACTGTGGTGGCAGATTGATGCCAAAATGAGATGCAAGGGCCTCATGAATGGAGTGGCAGGGACTGGTTTAGATCAACCCTCCCTTATCCAGAAGGCGAGAAAAGATATTCCTTCATCATCTTGACCCTCATATCCAAAGGAAATCCAACTGGAAAAGATAAAAATGCTGCTAATTCAAATAAGCAGTTGGGAAACGGCTGGCTCCAGCTTTAAGAACTGCAATTTGCTTTCAGGTCTGTAGTCTAATTTTCTTTTGGGTTATTAAAAGATGTTTGAATGTGACAGGCACTGCAAGATCTCTGCAAAGGGGGGGGAGGAAGTTTATCCCCATCCGCCTATCTTTAGAAGAATTTTACTACAATGCAGCAAGGTTGTTTACCTTAGCTCCTTCACAAAAAGATAATCCAACAAATTACATTAATTATAAACCAATATGTTCTGTTCAATTCCCTCATGAGCAAACCTGGGTATGAGCATCTGCTCTTATTTCTAAACTGGGTTTTGAGGACAAGATTCACAACAATGCTCAATCTATAATTAACACACACAAAAATTAAAGATGCAACATCCTTGCATCCGCCTTTGGAGGCAGCTTGGCTTCTGAATAGGCACTGCATTGTCTGGCAGATTTAACTCAGTTTTAAGATAGGTTTAAACTATTTACATTTTTGTTGAACTTAAAATAAACATGAAAATATTTTCCATATTTGGGGTGGAGGTTCATTAATTTCCCTGTGTGGTACATTTCCCTCCCTCTTCATCTTTAGTTGTGGTTCCCAAGATCCTCCTGTATTGCATCCTCTGGATGCCAAAATATGGTTTATTCAGTCATTATATATACAACTTGCTTTGTGAAGAAATGATCTGTTTGCAATATGCTTTTTAATAAAGCTGTCGATTTGTGAGGATTTTTTTTTGTTGGTGTTGTTTCATTTGGCTAATCAGATTCCTCTGTTCATTTGACCTGGTTACCAAAAGCAATACATGCTGGAAAAAATGCACTAGAACATCGCCAGACAAGTTGCAATATGGAGGCATAGCAGAAAAACCCAGGTTTTCTTGGGTCCTGGGCAATGATTTGTAAATATCAGACTTTCTTTCTCCTTCCTACAGTGGGTGGGTTAAAAGAGAAGCAGTCTGCTAATGTTCTATCAAGACAACATGGGATGGAAATAGGCCAATTTCCCTCAAACAACATAGCTCTGCTGTAATTCAGACATTGGGTAATCTGGACATAATAAAAACTCTTTAAAAGTACTCCTCATTTACTGCTTCATTTAATGACAATTCAAAGTTACGATGGTGTAAAAAATACAGCTTGCAATCAATCCCCACATTTCTAACCAATGCAGCAGTAAAGTGATTGTCATTTGGGTTCTTCTCAACCAGCTTCTTACAAGCAGAGTTAATGGAGAAACACAGAAGTAAAATCATAGGCCTCAGTCGTGTGGTGTCTCATTTAATGACCAAATGGGCAATAAGGTCACAAGGAGTGGTCTGGGGGGCGATGACATTGTTATCCACCCCGTTTCATGGTCAGACCACTATCTCCGTGGCTGGTCTTCCATCAAGTGCCCACACCGCTGGGATGAGGAGCCACTTAGATGGTTCCGCCCCAGACGCCTGATGGACCCGAGAGGTTCCAGGCAGAGCTGGGGTTCTTTCCTGCATCCCTTACCCACAGCCCTGCCGAAGTCCTTGTGGCTACCTGGCAACAGTCGGCCACGGGGGCTCTCGACAGGGTTGTCCCCATGCGTCCCCTTACTGGCGAGATCCCGGTCAGCTCCCTGGTATACCGAGGAGCTCCGGGAGATGAAGCGTCGTAGAAGGGGACTAGAGAGCAGGTGGAGGGCGACCCACTCCGGATCTGACTGAGCCCAGCTAAGAGCCCATATTAGGACTTACCTGGTTGTGGTGAGGGCGGCGAAAAGATCTTATTTCTCACCCTCATAGCATCCGCAGGCCCAGCCGCCACCGTTTGGGGTCGCCCAATGCCTCCTGCAGCTGGGGTGGTGGTGGACCCTTTGCGGGGCAGAGCTGAGGAATTTGGTCAGTATCTGCAGGATAAAATCGCTCAGATCCGGGAAGGGTTGCGCCGGACTTGCAGTGGCCTGAGGATGGGGATGCGAGTGGTCTGGCCAATGTGACCTGGACTGAGTTTGAACCTGTTTCTGAGGATGAAGTGGACAGGATTATGTGGCGCTGAGCTCCACCACATGTTTATTGGACCCGTGCCCTTCCTGGTTGGTTTATGCTCCAGGGAGGTCACGTGGGCTGGCTCGGGCAGTGGTCAATGCTTCGTAAGGGAGGGGCTGTTCCCTGCCGCTCTGAAAGAAGTGGTGGTGAGGCCCTCCTGAAGAAGCCTGCCCTTGACCCAGCCGCATTGAACAACTTTCGTCGGTCTCCAACCTTCGCTTTTAGCGAAGGTTGTTGAGAGTGTGGTGGCCCAGCAATTGCCACTTTTCCTGGAGGAAGCGGACTACCTGGATCCATACCAATCGGGCTTCCGGCCGGGTACAGCACGGAGACAGCATTGGTCGCATTGATTGATCTCTCTAGGGCTCGGGACAGGGGTTCTTCCTCTGTCCTGGTCCTGTTAGATCTCTCAGTGGCTTCGATACCATCGACCATGGTATCCTGTTGCGACATCTCGGGGGCTGGAGTGGGAGGGAGGCACTGTTTACAGTGGTTCTCCTCCTACCTTCGGGACGTTCGCAAACAGTGTTGGCAGGGGGCAGAGGTCGACTCCAAGGTATCTCACTTGTGGGGTGCCCAGGGGTCGGTTCTCTCACCCCTCCTGTTCAACATTTATATGAAGCCACTGGGTGAGATCATCCGTGGCTTTGGGGTGAGTTATCATCAGTATGCTGATGATACACAGTTATACATCTCACCCCAGGCCACATCAGTGATGCTCTCTCCGTGATGTCCCGTTGTCTGGAAACAGTGCGGATCTGGATGGACAGGAACATGCTTGACTCAATCCAGCCAAGACAGAGTGGCTGTGCATACCGACATCTCAGGTCCAGTTTGATATTCCATCTTTGGTCATGGGGGAGGAGGTGTTGCCCCCATGGACAGGGCAGGAATCTGGGGGTCCTCCTGGACTCACGGCTCAAATTGGAGGAGCAGGTGGGGGCCGTGGCCAGGGGGGCCTTTGCCCAGATCCGGCTGGTTCACCAGTTGTGCCCATTCCTGGACCGAGATGCCCTGCGCACAGTCACTCAGGCGCTCGTCATTTCCCGACTCGACTCTGACTACTGTAACGCTCTCTACTTAGGACTGCCCTTGCATACCACTCGGAGGCTTCAACTGGTGCAGAATGTGGCCGCGCGGGTAGTGATGGGAGCGTCCTGATCACTCCCATATTACCCCCTCCTGCGCGACCTACATTGGCTTCTGGTGCCCCCAGGTGAGATTCAAGGTTTTGGTGTTAACATTCAAAGTCCAGCATGGCATGGGTCCAGGTTATTTACAGAACGCTCCTCCCAACATCAAATACAACCCCTGTACGGGCGCACAGACGGGTCTCCTCGGGGTGCCGCGTCTGGACTCAATGTCGCTTGGCGGCGACCCGGGGGAGGGCTACTCTGTGGCGGCTCCACTCTGTGGAATCTTCTTCTGCTGAGCTCCGGCTGGCCCCTGATCGCACGCACTTCCCCATGATTTGAAGACCTGGCTCTTTTCACAATCCGGGCTGTGCTGATTCTCTGGGGGCTGGTTTTTAACTATGGGTTTTTAACTTTAATTCGGCTTAATCTGTTTAATATGTTTTTAATTAATTTATTTGTATGTGTTGTATTTTTAGCTGTGACTGCCCTCTTCCTTTGAAGGGGGTGGGCATATATAAGTTGATTAATAAATAAATAAATAAGAAATAATGTCTCTGCATCCTAACAACATAGAGCAAATGAGACTTGGAGTAAGTGGGAAAGTTCCTTCTGATAATGTTAGGGAGCCAATAAGAGGACTTGCCGAGCCAAGGATTTCATCCCAGGATGGGGGAATGCAGCTCCTTTTTGCCAGTATGACCAGAATGTATCCCATATGCTAAAAATATCAGATTCAGATCTGCAGGGAGAAATTATTTAATTTCAGGGAACTTCAAAATTCCAGTGTACCAATCAGTCCAGGGAGAAGAATAAAAACTCTGCCTCTGGAGTACAAAGATAAACTAGGACTTCCAGATACACTACTACAGTACTCATTGTCCTTTGCCACTGGTAAAGAACATGCTTACCTCTTTGGATCTAGGGTCCTTCCTGTGCTACCTTGTGGGAGACATTTAAATGGAAAGGCCCATAACCCTACAAATGGTTCTTGTTTAGAGACCACAATTGGGATTGGCCACTCTGTCATTAAGTCCTGTGGTTGCTAAGTAGAAAAATCACATGATCACAACAGACTTATTTATTTATTTATTATTTATTTATTAATCGACTTATATGCCACCCCCTCCAAAAAGGGCTGGGGCAGCTCACAGCTAAAAAATACAACAATAAATAAATTAGCTAAAACATATTAAACAGATTAAAGCCGATTAAAGTTAAAAACCCCATAGTTAAAATAAACCAGCCCCCAGAGAATCAGCATAGCCCGGACTGTGAAAAGAGCCAGGTCTTCAGATCATGGTGGAAGGTGCGGAGATCAGGGGCCAACCGGAGCTCCAGCAGAAGAAGATTCCACAGAGTGAGAGCCGCCACAGAGTAGGCCCTCCCCCGGGTCGCCGCCAAGCGACATTGAGTCGCAGACAGCACCCCGAGGAGACCCCGTCTGTGCGCCCGTACAGGGTGGTTGGTATTTGATGCTGGGAGGAGTCGTTCTCGTAAATAACCTGGACCCATGCCATGCTGGACTTTGAATGTTAACACCAAAACCTTGAATCTCACCTGGAGGGCAACCAGAAGCCAATGTAGGTCGCGCAGGAGGGGTGTAATATGGGAGTATCAGGACGCTCCCATCACTACCCGCGCGGCCACATTCTGCACCAGTTGAAGCCTCCGAGTGGTATGCAAGGGCAGTCCTAAGTAGAGAGCGTTACAGTAGTCAAGTCGCATTCGAGAAGTCGGGAAATGACGAGCGCCTGAGTGACTGTGCGCAGGGCATCTCGGTCTAGGAATGGGCACAACTGGTGAACCAGCCGGATCTGGGCAAAGGCCCCCCTGGCCACGGCCCCCACCTGCTCCTCCAATTTGAGCCGTGAGTCCAGGAGGACCCCCAGATTCCATGCCCTGACCATGGGGGGCAACACCTCCTCCCCCATGACCAAAGATGGAATATCCAAACTAGACTGAGATGTCGGTATGCACAGCCGTCTGTCTTGGCTGGATTGAGTCGAAGCATGTTCCTGTCCATCCAGATCCGCACTGTTTCCAGACAAGGGACATCACGGAGAGAGCATCACTGATATGGCCTGGGTAGGAGTATAACTGTGTATCATCAGCATACTGATGATAACTCACCCCAAAGCCACGGATGATCTCACCCAGTGGCTTCATATAAATGTTGAACAGGAGGGGTGAGAGAACCGACCCCTGGGACACCCCACAAGTGAGATACGTTGGAGTCGACCTCTGCCCCCCTGCCAACACTGTTTGCGAACGTCCCGAAAGGTAGGAGGAGAACCACTGTAAAACAGTGCCTCCCACTTCCAGCCCCCCGAGATGTCGCAACAGGATACCATGGTCGATGGTATCGAAAGCCACTGAGAGATCTAACAGGACCAGGACAGAGGAAGAACCCCTGTCCCGAGCCCTAGAGAGATGATCAATCAATGCGACCAATGTTGTCTCCGTGCTGTACCCGGGCCGGAAGCCCGATTGGTATGGATCCAGGTAGTCCGCTTCCTCCAGGAAAAGTGGCAATTGCTGGGCCACCACTCTCAACAACCTTCGCTAAGAAGCGAAGGTTGGAGACCGGACGAAAGTTGTTCAATGCGGCTGGGTCAAGGGCAGGCTTCTTCAGGAGGGGCCTCACCACCACTTCTTTCAGAGCGGCAGGGAACAGCCCCTCCCTTAACGAAGCATTGACCACTGCCCAGAGCCATCAAGACGGACCTCCCTGGAGGCGTAAACCAACCAGGAAGGGCACGGGTCCAATAAACATGTGGTGGAGCTCAGCCGCCACATAATCCTGTCCACTTCATCCTCAGAAACAGGTTCAAACTCAGTCCAGGTCACATTGGCCAGACCACTCGCATCCCCATCCTCAGGCCACTGCAAGTCCGAGCGCAACCCTTCCCGGATCTGAGCGATTTTATCCTGCAGATACTGACCAAATTCCTCAGCTCTGCCCCGCAAAGGGTCCACCACCACCCCCCAGCTGCAAGAGGCATTGGGCGACCCCAAACAGGGCGGCTGGGCCTGCGGATGCTATGAGGGCGGAGAAATAAGATCTTTTCGCCGCCCTCACCACAACCAGGTAAGTCCTAATATGGGCTCTTAGCTGGGCTCAGTCAGATCCGGAGTGGGTCGCCCTCCACCTGCTCTCTAGTCCCCTTCTACGACGCTTCATCTCCCGGAGCTCCTCGCATACCAGGGAGCTGGCGGGATCTGCGCCGAGTAAGGGACGATGGGGACAACCCTGTCGAGAGCCCCGTGGCCGACTGTTGCCAGGTAGCCACAAGGACTTCGCAGGGCTGTGGGTAAGGGATGCAGGAAAGAACCCCAGCTCTGCCTGGAACCGCCAGGGTCCATCAGGCGCCTGGGGCGGAACCATCTAAGTGGCTCCTCATCCCAGCGGTGTGGGGCAGCTTGATGGAAGACCAGCCACAGGAGATAGTGGTCTGACCATGAAACGGGGTGGATAACAATGTCATGCCCCCAGACCACTCCTTGTGACCTTATTGCCCATTTGGTCATTAAATGAGACACCACACGACTGAGGCCTATGATTTTACTTCTGTGTTCTCCATTAACTCTGCTTGTAAGAAGCTGGTTGAGAAGAAACCCAAATGACAATCACTTTACTGCTGCATTGGTTAGAAATGTGGGGATTGATTGCAAGCTGTATTTTTACACCATCGAACTTTGAATTGTCATTAAATGAAGCAGTAAATGAGGAGTACTTTTAAAGAGTTTTTATTATGTCCAGATTACCCAATGTCTGAATTACAGCAGAGCTATGTTGTTTGAGGGAAATTGGGCCTATTTCCATCCCATGTTGTCTTGATAGAACATTAGCAGACTGCTTCTCTTTTAACCCACCCACTGTAGGAAGGAGAAAGAAAGTCTGATATTTACAAATCATTGCCCAGGACCCAAGAAAACCTGGGTTTTCTGCTATGCCTCCATATTGCAACTTGTCTGGCGATGTTCTAGTGCATTTTTCCAGCATGTATTGCTTTTGGTAACCAGGTCAAATGAACAGAGGAATCTGATTAGCCAAATGAAACAACACCAACAAAAAAATCCTCACAAATCGACAGCTTTATTAAAAAGCATATTGCAAACAGATCATTTCTTCACAAAGCAAGTTGTATATATAATGACTGAATAAACCATATTTTGGCATCCAGAGGATGCAATACAGGAGGATCTTGGGAACCACAACTAAAGATGAAGAGGGAGGAAATGTACCACACAGGGAAATTAATGAACCTCCACCCCAAATATGGAAAATATTTTCATGTTTATTTTAAGTTCAACAAAAATGTAAATAGTTTAAACCTATCTTAAAACTGAGTTAAATCTGCCAAGACAATGCAGTGCCTATTCAGAAGCCAAGCTGCCTCCAAAGGATGCAAGGATGTTGCATCTTTAATTTTGTGTGTGTAATTATAGATTGAGCATTGTTGTGAATCTTGTCCTCAAAACCCAGTTTAGAAAATAAGAGCAGATGCTCATACCCAGGTTTGGCTCATGAGGGAATTGAACAGAACATATTGGTTTATAATTAATGTAATTTGTTGGATTATCTTTTGTGAAGGAGCTAAGGTAAACAACCTTGCTGCATTGTAGTAAAATTCTTCTAAGCGTAGAGGCGGATGGGATAAACTTCTCCCCTTTGCAGAGAGATCTTGCAGTGCCTGTCACATTCAACATCTTTAATTAACCCAAAAGAAAGAATTAGACTACAGACCTGAAAGCAAATTGCAGTTCTTAAAGCTGGAGCCAGCCGTTTCCCAACTGCTTATTTGAATTAGCAGCATTTTTATCTTTTCCAGTTGGATTCCTTTGGATATGGGGGTCAAGATGATGAAGGAATATCTTTTTCTCGCCTTCTGGATAAGGGAGGGTTGATCTAAACCAGTCCCTGCCACTCCATTCATGAGGCCCTTGCATCTCATTTTGGCATCAATCTGCCACCACAGTAAAAACCACATTATTAGAACATTTTAAAAACTAGAAAAGCCTTTTGATATAAACCTTTTATTCTACAAGACTTCTTTTGGTCTATATTTTCTCTCTATTTAACTGGGAAAGAGTGTGTGTGTGCTAAGATGAGAACTGAATTGCAAAATTCAGTAAAGTGCAAAATCAAAGGGCTGCTGAATTCTCTACACTTATTTGCCTGGGCAGTGCAAATCAGGTATATTTGCTTAGATATTTGGATTATATGAAATCCTTCTGAACAGTCCTACTTCTGAATGTTACATTAGTTATCACCTGAAGATTAGAAAACAATAACTATGAAGTTCAACCTTTCTCAACTTGGTGCCCTCCAGATACGTTGGAGGTCAGTTCCCAGAGTTCCTAGCCAGCTTGGCTAGTGGCCAAAACATATGGACAATACCAGGTTGGGGAAAGCTGAGTTAGATTATTATTGTTGTTTAAAGAAAAGATACATAAAAAGGCAAAAATATCCCTTTCTACTTTCCAGGCTAAGAACTTCTATAATATATTATGTCAAAAGCCTTAAAGAAATTTCATTCAAAATGAACTCCTGATGTGCCTATAGCTTTTGGTATGTTTCCAAAACACAAAACACATTTGCCTCATTTAATTAAAATATTTTAGAGGTGCAAACTGTTAGCATTCTTAAATAAAACCATAGCACTAGATTAACTAAACCTGGGAAGTCTTGAATATTTCTAACCTACAAAGGGTCCACATAATGAGAGAATACCAGAAGTACCAGAAACAAACTGATAAATTGTTTTAAATGATTCCATATGAGCTTGAAGAAGATTAAATATATTTAAGGGGCATTTGGGACATTAATTAACTTAACATAATATATTTTTAAGAGCCCTTTCCTGAGTTCTAACATCCAGTCATCCGGATTGGGTTAGAAAAATAGTACTCAGAATGAACCTATTCAGATATAGATGTGAGGTCAATGATCAGCAATTTATTGGACTTTATTGGTTATGTAAAGAGAAAAATGGAATGTTTTAGAATAAAGTTATGTTTTAATCAGTTATAACTGAGAAGATTGCTGTGGAAGGAACAAAAGTTTCAAACCCAAGTTTGAAATTCAGTGCTTAATATTCATCCACTTCTTTATAGCTTTAAATAAATGGAGTGTGCCTTCCTTCATTTTTTTCAGTAATATAAGACTACGACATGAAGAGCCTTTCTCTTGAAAAATATAAGCTATAGAAATTATGATTTTGATAAGGTTTAGATTGTAACATTCTACAGATACCAACCCTAGACAACAAATGTGTGGAGAGAACAGGAGATCAAGAGGTCTTTGGTGCTCTCAGAGCTTGGTTGTTTTCTTACTGACATTTCTGTTATGTATGTAGGTTTGAATGTTATTGGTTTATTTGAACTGTTCTTGTAAAATGTCAAATGGTATTGGTTTAAATAGTGCAGGAAGAAACCTGCACTCCCATGGCTGGCAACCACGGCTGCAGGCTATAAGAGGCAGCCGTAGCCAAGCCAACTCGGGTCCATTCGAGCTGTAGTCACTGAATAAACTCTTTGTTGAACTCCTCGGTCTGACTCTTCATGCAGACTTAACACTGGCGACGAGGATGGATTTCCTGAAGAAGAAGACGACGCAAAGAACAAGCAAAAGAGCGAGATGGCTGCGCTGAACACCCCCCCAGCCCCGTTGATCTGGCGACGGAAGATTGGGAATTGTATGCGGATCGCCCAGATGTACCTGGAAGGAAACGACCTCGCCGACATTCCCGAGAGACGGAAGAGGGTGGTATTTCTCACGCACTGTGGTCCGGCAGTCTTCAAAATGGCGAAGGCGTTAGCGGGGAGCTGCAGAGTTGAAGGTAATGGAATGGCCTGATTTAGAGAAACTTTAAGAGCCATTACCCACAACTATCGTGCCTCATTAAGAGACACAAATCTTACCATCGGGATCAAGGGGAAAGTGAGAATGTTAATGACTTCATGGCAAGTTTAAGGGACATTGGGGGTGCTTGTGATTTTACCAACTTAGAAGAGGCCATGCGATCGGTTTGTTTTAGGCCTCAAAGATAAGGTCTTACAAAGCAAACTGTTAATGAAACCTAAGATCACGTTTAAAGAGGCCATTGAAGAAGCTGTTTCAGCGGAAGCCACCAAGTCCTCAGCAGCGGCCATGAAAAAGATTAACAAGGCCTCAAGCCAGGCCTCAAGCCATTCTGATGGGGAAAAATCCACAACAGCCCATTGCGAACAAATAGACTCTGATTCAGATTGCAGTGAGGCAGAGGAGGGGATTTTTAGACTCAGAATGGAGAAGAAGAGAAAAGACTCTGGGAGAAATAGGCAAGGATTCTATTGCAGAGGCTGGGGGGGCACCCCCGCACTGAATGCAAGTTCTTTGACTCCATCTGCCTACGTTGTGAGAAACGGGGTCACCTAGCCAGAGTCTGCAAATCATCCAGAACTCCACCTAGTAGGAAAAAATTTCCTGACAAAGACTTTATGCCCAACAATTTCCTTGACAAGATGGGGCGAAATTCAGAAGCAAATGGCAAGAATGAAACTCACCAAACAATCACTATTGGTCATTCTTCACCCTAAAAAGCAGAAAGGTACACGGGAAGGTGTTTATTGAAGGAAGGCCTTGCCAAATGGAAGTGACTCAGGCTCTTATTTATCTATGGTGTCATGGGACACTATCCACAGACTCCTTCCCAACATTCAGAAGAAACATTTCCAGAAGCAAGCATGACTCTCAAAGACTACCAAGGGAACAAGATTCCAGTAGTTGGAGCAAGAGATTTCAACGTGCAGTTTAAAGGCCACACCAAACGCTTGCCTCTGACCATCGTGGGACAAGGATCGCCCAAGCTTGCTGGGACTTGAGTGGTTCAAGCCACTAGGCATCGAGGTGACTGGCATCAATCACGTGAGCAGCTCTGAATGGGAGGAGTCTTGAAGTCTGAGTTTCCAGAGGTCTTCAGCGAAGGACTGGGCAAGTATATGGGGACCCCTATTGCTTTCAGCCTAGACCCCAGGTGCCCCAATTCGCTTAAAGCCCAGGAGGGTTCCATTTGCTTTAAAGGAAAAAATTGATGCACAATTAGATAAACTTATTGCTCAAGGGGTTTTAGAGCCTACTGACCACTCCAGATGGAGACACCCATAGTCACACCAGTCAAGGCTGATGGGTCAGTGAGAATCTGTGGTGACTATAAGGGGACACTAACCATGTGCTGCAGAGCAGAGCGATACCCAGTACCAGTTGTGCATCATCGCTCCATTCCTTGGCAGGGGTACAGTATTTGCCAAACTGGACTGGCTCAAGCATATCAACAATTAACAGTTGATGATGCCACTGCAGAGTCCCCAAACAATTGTGACCATAGAGGTGCTTTCAAATGTAAAAGGTTGCAATTTGGAGTAAGCATGGCACCTGGCATTTTTCAAAGCCTTATGGAAAGAATGTTGCAAGGACTGCCAGGGGTAGTGCCTTACTTTGATGATGTGTTAATCTTGCTGAAAATGACACTCATCTTCAAGAAAGACTCAGAGAAATCTTACCAGATTCAGAAAAGGGGGTTTAAAAGTCAAGGAAGACAAATGCACACTCAAAAAACAGACAGAGTTGAGTCCTGGGCTACATGATTGACAAGCATGGCATCCACCCTACTGATGCCAAAGTTAAAGCAATCAAGGAAGCCCCTAAACCAAATGCAAGACAGATTTACAAGCCTTCGGACCTCATTAACTTTTATCACATGTTTCTACCTCACAAAGCATCCATTGCTGAACCTTTATATCGCCTGCTTGATAAGAAGGCTATTTGGATCTGGAGGAGGAAGGAACAATCAGCATTTATCAGCATTAAGAGACTAATCACATCTGATGCTGTATTGATACAATTCTCTGAGAATTTGCCTGTTGTTCTGACTTGTGATGCATCCCCTTTTGGAGTGGGAGGGGGTTTGAGTCACAGGCTTCCCAGTGGAAGAGAAGCTCTATTGCATTTTACTCTCGACTTTGTCCAAAGCAGAGAGGAATTATAGCCAACTGGACAAGGAGGCATTAGCAGTTGTTGCAGCTGTTAAGAAATTTCATGAATATCTGTATGGCAGGTCATTCACCATTGTTACAGATCACAAACCTTTATTAGGCATTGTGGCAGGAGACAAACCTACACCTAATATCCTGTCGCCAAGAATGCTGAGATGGACTGAATTTCTTGCAGCCTATTCATACAAACTGATTCACAGGCCTGGCAAGGACATTGGACATGCTGATGCACTGAGTCGCTGCCCACTACCTGCCACAAGGAGGACTTTGAACTTGAAACACACACCTTTTTCCTAGAGACTGATGCTAAGCTTCCAGTCCATGCTGCTGAGATTGCCAGAGAGACTGCCAAAGACACTGTGTTGGCACCTGTTATAGGCTGGATTAAGAAAGGTTGGCCTCTTCAAGATCTACCTCACCTTGCCCAACCTTTAAGTCCAGGCAAACTGAATTATCTGTATTAAGAGGATGTATTTTGTGGGGTAACAGGGTGGTTATTCCTGCAAAACTGCAAAGGGAGGTTTTGGAAATGTTACATGAGGGTCATCATGGGATTGTAAGGATGAAGGGATTGGCCAGGAGTTATGTATGGTGGCCAGGTATTGACAAAATCGTTGAAAACTGGGTAGCATCTTGTCCCAATTGCCAGGTACTCAGCCCTGCTCCACCTCATCCCCCCACACAGGAATGGGAATGTCCTAGGGCCCATGGTCTAGGATCCACATTGATTTCGCAGAGGCCCTACGAGAGGGCACACTTTTCTAGTTATAGTAGATGCATATTCCAAATGGCTAGAGGTAATCCCATGACATCCACTACAACTGAGGC
Source organism: Naja naja (assembly GCA_009733165.1). Taxonomy (NCBI): domain Eukaryota; kingdom Metazoa; phylum Chordata; class Lepidosauria; order Squamata; family Elapidae; genus Naja; species Naja naja. Next base: position 191,555,940 of record CM019148.1, on the reverse strand, counting down.
TGTCATTAAGCAGCTCAGAAAATTGTTTGTAACCCATGGGTTACCTGATGTCCTTGTCTCTGACAATGGCCCTCAATTCACATCTAACATTTTTGAATCCTTTCTAGCACAACAGGGTATCAGACATGCCCTCACTGCCCCTGGGCACCCTTCGCTAATGGCCAGGCTGAACGCATGGTATGCTTTACCAAAGAGAAGCTTCAGCAGCTGGGTCCTGGGGACATCACTGAGAAGCTTGAAAAACTTCTTAGTGTTCAGCACATCACTCTAGCCCATCAAATAACTTGTCCCAGCAGAGTTGTTGATGGGTAGGAAACTTAGGTCTTCCCTTGACCGCCTTCATCCCACTTACGCACTCCAACGCACCACTGGATTCCACTTCCAAAGTTCGTTCTTCAGTGTGGGAGATTCTGTATATGCTAGGAACCTTATAGGTGAACCTTTGTGGATTCCTGCTGAAATAACTCACATCACCGGCCCTCGCTCTTACAGGGTACAAACAGAGGATGGCCTCTCTGGAGCAGGCACATTGACCAACTTAGATCCAGGTTCCTCAGGAACATCGCCCCTGTCTCTCTCTTGGCTTCCTCACCTGATGTCACTTCTAGGGGGGAAGGGGGGAACAGGAGGAAAATCAGCAAGCAAGAATCAACCCCATGTGTAACGAGCCATTACGACAGGAACCATCCCGAACCCTGTCACAATGCCAAGATCCATCCTTAGAAGTGGAAGATTGCACATCACTACCTGACTTGGGTGCTGACATGGAATGGAGATGGGTTGGGAGGAGAGACCAGATTCTAACAGTCTAACAGGGTCTTTCACAGGAAGTCCCAACAGGGAAATGTCAGCAGACACATTTCCTCTCACTGGGTGAGAACGTTAAAACTTCTGAACCACGAAGGTCTCAACGTACACGTAAGAGCCCCACCTATTTAAAGGAATACATTAGATAGGTTGGGGTTTGGTATGGACTGAACCTAGTGGGGAGGGCTGTTATGTATGTAGGTTTGAATGTTATTGGTTTATTTGAACTGTTCTTGTAAAATGTCAAATGGTATTGGGTTTAAATAGTGCGGGAAGAAACCTGCACTCCCATTGGCTGGCAACCACGGCTGCAAGCTATAAGAGGCAGCTGTAGCCAAGCCAAGTCGGGTCCATTCGAGCTGTAGTCACTGAATAAACTCTTTGCTGGAACTCTTCGCGTCTGACTCTTCATGCAGACTTAACAATTTCGTTACCCAAACTACTGTAGGTAAAATCAACCAAGCTCAGAGAGCACCAAATATCCTTCATTTCATCCCTGAGTTACAAATACTCTCCTTTATTGGACAGAGATCTTATTCCTATGCTTATTCTCACATCCACTCCATACACTGTAAACCTGAACTGCATAGGTTTTCTTATGGTGTTATGCTGTTCTGCTTGTATAGACTTCAGGAGTTTAATGTTTGGCCATCCAGGATTTGAGAAGCCAACATTAAAAAAAAAAAAACTACGTTGTGTGTGGTGACAAGAAACGAAGGACTGTCTGGACCCTGTCTCTCAGCGTTGCTTTGCCTTTCTTTACATTAAAATGCCTCAATATGCATTTTGCATAGCATTCTGTTCCAAAATGTTTACTCAGATCTATCTAGAATGATCAGATAATCATACTGGAGAAGTCACCGGATCATTCAAGAAATGCTGCAGGGTAGAAAAGCTCTCTATAGGGTCCACCTTGATATGTATCATTTGATCTTCACACCAAATTCAGAGCATTTTTTAGTGGCCCTGCTGCAGCCTAACCCTACCCTCTGCCCCTTGTGGTTGAGAATATTTTCAAAAACAAATGTTACACAGTATATAAAAGAAATCTCTCCTCCCTCCCTCTCCTCTCCTCTCTCTTGTGTGCGTATGTGTGTTTATCCATCCATTCAGTTTTGCCAGGAGTAAAGAATTCTCAAAAGTAGATGTAGTTTAACCTGATACTGTTAGAGCAGTTTTAAAAGTTTTTTGCTGCAATTTAAAACGGAGGAATCCTTTTAAAGTCAAATGCATTTGAATAAAATACATAGTGCCTCTGAGGCATGCAAAGAAAGCTTATACTGAATATCCCAATACTGACTTTATTGCCTGGATTTCTAACTTAGAAAATGCATTGCATTTTTCCCCGTTTTTTCACTAATGAGTTGCAGGCATCACTGATACAATAATAGTATCATACTCTATTCACAAGAAGGACATTCACTCAAGAGGAACAGAATTTTATCAGATTGGTAACTTTTCAAATAAACTATTCAGATTTTTATATCCATATAATGGATGAGATTATTGAACATTTTTACTTGCATCTTTAAATCTGTGCACCCAGAAGGCTGCTTTAGCATGTTCATAAATTACAGGACATTCTCCTGAGTGGGTTGACAGGCAGAATTTTGCCCGAATTTTTGTTGTTTGCTGATATGATTAGTAATGTTTCTCTTGACTGCTTAAGGACCTAGACATGGTTCTCATATATTTCAGCTGTGTCTAAAGGAGAACTACAGGAATATTTGAAAAGAGAGAGAGTTGAGAAGGTTAGAATAGGACTGTGACATGCCAGGTGCCTGTTATTCCATTCTCCTCAAGAAGACCCAAAACATTAGACTGAAAAGAAATAATCTTGGATGGAGAATTTGAACTCGGGTTCCAGATTACCAGGACAGGGGAACTATTATTTACTTTAAAGCTATAAGTTAAGAATCAAAGAATCCAGAAGCTGTAAGAGCACAGAAGCAAACTTATACTAGAGATACTTATAAATTGTATAAGTCTCCTGCAATGCTATTCATCCTGAGAAGCAAGAAATTAGGCAAAAGCTTTAGGAGACTAATGGTCAGGGACAAGTTAATTAATGTGCCAAATGCCCTTGAATATATTTAATCTTCTTGAAGCTCATGTGCTCTGATTTAATACAATTTATCAGTTTGTTTCTAATACTTCTGGTATTCTCTCATTATGGATTCTTTGTAGGTTAGAAATATGCAAGATTTCCCAGGTTTAGTTAATTTAGTGTTTGAGAGCCTAGGCAAGATAGCTCTGCAGACTGATATTTATTTGTTTGTTGATTAAACTTATATGCTACCCATCTCATTCTGAAAAAAAAATCCTCAAGTTCCAAAATACCAGCACAGGGGAGCTATTATTTATTTATTTATGCTCACTTTTGTACTCCACCTAGGATACTGTCATCATATGATCACTGTGGACAGAATCAGCCTGACAGGGATTTCATTATAGGAAATAACATGCTTAGACCCAAATTTTGAGGAATCTTGGTTCAGGGTCCCCACTGGCTTCTCACAGACCCAGTAAATGGAACCATTAGGTACATTTAAGAATGTACTTTTATATATCCATTCAGCTAATGTAAGATCCTATATTGTAAAACTATATTGGTTCACAGTGATGTAATCAAGTCCACCTTGCCCTGAAATGTCCTTTTGTCTTTCCTGTTAATTGCAAACACCTATTATGCTTCATAATATACTATAAAATTGCTATGGTGTACAAGATGACCTAGTTAGCTTCAAAGTAACAGCTTTACCCTTCAGGCTGAATAGTTTTTGGTTGGTTGTTGCTTTAAAAACACTTTAGTAAGTTTCATACACAACATCGCTTCATATTTCATAATACAGTTACCTAAGATTGCAAAAATAGAGCACAAAAATGAAATAAGCAGGCCTTCTTGCCTTAGTACTGAGAGTGTAGGAAGGACATCAATAACAATAATAATAACAATGGCCTCAGCACACTTGAGCTTGAGGAATTATTGAATGATGGTCTCTCCTTCCTAAACTCCAAATTATAGAGAATCAGAAAGAAAAATGGAAAACACACACACACAAAATGCTACGTAAGAGCAGAGCCTTGGTCAGAACCTTGAGATGTAAATAGGAAAGTCACAATAAGAAATTCAAATCAAGTATATTTATTATGGTTTTTGACCAGTCTTTACCATAAAAGAATACAGTAAAAAAAGAAATAGTGTATTACAGAAAGCTATTATCGGGGAAGGGGGAAAAATAATAGGGCAATAAAACAATGTATCTAATTAAAATTTGGCCACCTAATATGCAAGTGTGGGGTTAGCATTCCTTAAAAATAATAAACATAAAATTTATCTTATGGTGGTAGATCTTTGTTATGTAGAATAGACTGGCCCAGGCCTTAATGGTCCATTAACAAAGGTGGAGGTGAGTTTCTGCCTCTCTGAGTTTCTACTTCTCTTTTAGGGAAATATTCTGCCTTTTAATATATCCTAAAATATTTCATTTTTCTAGGAGAGGGTGGGTTTAACTTCCAACACTCTTTTTAGTTTAGTTTAATTTAGTTGGACTTATAAGCCACCCTCTCCCGAAGGACTCAGGGCGGCTACATAAAAGACAGAAAGTACAAAAGTTAAAAGAAATTAAAAAGATATTAAATTATGCCAAATAAACAATCAAATTAAAAACCGATTCCCTGTCAGTCCAGGCCGGATTGCAAAAATAGCCATGTTTTGAGGTCACAGCAGAAGGAGCGGAGATCAGGGGCCAAGCGCAACTCAAGGGGTAGTTATTCCAGAGGGTGGCGCCCTCACAGAGAAGGCCCTACCCTAGGGGCTGCCAGCCTACACTGTTTAGCTGATGGTATCCCCAGGAGGCCCCATCTGTGGGAGCACACTTTGGTGTGCTCAGGCTGTTAAATGCCTGCTCTTAAGATCCAGCTGTCTACAATTACTGTAGGCTCGAATCCCACCAGGCTCAAGGTTGACTCAGCCTTCCATCTCTCGGGTAGGTAAATTGAGGACCCAAGATTGTTGGGGGCAATTAGCTGACCGTGTAAAAAATGCCGCTTAGTAATAAGCAGGCATATACAATGGAATGAAGGCTATTGCTGAGCGATTGGGTTGTGCTCCAAAATTGTAAGCCGCCTGAGTCTTCGGAGAAGGGCGGCATATAAATGTAATTTTAAAAAAAATTGGTGTTTGTCAACGGAAGGAGACATTCTTGCAAGTACCCTGGACCCAAGCCATACAGGGTTTTATAAGTTGTTACCAAAACCTAAATTCACACGGAGAGCAACCGCAGCCAATGCAAGTTGATCAGGAGGGGTATAATATGGGAGAATCGGACACTCCCATCACTACCCGCTGGCTGCATTTTGCACCAGCTGAAGTCTCCGTATGAGATGTAGGGGTAGCCCCATATAGAGAGCATTGCAGTAGTCGAAGTTTAGAGGTGACGAGCACCTGAGTGACTGTGTGGCACATTTCGGTCCAGATGGGCGGAGCTGGCGCACCAGCCAAACCTGTGCAAATGCCCCCCTGGAGATGGCTCCCACCTGCTCCTCCATACTGAGCCATATGTCCAGGAGGACGCCCAGGTTACGTGCCCTATCCACAGGGGACAACACCTCTCCCCTATGGATAATGTTGGAATCTCCTGGATTATCCGAGATGACGGTATACACAGCCATTCAATCTTGTTCGGGTTAAGTCTCAGCCTGTTCATTCCCATCCAGTCCCGCACCACCTCCAGGTAATGGGCCATCACGGGGAGGGCATCACTGAGGTGGTTTGGGGTGGAGATGAAACGCTGGATATCATCAGCATACTGGTGATACATCACCCCAAAACCATGGATGATCTCACCCAGCAGCTTCATATAGATGTTGAACAGGAGGGGAGAAAGGACCGACCACTGCAGAACCCCACAAGTGAGGGGCCAAGGGGACAACTGCTCCCCCCTGCCAACACTGACAGCGTCCAACCCAAGAGGTAGGATGAGAACCACCACAGTATGGTGCCCCTTACTCCCAACCCCTCGAGCCGGCGCAGTAGGATACCATGGTCGATGGTATCAAAAGCCGCTGAGAGGTCTAACAGGACCAAGACAAAGGCACAGCCCCTGTCCCGAGCCCTCCAGAGATCATCAATCAGTGCGACCAATGCCGTTCTGTGCTACCCGGCCTGAATCCTGATTGGTATGGGTCCAGGTAATCAGCTTCCTCCAGGAACATCGTAGCTGCTGCTCCACTACACTCTTGACAACCTTCGCCAAAAATGAAGGTTGGAGACTGGACGAAGTTGTCCAAATTGGCTGGGTCCAAGGCAGGCTTCTTTAGAGGGGCCTCACCACCACCTCCTTCAAGGCATCGGGAAAGACACCCTCTTGTAAAGAAGCATTGGTAACTGCCTGGAGCCAGTCAAGTGTATCCTCCCGGGTGGCATAAACCAGCCAGGAAGGACATGGGTCCAACAAACATGTAGTGGTGCTCAGCCGCCGCATGGTCCTGTCCACCATATCTGAAGAAACAGGCTCAAACTCCTCCCAGATCACATGAACAAGACTCGACGCAACCTCTGTCCCCGATTCTAACCAGGCAGAGTCCAGCCCGGCCCGGATCCAAGTGATCTTGTCCGACAGATGTTGACTAAACTCCTCAGCACGTCCCTGCGCAGGGTCCCCTCCCTCCCTCCAATTAAGGAGGGAGCGAGTGACCCTGAACAGGGCGGCCGGGCGATTATCTGCAGACATGATGAGGGTGGAGAAGTAAACCTTCTTCGCCACCCTCATCACTGCCAGATAAGTTCTAGAAGCAGATCTTAGCTGGGATTGGTCAGATTCGGACCGTGAAGACCTCCACCTGCTCTCAAGGTCCCTCCTCCTATGCTTCATCTCCCGGAGCTCCATGGAAAACCAAGGAGCTACCTGGGATCTAACTCCACCAGGGGGGCACTCCTCCAGTCCCAACCAGGTCTCCAGGATGCAAGCCAGGTCCGCTTCTCCTCCTCTATCATCTCACAGAGGAGGGGAGCCTTGTTCCCTAGAGGACCTGGCATTAACATAGACCAGCCTGAGCCCAGGGCCAAACCTCCCATATCCCCAGGGGAGCAAGCTGAGACAAGAGGGTCAGAGTGCACCAGTGCTCTATAAGATAGCACGGGCGTGTCCCAAAACACGGTATGGCCTCTGCCTCTTCGCCTCCTGCCATTCCTAATCACCATGGGGATAACCTCCCCCACCTCCCCGTGCGCCAAGCCCGACCCACAACCAAACTGCTATGGCCCCCTTCCGACCCAGACTGAGAGAGGATATGACCTGGTGAAGCTCCAACCCAAGTCTAAAATCCACCCCACTCCCTAACCCTTTTAAACCCGATTTAAAAATTTAAACAAAGACAGCTTAAAAACACCCCTCCCCTTCTTTGCACCCTGCCACCTCTCGGAACCCTGAGGTCCATCATCAAGGCAGGCCAACAATAAACCTCCGGCCACCCTAAGGATTGGGGACATTCCTCAGGGCCCAAAGTTCTCCAGCTGTGAATGAAATGAGCATAGTTTAAGGAGAAGGTGGAGGTAGATGGTAATGGCCAGATGAAAAAGTCCAAAAGTCCAGGTAGGCCAGTGGTCCATGGTAGACAAAAGGAAGGACCCCAGAGGACCCTCTCATGATACCCCAGGGGGTGGCAGTTGATAAAACCCGCATCCGTCTCTCACCCGATATGCCTCCCAGCTTCATGGACCTGTTGGTCAAAGCGAGGCGATCCCCAGCTCCCTTACGACATGCTGCCAGCCCCCGCTTCTCTGGACAAATGGGTTTTAACTATTGATTGGCCTTGTCCTGGATTAATTGGCCTAAATATTCAGGAGAGAGGCCAAGACCACAGAGTTTTCCTATGCAGGAGCAGTGCCAATAGGATTGGTATCAATGCAAACATTATTATAAACCCTGAGATTGGTAGTCCAGGCCTGAGCCTTAAGTTAGCTTCAAGGGGGGAGGTGCATTTTGGGACACCAAACAAGGTCCTGAAAATAATTGAATGTCTTCATAAACCCTAAGAGCCCTAGTGGCTTAGAGGTTTGAATGCAGGCTGAGTTTGCCCACTGCCAGGAATTCGATACTGAGCAGGTCAAGGTTGACTCAGCCTTCCATCCTTCTGAGGTTGGTAAAATGAGGACCCAGATTGTTGGGGGCAATATGCTGACTCTGTAAACCACTTAGACTAAGCACTATGAAGCGGTATATAAGTTTAAGTGCTACTGCTATTGTGTATGTACAGAGTTGAATGAATCCCATATAATAGTTGGGCAATTATTTTAGCTGTAAAAAAATTAATTGCTGCTGGGATGTAATCTGCCCCTGTTGTCCATGAAATTTAATTATTGCTTGTGTACTCTTTTGGGCAGTAGAAGTGACATAATTTACCTGGGCTGTTAATTTCTTTGAGGACTGAAATACTACACCCAAGTATTTAACCTGTTCCAGATCATGGGAATCAATTATCCTTTTGTGCTTTGGTCTTTTGTTAGACAAGATTAAGACTTTGGATTTGTCATAATTGATTATTAATTGTTACTCATTACAGTAGGATGCCAGAGTACTTAGTGCCGGCTTCATGCCTACAGAAGACAATGAGAGAAGAACAGCATCATCAATGTAGAGTAAAATTGGGAGATGTCTATTGGCTAATTTAATACCTACTCTCTGGAGAGTTTTAGTCAGAGAATTTATACATATATGTTAAAAGCAACAGTGCTAGGATGCATCCTTTTTCACCTCTTGACAGTCTGAATATTGTCAGAAAAGTCTCCCCAGTTACGTCTTACTCTAAGCATGATTTTATCATATAATTCATGAATTAGAAGCAGGAGAATGCAAACCTACATGTATTACTACCATGAGAACAAAAAATAAACAAATGGCATTTATTAAATAGAAATATGCACAAAATTATCATTTGCCATGAAACTGTATACAAAAATGTATGGTCTACAAAATGGGCATACAAAAATGGAGACATTAGGAGACACGTATGTAAATATGTATAGATATATTTGTGTGCTTCAAGTTTTAAAATAGCAGGGGTGAACAGAACTTGCAGGCAATAAAATGTGACTTTTGTGAAAATAAAAAATCATGGCAAACATGATTGAATTGATAAAACACCATAGAAGATTACAGTACTTTTTTTTTACTAGAAAGGCTCAACATTTGGGTGTTTGGGGGAAAATGCTGATGGAAAAAAAACAAACTGAATAGTTCTCAAATATCTATACTCAATTTTTCCCATATCAATTATGAATGTCATATTATTTCTTTTTTTTTTTGTTTCTAGAGGAATACCAACTACATATTATAAAGAGTAATGTAAACAGATGTACCAAGGCCAGTGGATTCTTCCTCTTGCCATAGCCATAACTTAATAAAACTTGTGAAGTTGAAAAAGCTATCCAGACCACCATGCAGACATAGAAAAAAACTATCCTCCAGACAGAAATACCTTTATGACAATGTCATAAACATTTTACTGGAGCAATCTAGTTTTTACTAGTGTCATCAAAAACCAAATTTCTGAAGCTCATTTCATAATTTCCAGAGTGGCAATTTTTCCACTCATATCAATAGCCAACCAACTGCATGCTTAAAGTACTCTCTATCCTTCTCACTACTCTATCTGTAGATAAAACATGAAACCATATATCAAATATATTAATTTGCGTTTCTGCTTAATTAAGCAGGATCCTCCCCCCCCCCAAATGGTTTTCAGAGGCTTATGAGCACTCTGGATGAGTATGACCTTGCCAAGTACATCCTCAAAGAACTTCCTCTTTAAACACAAGATTCCAAATGGTTCTTTCTCTGTCCATGATTTGGCTCTGATCAAATTCAGAGAGCTGGAGGCATAAGACACAGGCTTATTTTCCCAAAGTGAATGTATCCCAGGACAAACAGTTGGTGCTTGTCTTCTTGCATGGCTGTTTTGTTGGGAACAAGGTACTGAAGAACAAATGCCAGACCCAACTGCTGTTTCATTATATCCAAATTTATTTGATGTGCCTATTTCCTGTATTCTTACTCATGTTTATACTTATACCTATTATCTCGTAAACGATTGACAAATCAAATAAATAAAAAATAAATTTTAAGGTGTGCAAAATTTTGCCTCTTGGAATATAAATGGACAGATATTGCACAGATCCAACTCTCCCCCAACTAAAAGCTTTGGTCTAATTTTTGGGTGGACCAGATATAAAGCATGCATCTCATTAGCACATACCTGCCACCTTGGGCCTCAGAGTATATTATTCTAAACAGCCCATGCCCCCTGTGCTATCTCTGTCCAAAGCCTCCTAAACTGTGAGCAGGTAGTATGACTTTCTGCCTTCATTATGATCCATGTACCTCCTTAGAATTAATGTAGGTCAGGTGCTGCCATAGACTCTTCCAGCTCTCCTCAAGATATGCTGACTTTGGCTTTCATCATCATCACCAAATAGCACAGGCAACTTACTTTTTTTTTCCAGAGCTTAGAGCATCACCATTAGAAGATCAAAACTGATCAAAAATAGATTTAGAGACAAATGAAACCTGTTATAGTGGAATCTTGTCCACATTACTCAGAAATACAAAGATCTTCACCAGGGTTTATTTCCACAAAATATTTAGGGGATTACAGCCTAAAATCCTAATGCTTTTGTGCTTCATCATCCTTTAATCAGTCAAGAATTTCCTTTTGGTAGACAAAGTTTGTAACTATGGTATGAATAGATACATCTCAATCCACTCTGATTTTTTTAAAGATAAATGAAAGCTTCTCAGTTTATAAGCATGGAATTGTTTATTTGAATATGGATTTACATGTATTTTGAAAAAGCATTAAGAGAACACTGCGGGTGGGGGGAGGACATGCAAGTATATGTATCTCTCTTAATACTGGAAGTCATCCTTCAAGGCATTTTAAATCATTTATAATTTTTTCAAAGTGGTGTTCCAAATTCACCAGCTGAGACTCTTTTTCTTGCTTGCTTGCTTTTCTTTTCTTCTAGTTTTCAAGAGAATAAAATATAAATAAAACTGCTCACTGGCTGGGACTCTGGATTCTCTGGTATTTAATATAACAACAGTATGGTGGGGGATATTAATCCCACATCAGTTTGGCAGAGCCTTGCCGTTGGATAGTGTTTTTAATGTTTTGAGGTTATTGTACATGCATTTTATTTTAGACATATGTACGGTAAGCAACCACTTTTTCCAGTTAATATTTACTAGAAGAGGCCAGTATCTTCATGCGGTAATATCCCCTGAGACATGGAACTGATGTTTTTCATTGCCCATATTGTCAAAAAAAATCTGTACTTCCATGTTCTGCCCTCTTTGTTCTATTACTGGGAATATTTAGCAGCCACATCATACTTCGTAAGAATTGCCAGCACAGGGAAAAACAATCTGACCCATCTATCAAGTGTAAATAAATAGAAGAAAGTTACTCATGAGATTGCAACATTGCCTTTTCAGCGTTCCTTTCTCCCAGGTATAAAGATAGATCAGACAAAAAGAAAATTATCAAGAATATTGGGCTAAATAGGACATGGGAAATATTTGTTTCCTAAGGATTTTATTTATTTATTACATCAAGTAAATTTATTTTTGTTTTGTTGTATGATTAAAGGTTTAAAATGAATTCTGATTAGAATTGTCATAGAAGTGATTTTGGGATTTCATTTCCAGTAAGACTTTGGCTACTGGGTGAGATGAATTGCAACTAGCCATGTCTTTCTTCAGAAAAAATGGGGAATGGGAAGAGACTGAGGTTAGTTAGCATCTTATAAGCTTTCTGATGGCTAAGGGGTTTCTTCTAATTTTTACACATATGCATCCCCAAAAAATGTTTAGAATTCCAATATGACTAAAGCAATGCCAGATCTTTGAAGAAACCAAATTTCAAGCCAGCCATCTCTTCCAGTATTCATGTGACCATGCAATATTGGGTAGTTACAGGAACCAGATGCCAGATCTCTTTTAGCACAGATATCCTGCAAATGGTCCAGGTGCCAGATGAAGGATACATTTTCTCCCTTTCTTGATTTTATTCTCTTGCAGGCAGCCCTTGCATGAATTATATCAGGAAGGATACTTGAACTCTGTTTCATAGGCAGGTTGCTCTAGTTGGATTGAGGGATGATGTGGAAACAGTCCTGCTGAGAAGTCACAGTTGACCTTGGGAGCATTATAAGTGCCTGAGTTGTTGCCATCTGTACTATTTACTTGCACAAATTGGACATAATCCAGAGATATATAATATGGAGCGCATGTGTGTGATGGTTCACTTAGTAGCCCAAAACTCTGTCCTGCAAGTTATCTTGTTTGTTTGTGTTAATATCAAGAGAAAGTTGATTCATTATAAAAGTGGCTAATGTTTTTTTTTTTCTTAACAGGAATTCAGTGCTATCAAATGCTTGTAGCATTACTAGAAGCCCAGCAGTCAAAGCTTTAAACAACACACTGGAGAAGCTTAGCTTGTTGAATTTCAACTGCATAATTTTTACAAGCATGGAATCTTGGGGGGGAGGAGTAATCAACGATTGTGAACACCCTCTATTTTTTACACAGATTAAAAAATAACTGCAAGGCAAGTGTACCCAGAATCTAACAGTTTTGTCAGGACAATGACATCACAAAGCAAATTGCCCCTTGTAATTGTTTATTTATTTGAAAGACCTATATGGTTACCAATCTTGTTAAACACAACTCTGAGCGGAGGGACTCACAATATGAGTGTTAGATGGTGTCTTGTGAATGCCCATGCCTACACTCCAGAAACTTTTTTTCCTTTTTGGTAAATGTTATGTATGCAGGTTTGAAGTCATTGGTTTAGTTTGAACTGTTCTTGTAAAATGTTGGAAATGATTGGTTTAAAAAGTGCGGGAAAACCTTGCACTCTGATTGGCTGGCAACTGCGGCTGCTGGCTATAAGTAGCAGCCGCAGCCCAGCCAAATTGGGTCCGTTCTGAGCTGTAGTCACTAATAAAAAAAGAGCTTGAAGCACTCCGTGTCTGTCTCTTCATGCAAACTTAACACTGGCGATGAAGGTGGGATTCCCCTGAAGGAGACGGCAACACAGAAAAGAAGGAGAGCGAGATGGCTGCGCTGAACACCCCCCCAGCCCCGTTTGATCCAACGGCAGAAGACTGGGAGTCGTATGCAGATCGTTTCCAAATGTATCTGGAGGGAAACTGTTAAGTTTGCATGAAGAGTCAGACGCGAGGAGTTCCAGCAAAAGAGTTTATTAGTGACTACAGCTCGAATGGACCCGTTCTGGCTTGGCTACGGCTGCTTCTTATAGCCCGCAGCCGTAGCTGCCAGCCAATGGGAGTGCAGGGTTTCTTCCTGCACTATTTAAACCAATACCATTTGACATTTTACAAGAACAGTTCAAATAAACCAATAACATTCAAACCTACATACATAACACCCCTCCCCACTAGGTTCAGTCCATACCAAACCCCAACCTATCTAATATATTACTTTAAATAGGTGGGGCTCTTACTGTAATTGAGACCTTCGTGGTTCAGAAGCTTTAACGTTCTCACCCAGTGAGAGAGGAAATGTGTCTACTGACATTTCCCTGTTGGGACTTCCTGAGGAAGAAGACCCTGTTAGACTGTTAGAATCTGGTCTCTCCTCCCAACCCATCTCCATTCCAATGTCAGCACCCAAGTCAGGTAGTGATGTGCAATCTTCCACTTCTAAGGATGGATCTTGGCTTTGTGACAGGGTTCGGGATGGTTCCTGTCGCAATGGCTCATTACACATGGGGTTGATTTCTGTTTGCTGATTTTCCTCCTGTTCCCCTCCTTCCCCCCTAGAAGGGACATCAGGTGAGGGACCTAGAGAGGGACAGGGTTGATGTTCCTCAGGAAACCTGGATCTAAGTTGGTCAATGTGCCTGCTCCAGAGGACACCATCCTCTGTTTGTACCCTGTAAGAACGAGGGCCCGTGATGTGAGTTATTTCAGCAGGAATCCACAAAGGTTCACCTATAAGGTTCCTAGCATAGACAGAATCACCCACACTAAAAGAACGAACTTTGGAAGTGGAATCCAGTGGTGCATTGGGTGCGTAAGTGGGATGAAGGCGGTCAAGGGAAGACCTAAGTTTCCTGCCCATCAACAACTCTGCTGGGGACAAGTTATTTGATGGGCTAGGAGTGATGTGTTGAACACTAAGAAGTTTTTCAAGCTTCTCAGTGATGTCCCCAGGACCCAGCTGCTGAAGCTTCTCTTTGGTGAAGTGTACCATGCGTTCAGCCCCGCCATTGGCGAAGGGTGCCAGGGGCAGTGAGGGCATGTCTGATGCCCTGTTGAGCTAGAAAGGATTCAAAAATGTTAGATGTGAATTGAGGGCCATTGTCAGAAACAAGGACATCTGGTAGCCCATGGGTGACAAACAATTTTCTGAGCTGCTTGATGACAGCCTCAGTTGTAGTGGATGTCATGGGAATTACCTCTAGCCATTTAGAGTATGCATCTACTAGCACTAGAAAAGTGTGCCCTCTTGTAGGGCCTGCAAAATCAATGTGGATTCTAGACCATGGGCCCCTAGGACATTCCCATTCCTGTGGGGGCGTGAGGTGGGGCAGGCCTGACTACCTGGCAATTGGGACAAGATGCTACCCAGTTTTCAACCATTTTGTCAATACCTGGCCACCATACATAACTCCTGGCCAAACCTTTCATCCTTACAATCCCAGGATGACCCTCATGTAACATTTCCAAAACCTCCCTTTGCAGTTTTGCAGGAATAACCACCCTGTTACCCCACAAAATACATCCTCTTAATACAGATAATTCAGTTTGCCTGGACTTAAAAGGTTGGGCAAGGTGAGGTAGATCTTGAAGAGGCCAACCTTTCTTAATCCAGCCCATAACAGGTGCTAATACAGCATCTTTGGTAGTTTCTCTGGCAATCTCAGCAGCATGGACTGGAAGCTTAGCTACGGTCTCCAGGAAAAAGGTGTGAGTTTCAAGTTCAAAGTCCTCCTTGTGGCAAGGTAGTGGGCAACGACTCAGTGCATCAGCATGTCCAATGTCCTTGCCAGGCCTGTGAATCAGTTTGTATGAATAGGCTGCAAGAAATTCAGTCCACCTCAGCATTCTTGGTGACAGGATATTAGGTGTAGGTTTGTGATCTGTAACAATGGTGAATGACCTGCCATACAGATATTCATGAAATTTCTTAACAGCTGCAACAACTGCTAAAGCCTCCTTGTCCAATTGGCTATAATTCCTCTCTGCTTTGGACAAAGTGCGAGAGTAAAATGCAATTGGGGCTTCCCTTCCATTGGGAAGCCTGTGACTCAAAAACCCCCCCATTCCAAAAGGGGATGCATCACAAGTCAGAACAACAGGCAAATTCTCAGAGAATTGTATCAACACAGCATCAGACGTGATTAGTCTCTTAATACTGTTAAATGCTGACTGTTCCTTCCGCCCCAGATCCAAACAGCTTTCTTATCAAGCAGGCGTGTAAGGGCTCAGCAATAGATGCTTTGTGAGGTAGAAACATGTGGTAAAGTTAATAAGTCCAAGGAAGGCTTGCAAATCTGCCTTGCATCGAGGTTTAGGGGCTTCCTTGATGGCTTTAACCTTGGCATCAGTAGGATGGATGCCATGCTTGTCAATCATATACCCCAGGAACTCAACTCTGTCTGTTTTGAGTGTACATTTGTCTTCCTTGACTTTTAAACCCGCTTTTCTGAATCTGGTAAGGACTTCTCTGAGTCTTTCTTGAAGCTGAGTGTCATTTTCAGCAGAGATTAATACATCATCAAAATAAGGCACTACCCTAGCAGTCCTTGCAACATTCTTTCCATAAGGCTTTGAAAAATGCCAGGTGCCACGCTTACTCCAAATTGTAGTCTTTTACATTTGAAGGCACCTCTTGAGTCACAATTGTTTGTGCCTCTGCAGTGGCATCATCAACTGTTAATTGTTGATATGCCTGAGCTAAGTCCAGTTTAGCAAATACTGTACCCCTGCCAAGGGAATGGAGCAGATGATGCACAACTGGTACAGGATATCGCTCTGCTGCAGCATGGTTAAGTGTCCCTTGTAGTCACCACAGATTCTCACTGACCCATCAGCCTTGACTGGTGTGACTATGGGTGTTTCCCATCTGGAGTGGTCAGTAGGCTCTAAAACCCCTTGAGCAATGAGCTTATCTAATTGTGCATCAATTTTTCCTTTAAAGCAAATGGGACCCTCCTGGGCTTTAAACGAATTGGGGGCACCTTGGGGTCTAGGCTGAAAGCAATAGGGGTCCCCATATACTTGCCCAGTCCTTGCTGAAGACCTCTGGAAACTCAGACTTCAAGGACTCTTCCCAGTCAGAACTGCTCACGTGATGGATGCCAGTCACCTCGATGCCTAGTGGCTTGAACCACTCAAGTCCCAGCAAACTTGGGCGATCCTTGTCCACGATGGTCAGGGGCAAACATTTGGTGTGGCCTTTAAACTGCACGCTGAAATCTCTCGCTCCAACTACTGGAATCTTGTTCCCTTGGTAGTCTTTGAGAGTCAGTGCTTGCTTCTGGAAATGCTTTTTCTGAATTTTGGGAAAGAGTCTGTGGATAGTGTCCCATGACACCATAGATAAATAAGAGCCTGAGTCCACTTCCATTTGGCAAGGCCTTCCTTCAATAAACACCTTCACATGTACTTTTCTGCTATTTAAGGGTGAAGAATGACCAATAGTGATTGTTTGGTGAGTTTCATTCTTGCCATTTGCTTCTAAATTTCGCCCCATTTTTCAAGGAAATTGTTGGGCTTAAAGTCTCTATCAGGAAATTTCTTCCTAACTGGTGGAGTTCTGGATGATTTGCAGACTCTGGCTATGTGACCCCGTTTCTCACAACGTAGGCAAATGGAGTCAAAGAACTTGCATTCAGTGCCCCCCCCCACAGCCTCTGCAATAGAACCCTTGCCTGTTTTTCCCAGAGTCTTTTCTTTTCTTCTCCATTCTGAGTTTAAAATCCCTCCTCTGCCTCACTGCCATCAGAATCAGAGTCTATTTGTTCGCAATGAGCTGTTGTGGATTTTTCCCCATCAGAATGGCTTGAGGCCTTGTTAATTTTCTTCATGGCTGCTGCTGAGGACTTGGTAGCTTCCTGAAAAGCTTCTTCTATGGCCTCCTTTGATCTTAGGTTTCATTAATAATTTGCTCTGCAAAACGTTGTCTTTAGGCCTAGAACAAAATCGCGCATGGCCTCTTCTAAGTTGATAAACTCACAGCACCCCCAATGTCCCTTAAACTTGCCACAAAGTCATTACATTTTCGCTTCCCCTTGATCCCGACGGTAGAATTGTGTCTCTTAATGAGGCACGATACTTGTGGTGCGTAATGGGCTCTTAATAACTTTTCTAAGTCGGGCCAGTCCATTACCTTCACATCTGCAGCTCCCGCCAATGCCTTCGCCATCTTGAAAACGGCCCGACCGCAGTGGTGAGAAAGACCGCTCTTCCGCTTTCTCGGAAATGTCGGCGATCGCTTCCTCCAAATACATTTGGAAACGATCTGCATACGAGTCCCAGCCTTCTGCCATCGGATCGAACAGGGCTGGGGGAGTGTTCAGTGCAGCCATCTCTCTCAGCTTGTTCTCCGCTGCTTCTTCTTCGAAGGATCCCACCTTTGTCGCCAGTGTTAGTTTGCATGAAGAGTCAAGCGCAGAGCTTCAGCAAAGAGTTTATTAGTGACTACAGCTCGAATAGACCCATTTGGCTGGGCTGTACTCTCTTTTATAGCCTGCAGCCACAGCTGCCAGCCAATCAGAGTGCAGGGTTTTCCCGACTTTTAAACCAATACCATTTGACATTTTACAAGAACAGTTCAAATAAACCAATAACATTCAAACCTACATACATAACAGAATGGCCTGACTTAGAAAACTGTTAAGAGCCCATTACGCCAAGACAAGTATCGCGCTCCTCATTAAGAGACACGAAGCCACCGCCGGGTTCAAGGGGAAAGCAAAACGTAAATGACTTCATGGCAAGTTTAAGAGACATTGGGGGTGCCTAATTCTAACAACAATTTAGAAGAGGCCATGCTGTGATTGATTTGTTCTGGCCTTAAAGACAAGGTGAGCAAGTTATTGTTGAACCTGAAGGGGAAGCAATAGAAGAGGCCTCAGCAGAAGCTACCAAGTCCCTCAGCAGCAGCCATGAAGGGAATCAAGGCTGCTCATCCTGATGTAAAAAGTCCACAAATAACCCATTGTGAGCAATAGATTCTGATTCAGACTGTAGTGGAGGTGGAGGAAGGAATTTTACAGACTCAGAATGGAGCCGGGAAAAGAAAGACCTGGGAAGAAAGAGGCAAGATTTTAATTGCAGAGGTGGGAAGCCACCCCTGCACTGAATGCAAGTTTTGACACCATTTGCCTCCCATTGTGATAAAAGAGGACACCTAGCAAGAGTCTGCAAATCATCCAGAACTACCCCTAACAAAAGAAAGTTTGCTACAAGCAAAGACAAAGAATTCAGGCCCAACAATCTCAGTGAGAAAAATACAGCACAGAAGCAAATGGGAAGAATGTGAAACTCATCAAACAGTAAATATTGGTCATTCATCACCCCAAGAAGCAGAAAGTGCATGTCAAGGTACTTTATTGAAGGGAAGGCCTGCCAAAATGGAAGTGGACTCAGGCTCATACCTTCTATGGTGTCATGGGACACTATTCACAGACTACTTCTCCCAACATCCAAAAGAAATCATGAGACTAGCTAAGGGGATGATGGAACCGCATGCCAACAGAGCTGCATATCCAGTCTCCAGTAGTGCATCATTTATTACACTCTCTGAGGGGCACAGTTTTGCCAAGTTGGATTCCGGCATAGGCATATCAACAATTAACAGTTGATGATGCCATTGCTGAAGCCCAACCATTGTGACCTATAGAGGTGCTCTTCAAATGCAAAAGTTGCAATTTGGAGTAGTAAAACAGGCATTCCAAAGCCTTATGGAAAGAATGTTACAACGGTTGCCAGGGGTGGTGCCCTCATTTTGATGACGTTTTAATTTCTGCTGAAAAAATGACACTCAATTACACGAGACCTGTGGAAGTCTAACTAGATTCAAAAAGCTGTTAAACAAAGAAGAAAAAATGCACACCAGAAATAGATGTTGCATTCTTGGGTATGATTGATAAACATGGCATCCATAATTCCACAGAAGCAAAAGGCAGGCAATCTAAAGAAGCCCCTCAGGCCAAATGCAAACAGATTTGCAAGCATTCTTGGCCTCATTAATTTCTATCATATGTTTCTAATTTCAGAAGGCAAACCAGTGCAGAACCCCTACATAGGTTGCTGGACAAAAATCTGCTTTGGGTCTGGGGGAGGAAGGAACAGTTGCATTAACAACATCAAGAGACTAATCACGTCTGATGCTGAAAGCTGATACAGTTCTCTGAGAACCTTCTGTTGTTCTGACTTTGTGATGCCCCTTTGGAGTGGGGTATTGAGCCACAAAGCCTCAGTGGGAGGGAAGTTCTATTGCATTTTACTCGCACCTTGAAAGCAGAGAGGAACTACAGCCAACTGGACAAGGAAGCCTTGAATTGTAGCAGCTGTCAAAAATTCCATGAGTATTTATATGGGAGAACATTTACTGTTGTCACAGATCACAAACTCCTCTTTAGCATTGTGGCAGGGGACAAACCACCACTATCCTGTCACCAAGAATGATGGATTGAATTTCTTTGGCTAAGATTCATACAAACTGATCCATAGACCTGGTAAAGACATTTCATGCCAGATGCTGAGTTGCTGCCCACTTCACACATTGAGGACCCTGTTCCTGAGACTCACACCTTTTTTCTAGAAACTGTTGCCAAGCTTCCAGTACATGCTGCTCAAATTGCCAGAGAGACTGCCAAAGACACTTTATTGGCTCCTATTATAGGTTGGATTAATGTGGTAGCCACTGAGTTTCCCTGGATGACATCTGCATGGCAGCACACTGCAGCCTGGTGGAGGGGGCCTCTTTTGCTATCCCATGAGCTCATCCTCTATTCTTCCTGTATCTGTTGGGTTGGAAAGTCCCTGATTTTCCAGGTATACAGGTGATCTCATTTACTAACATCACCACTAGTCTTATGGATTGGTTGGGAGGTTGCACCAATGTGGTTGAGGGTTTCACCCATGTGGGATCTATTCTCCAATCCAAATGCTGTATCTATGCTACTCTTCCCTGCTTGTAAAAATGGTATAAAAGACTGCCCAGGCAAAAGACATCTTGGACACTGAAATGACTGGTTATTGAACTACAAGTGGTGCCCAACGTGGGGCATCAACCCTGCAGGGGGCCATCAACCCTCCTGGTAGGCAACAGCCAACATGCTTACCATCGCCTGAAATAGACCCAAGGTGCACCTGTCCTCACGGGACCCCGGTCCTTCGGGACCCATCAATGGTAAGTATGGGTTGCACTATCTCAGCATCAGCAGGAACATGTTCAGGAAATTAGATTCTGCCATGAATCAGGCAAAAGTACACTGAGTTAGACACACAAAGAAGCTGGTGGGAGATAGGAAATGGTATCCTGAACTTAATAGAATAGAATAGAATAGAATAGAATAGAATAGAATAGAATAAGGTTATGATACCCAAGGCTCCAGTCCAAATATTACATCGATGGTATCAATGCTGTCATGCAGTGGAAACATCTGGCTCTGATGTCTCAGCAAAATAATAATTGACTATAAGCCCCTCCCTGATTATGATCAGGTAAAAATTGTCACTCCAAAATCTTCTCTAATTGGACTTTCAGCTCCTTCTGAGCAGGCTAAATTTTTGATTCTCCAAAGCCATTGTACACCCCCATAAGGAAAATATTAAAGGAACAATTAGAAAAAGGGGAGATTCAAGCTAGAAACCCAGGACAGAGACACATAAATTTATTTGTTTAAATTTTTATGTTTAATCTTTTTGATTATTTAGTGTTTAAAGAGAGAACAATGGATGTAACTAGAATACAGGCAACTGCTCTCTTCTGATGCACTGGATGGCAGAATTGAAAGTGGGAGGCATGCCCTATTGAGTTCAATGCACAATTAGCTCTGCTGTTCAGAAGCATGGAATGAGACAGATCTGTTAGGAAGCCCTCCATACAGTACAAGGCTGTTCAAAGGAAATATGGTTAATTAGACTGTTATGTATGTTAGGAAGAACTAAGAGAAGATGAAAATGTTTACTATTCTTTTCATGATGTGATTTTCATTAAAACTTCTTAGATGTGTATGTATAATAATGTATAATAATTGCATGCAGAATTGAGCTTAGCTGTGTATGTATAATAATGTAAATAAGTGTATGCAGAATTGAATAGGATTGAATTGAAGAAAATATCCTTTACCTGTGTATAGCCCTAATTGGAATTGCTGAAGTTCAAAATAAATTAATTGTAACATGTTTGGCAACCAGAGAATTAAATTGGCTTTTTTGGATTGGACTTAGAGTTGTGTGGGGCAGATAGGCAGTGGTTCGGGCCCACAATCACCTTTGTGATTGGAACCACCTTGAGTTTTCCCAATGCTCTGAGAACAAACTACAGGTTTTTTTTTAAATGTGGAAACTTAAAGGACAAACCCTCCCAGGTCTGGAAATGTTGTGTGTGAGAATGTGTCTGTATGTAATCATTTCCAGCCCTGGAGGATGAGATCTCTACAATGGAGCTTATTGGCTCTCAGAAAAGAATTGTAAATATGCAAGCCGTATGATTACAGTGTAAATGTGTGAGTATGTTGATAGTAAAAAGGTGGTATAAATGTTTGTGTGTTGACCCCTATCCCAGATTGAAAGGAGAGTAAGAAAGAGTGTGAGAAAGGTCCGGACCTGAGAAAGATAGGATTATTTGTGTGTGTATTTGTGTGTGCTTTACTCATGATGAAAATTATTTGTGTGTGATTTATTGGTGAAAAGAATATTGAGTGGAAAAATGGATGAGATTTATTTTAAACATTCCCCCTTCTTGTCTTCGCTGGTTGTTGTAGGTGGAGGCAGGGGGGAGAATGAGGCTTTGATCACTTTAACAATTTTTTTCTCTGCTTTGAGTTTTTGCCTTGAAAAAGGCGAGGTTAGAAAATAACTTTTTTATAGGTTACATAGCTTCATCTCCTGATTTTTTTTTTTTTTTCACACAAAGGAGCCTCAGATAGATAGGCTGAGATTGGCAAATTGCCTGGAACGTTATCTGTAAAGGTGGCTCGGTTCCCAGGTGGGCAATTTCGATCTTTGAAGATGACTCAGTTCCCAGTTTCAGCAAAGGGAATCAAAATTTAAAACTAGCTGCACTTTGTACATGCTCTTAATCCATATTCTGATTAAAGCAGAGAATTGACACTAAAATTTGACTCCATCTGGAGGGTTTACAACAAGAATGTGGAGAATGCATGGCTATTGCCAGCACAACAGGTAAAGTCATGAAAGGTTTACAATGGGCTTTGCAAATAACTTTTTCTTCTAATTTTGATAAGTACAGTAAGGTATAAATGGTGGAGTTATGTAAAGTCTGATTTTCAATTTTATTTTCAGAATAACTTATCTCTTCAATGTCCTTTGCCTGACTATCTAAGCTGTATTGTTTGCCTAAAGAACTTTGACTTGCTTACTTAATGACTTCTTCCTTTACAAGGCTCTCATAATGCTCCTGGAAAGTGTCCTGCTATTTTAACTTTCAAAACTTTTTCTCAACAGCCTTTCAACTTAATCTCTGACTCTCATTATGTGTGTCAAATTATTTTTAATCTTGCAGGTGCTTATATTATGCCCAGGATTTACACTAATCATGATCTTATTTTTAATTTTGCAACAGCTACTACAAGACCAAAATATTTCTTACATAGGTAGTCACTTGACCCTTTCTGGCCTCTTTCTTAAGGCTATAGCTTTGTTGATTTTTTCAGTCACTCTTTTTTCATCAAATGCTAGAGGCCTGGCACAAGCTTGCCCTATTCCAGTTACTCAAGTCAAGCAGATTGTTTTATCATCAACTTTGGCAAATGGATGTTACCTACTAGGCAAGCCCTGTTTTTTACAACATGATATTTTGCTTTTTTGCAATTTTGTACCACCTGGAATATAGCCATAATGGAACATGCTCATCGGCCATTTAAGGCCTGTCTCCACAAATAAATAAAAAAGGAGGGAAAGGGTCTCTAGAAGGGTCTCTAAAAAAGTTTTTAAAAGTATAATTTCCCTTAAATCAATTGAATGTAATTGCATGTTTCTATTTACCTTAAATTAATTGAATGTTTTAGTTAACTACT
>CM019148.1:191517695-191531828 GCA_009733165.1 Naja naja | reverse complement strand
GGGGCACAGTTTTGTCCAAGTTGGACTGGCAGAGGCATATCAACAATTAACAGTTGATGATGCCACTGCTGAAGCCCCAACCATTGTGACCCATAGAGGTGCCTTCAAATGCAAAAGTTGCAATTTGGAGTAAGTGTGCACCAGGCATCTTCCAAAGCCTATGGAAAGAATGTTACAACGGTGCCAGGGGTGGTGGTGCCCCATTTTGATGACGTTTTAATTTCTGCTGAAAAATGACACTCAATTACACGAGAGACTCAGGGAAGTCTTAACTAGATTCAAAAAAGCGGGGTTTAAAAGTCAAAGAAGAAAATGCACACTTAGAACAGTAAAGTGGCATTCTTGGGTTACAGATTGATAAACATGGCATCCACCCCACAGAAGCAAAGGTTCAGGCAATCAAAGAAGCCCAAAGGCCAAAATGCAAAACAATTTGCAAGCATTCTTGGGCCTATTAACTTCTATAATATGTTTCTACCTCAGAAGGCCAACCAGTGCAAAACCCTACATAGGTTGTGGACAAAAAATCTGCTTGGGTCTGGGGGAGGAAGGAACAAGCTGCATTTAACAATATCAAGAGACTAATCACGTCTGATGCTGTGCTGATACAGTTCTCTGAGAACCTTTACTGTTGTTCTGACTTGTGACGACTCCCTTTTGGAGTGGGGGGTATTGAGCCACGTGCTTACCAGGGGGAGGGAAGCTCCTATTGCATTTTACTCTCGCACCTTGACTAAAGCAGAGAGAGGAACACAGCCAACTGGACAAGGAAGCCTTGGCAATTGTCAGCAGCTGTCAAAAATTCCAGAGATTTATATGGGAGAACCATTACTGTTGTCACAGATCACAAAACCCTCTTAGGCTGGTGGCAGGGGACAAACCAATGCCCACGATCCTGTCACCAAGAATGCTGAGATGGACTGAATTTCTTGCTGCTTATTCATACAAACTGATCCACAGACTGGTAAAGACATGGGCATGCAGATGCTTTGAGTTGCTGCCCACTTAATTCCACATTGAGGACCCTGTGCCTGAGACTCACACCTTTTTTCTAGAAACTGTTGCCAAGCTTCCAGTACATGCTGCCCAAATTGCCAGAGAGACTGCCAAAGAACTTTATTGCTCTATTATAGGGTTGGATTAATGTGGTAGCCACTGAGTTTCCCTGGATGACACTAGAAGCTGGCAGCACACTGCAGCCTGGTGGAGGGGGCCTCTTTGCTATCCCATGAGCTCATCCTCTATTCTTCCTGTATCTGTTGGGTTGGAAGTCCTGATTTTCCAGGTATACAGGTGATCTCATTTACTAACATCACCACTAGTCTTATGGATTGGTTGGGAGGTTGCACCAATGTGGTTGAGGGGTTTCACCCATGTGGGATCTATTCTCCAATCCAAATGCTGTATCTATGCTACTCTTCCGCTTGTAAAAAATGGTATAAAAGAATAAACACTGCCCAGGCAGTCAGACATCTTTGGACACTGAAATGACTGGTTATTGAATCCCTACAAGTGGTGACCACGGGGCATCAACCCTGCAGGGGGGGCCATCAACCCTCGGGGTAGGCAACAGCCAACATGCTTACCATCGTCTGAAATAGACCCCAAGGTGCACCTTCGTCCTACGGGACCCCGGTCCTTCGGGACCCATCAATGGTAAGTATGGGTTGCAATCTATCTCAGCATCAGCAGGAACATGTTCAGGAAATTAGATTCCTGCTACATGAATCAGGTACAAAAGTACACTGAGTTAGACACAAAGAAGCTGGTGGGAGATAGGGAAATGGTATCCTGAACTTAATAGAATAGAATAGAATAGAATAGAATGAATAGAATAGTAGAGGTTAAGGATACCCAAGGTCCAAATATTACATCGATGGTATCAATGCTGTCATGCAGTGGAAACATCTGGCTCTGATGTCTCAGCAAAATAATAATTGACTATAAGCCCCCCTCCTGATTATGATCAGGTAAAATTGTCACTCCAAAATCTTCTCTAATTGGACTTTCAGCTCCTTCTGAGCAGGCTAAATTTTTGATTCTCCAAAGCCATTGTACACCCCCATAAGGAAAATATTAAAGGAACAATTAGAAAAAGGGGAGATTCAAGCTAGAAACCCAGGACAGAGACACATAAATTTATTTGTTTAAATTTTTATGTTTAATCTTTTTGATTATTTAGTGCTTAAAAGAGAGAACAATGGATGTAACTAGAATACAGGCAACTGCTCTCTTCTGATGCACTGGATGGCAGAATTGAAAGTGGGAGGCATGCCCTATTGAGTTCAATAGTCCACAATTAGCTCTGCTGTTCAGAAGCATGGAATGAGACACAGATCTGTTAGGAAGCCCCTCCATACAGTACAATGGGGCTGTTCAAAGGAAATATGGTTCATTTACTGTTATATGTTAGGAAGAACTAAGAGAAGATGAAAATGTTTACTATTCTTTTCATGATGTGATTTTCATTAAAACTTCTTAGATGTGTATGTATAATAATGTATAATAATTGCATGCAGAATTGAGCTTAGCTGTGTATGTATAATAATGTAAATAAGTGTATGCAGAATTGAAGAATTGAGGATGAATTGAAGAAATTATCCTTTACCTGTGTATCCCTAATTGGAATTGCTGAAGTTCAAAATAAATTAATTGTAACATGTTTGGCAACCAGAGAATTAAATTGGCTTTTTTGGATTGGACTTAGAGTTGTGGGGGGCAGATAGACAGTGGTTCGGGCCCACAATCACCTTTGTGATTGGAACCGCTCCTTGAGTTTTCCCAATGCTCTGAGAACAAGCTACAGGTTTTTTTTTAAATGTGGAAACTTAAAGGGACAAACCCTCTCCAGGTCTGGAAATGTTGTGTGTGAGAATGTGTCTGTATGTAATCATTTCCAGCCCTGGAGGATGAGATCCTCTACAATGGAGCTTATTGGCTCTCAGAAAAGAATTGTAAATATGCAAGCCGTATGATTACAGTGTAAATGTGTGAGTATGTTGATAGTAAAAAGGTGGTATAAATGTTTGTGTGTTGACCCCTATCCCAGATTGAAAGGAGAGTAAGAAAGAGTGTGAGAAAGGTCCGGACCTGAGAAAGATAGGATTATTTGTGTGTGTATTTGTGTGTGCTTTACTCCTGATGAAAATTATTTGTGTGTGATTTATTGGTGAAAAGAATATTGTGGAAAAATGGATGAGATTTATTTTAAACATTCCCCCCTTCTTGTCTTCGCTGGTTGTTGTAGGGGTGGAGGCAGGGGGGGAGAATGAGGCTTTTGATCACTTTAACAATTTTTTCCTCTGCTTTGAGTTTTTGCCTTGAAAAAGGCGAGGTTAGAAAATAACTTTTTTATAGGTTACATAGCTTCATCTCCTGATTTTTTAGAGATTTTCACACAAAGGAGCCTCAGATAGATAGGCTGAGATTGGCAAATTGCCTGGAACGTTATCTGTAAAGGTGGCTCGGTTCCCAGGTGGGCAATTTGCCTGGATCTTTGAAGATGACTCAGTTCCCAGTTTCAGCAAAGGGAATCAAAATTTAAAACTAGCTGCACTTTGTACATGCTCTTAATCCATATATTGATTAAAGCAGAGAATTGACACTCAAATTTGACTCCATCTGAGGGTTTACAACAAGAATGTGGAAAATGCATGGCTATTGCCAGCACAACAGGTAAAGTCATGAAAGGTTTACAATGGGCTTTGCAAATAACTTTTCTTCTAATTTTGATAAGTACAGTAAGGTATAAATGGTGGAGTTATGTAAAGTCTGATTTTCAATTTTATTTTCAGAATAACTTATCTCTTCAATGTCCTTTGCCTGACTATCTAAGCTGTATTGTTTGCCTAAGAACTTTGGCTTGCTTACTTAATGACTTCTTCCTTTACAAGGCTCCTCATAATGCTCCCTGGAAAGTGTCCTGCTATTTTAACTTTCAAAACTTTTTCTCAACAGCCTTTCAACTTAATCTCTGACTCTCATTATGTGTGTCAAATTATTTTTAATCTTCCAGGTGCTTATATTATGCCCAGGATTTACCCAAATCATGATCTTATTTTTAATTTTGCAACAGCTACTACAAGACCAAAAATATTTCTTACATAGGTAGTCACTTGACCCTTTCTGGGCCTCTTTCTTAAGGCTATAGCTTTGCTGATTTTTTTTCAATCACTCCTTTTTCATCAAACTGCTAAAGGCCTGGCACAAGCTTGCCATATTCCAGTTACTCAAGTCAAGCAGATTGTTTTATCATCAACTTTGGCAAATGGATGTTACCTACTAGGCAAGCCCTGTTTTTACAACATGATATTTTGCTTTTTGCAATTTTGTACCACCTGGAATATAGCCATAATGGAACATGCTCATCGGCCATTTAAGGCCTGTCTCCACAAATAAATAAAAAAGGAGGGAAAGGGTCTCTAGAAGGGTCTCTAAAAAAGTTTTTAAAAGTATAATTTCCCTTAAATCAATTGAATGTAATTGCATGTTTCTATTTACCTTAAATTAATTGAATGTTTTAGTTAACTACTTGGGGGTGAGGGGGCGAGGCTGTGTTGTTGTGTTTGCTCCTACAGGACCTTTGTGGATTCCAGCTCATTGTGTCCGCCCAGGCTCGTTGTGTCCACCCAGCCAAGGATGTCATGGCACCACACCAGTCCCCAGATCTAGTCCCAGTCCTAGGAATTTGACTTTACAGATGGCACAGTGTCAATCAGTTCATTTGCTTACGCTTGGCTAACATCACACAGAATGATATCTTTTGCTTATCTGAAACTTATGATATGGAACATTTGCTTTCTACATGTTTAGTTCCTGTCTGCACTCCTTCTGCAGTAATTCAAAATTTCACTGGCTTAAGCGGATTTTTATTACATGGGAACTTTAACTATAAGACTATATCTAATTGGGGATTTGCTGCTTATTATCCACACCTTGATGCAATTGCTTTACACACCTCAATGGTAGCGGTCCCTATAAATATAACTTGTGCAAAAGTAGTTAATTGTACATCTTCAAGTAAAAAACCTCACTGTCATCGTCTTAGCTCACCTGCTTTGAACTGCACAGCTTTGGAAAAGACTTCTTTCACTTTTCCCATGTTTGGCTACCTCAAGGTTAGTTTTTACATGTGGTCAAGAAACTTTTAATTATATTCCTGCTAATCTTAGTGAAGTACTTTGCTGCCTCAGTCAGCTGATTCCTGTTTTGCTTTCTAAACAACAACTTCATCATTCGAATTGTTCTCGACGGGGTCATGCTAGATAACACTTGTGACTCTGAAACAACCTTACTTAATAAAGCTGAATACGTAGTGCTAGCTTTGTTTATAGTGGGCATGCCAGCAATTGCTGCTCACGCTCACCTTAACATTAACTCTGTTGCATGTAATTTAGCAAAAACAATTATGTACTTTAGCAAAAACAATGTTGCTTCTTCAGTTATCTCAACAATCAACCATAGGATGCAAGTGGTGAAGAAGGCTATTCTACAAAATCGATATTGTTTTAATTTGTTTGATGGGTCATGAACCATCCAGCACCAGCTTAATATTTTCAACAATTTGGCCTTGGATTTGAAAATTGATAAATTAGGATCTTGGTGGGAAAGCTTGGTGGGAAAGCTTTTGGGCTTGGTTGCCCACAGGCTAAATGGGAAAAATTCTATGCTATGTAGTCATTAGTTGTGATTTAATTAGTGGGTGCTGCTTTGTTCAATGTCTCCCTTCTCTTTGCAATATATGTATCACAGCTTTGCATCCCAAACCCTCTCTTACCTTGCCTGAGGGTCAAGTATATGCCCTATATAAACAACTGCAAGCATGCTCTTCTAATGATTCTTATGAATCCTCTCCTAACTCCTTTTATGATTCATCTTTAATTAATTAAATTTAAAATAGAAAAGAGTGAAATGTGGTAGCCACTGAGTTTCCCTGGATGACACTAGAAGCTGGCAGCACACTGCAGCCTGGTGGAGGGGGCCTCTTTTGCTATCCCATGAGCTCATCCTCTATTCATCCTGTATCTGTTGGGTTGGAAAGTCCCTGATTTTCCAGGTATACAGGTGATCTCATTTACTAACATCACCACTAGTCTTATGGATTGGTTGGGAGGTTGCACCAATGTGGTTGAGGGGTTTCACCCATGTGGGATCTATTCTCCAATCCCAATGCTGTATCTATGCTACTCTTCCCTGCTTGTAAAAATGGTATAAAAAGAATAAACACTGCCCAGGCAGTCAGACATCTTTGGACACTGAAATGACTGGTTATTGAATCCCTACAGATTAAGAAAGGTTGGCCACTTCAAGATCTACCTCAACTTGCCCAACCTTTTAAATCCAGGCAAACTGAATTATCTGTATTAAGAGGATGTATTTTGTGGGGTAACAGGGTGGTTATTCCTGCAAAACTACAAAAAGAGGTTTTGGAAATGTTACATGAGGGTCATCCGGGAATTGTCAGAATGAAGGGATTGGCCAGGTGTTATGTATGGTGGCCTGGTATTGACAAAATCGTTGAAAACTGGGTTGCATCTTGTCCCAACTGTCAGGTAGTCAGGCCTGCCCCACCTCTCGCCCCCACACAGGAATGGGAATGTCCTAGGGGCCCATGGTCCAGGATTCACATTGATTTTGCTGGCCCTACCAGAGGGCACACTTTCCTTATTATAGTTGATGCATATTCCAAATGGCTGGAGGTTATCCCTATGGCATCCACCACAACTGAAGCTGTCATCAAACAGCTTAAAAAGCTTTTTGTAACTCACAGGTTACCTGATGTGCTTGTTTCTGACAATGGCCCACCAAGAGCCTTGGTGGCTCAGGCTGTTAAATGCCTGCATTTAAGTTCCAGCTGCCTACAATTACTGTAGGATAGAATCCCACCAGGCTCAAGGTTGACTCAGCCTTCCATCCTCTCGGGGTAGGTAAACTGAGGACCCAAGATTGTTGGGGGCAATAAGCTGACTTTGTAAAAATGCCGCTTAGCAATATACAATCGAATGAAGGCTATTGCTGAGCACACTGGGTTGTATCCCCAAAATTGTAAGCCGCCCTGAGTCTTTGGAGAAGGGCGGCATATAAATGTAATTAAAAAATAAAAAAATAAAAAAAAATAAAAAAATTTACATCCAAACTTTTTGAATCATATCTAGCACAACAGGGTATCAGACATGCCCTGACAGCCCCTGGGCATCCTTCGCTAACGGCGGGCTGAACGTATGGTACGATTTACCAAGGAAAAACTTCAGCAATTGGGTCCAGGGGATATCACTGAGAGAGTTGAAAATCTTCTCAGTGTTCAGCATATCACTCCCAACCCCTTAACTAATTTAACCCCAGCTGAATTGTTGATGGGTAGGAAACTCAGGTCTCCCCTTGACCACCTCCATCCCACTTACGCACCCAACACACCACTAGATTCCACTAGTAAAATTCGCACTTTCACTGTGGGTGATTCTATTTACGCTAAGAACCTTATGGGTGAACCATCATGGATTTCTGCTGAGATAACCCAAATCACAGGCCCCAGGTCTTACAGGGTACAAACAGAGGATGGTGTCCTCTGGAGCAGGCACATTGATCAGTTAAGATCCAGATTGCCTCAGGAGCATCGTTTTTGCTCCTCTCTGGGTCCCATACCTACTGCTTCTTCTAGGGGGGAAGGAGAGGATTATGAGAGTAATCAGCAAGGAAGAATCAACCCCATGTGTAACGAGCTAACACGACAGGAACCATCCCAAAACCTGTCACAATTCCAACAACCATTTTCACAAATGGAAGATTACACATCACTACCTGATTTAGGTGCTGGCATTGGGTTGGAGATGGATTGGGAGGAGAGACCAGGTTGTAGTAACCAAACAGGTTCTACCATTACTACAAGTCCAAGTAAGGAAATGTCAGCAGACACACTCTCTCTCACAAGGTGAGAACATTAAAACATCTGAACCACGCAACGCACTTATACGCGTAAGAGCCCCACCTATTTAAAAGAATACATTAGATAGGTTGGGGTTTGAGTATGGACTGAACCTAGTGGGGAGGGGTGTTATGTATGCAGGCTTGAAGTCATTGGTTTAGTTTGAACTGTTCTTGTAAAATGTTGGAAATGATTGGTTTAAAAAGTGCAGGAAAACCCTGCACTCTGATTGGCTGCAACTGCGGCTGCTGGCTATAAGTAGCAGCCACAGCCCAGCCAAATTGGGTCCGTTCTGAGCTGTAGTCACTAATAAAAAAAGAGCTTGAAGCACTCCGCATTTGTCTCTTCATGCAAACTTAACAGTAAAGAAGTATATTCACTATTATTATTATTATAAGAGTTAGAATTGTTAGAGACTCCATCTACCTGTTGTCAGAGAAACATTCTTTAATCCGGACTAAAGAGGTTCTACTTACATTTCACAATGTAATTTGATCACAATATTATTAATTTTACTCTTTGAAGTGGATCATTTCCATTGTTGATATTTCACAAAGTTAGGACCTGGTCAGGTTGTAAGAGGTCTAATAAATCATTTCAAGAACTTGCTTGAGCTCTTCACCATTTTACCTCAGTTTGATTTGCACCAGAATCAGCTTTGTTACAAAAGCAGCACCAAATGGTTTAGTCTCAAACTGTGGAAAAATGGCTTCTAAAAATGACTTTATTATTTATTTAACTCCTCACTTAGTGTACACATAAACACCTAACAGCTAATAAGAAGGAATCTTTGCCATGAGGTTTTCCTAATCATTGTCCTACTGTTCCCATTTATTTGTACCCATTATTATTATTATTTTTTAAATTACATTTATATGCCGCCCTTCTCCGGAGACTCAGGGCGGCTTACAATTTTTGGGATGCAACCCAGTGTGCTCAGCAATAGCCTTCATTCTGTTGTATATGCCTGCTTATTACCAAGCGGCATTTTTACAAGGTCAGCTAATTGCCCCCAACAATCTTGGGTGCTCAATTTATGGAAGGCTGAGTCAACCTTGAGCCTGGTGGGATTCGAGCCTACAGCAGTTGTAGGCAGCTGGAACTTAAGTGCAGGCAATTAACAGCCTGAGCCACCAATTGTGTATATATTTATTATGTATATATTTATACTTGTTTATACTTATATGTTTATGTGTTATGTTTATACTTACACTTGTTTTCTCATACATGCTTGACAAACTAAAAGAAAATAAATTAATTAAATAAATAAATAAATAAATATCTTTGAATGATTTACCTAGTTTGGGTAATGAAAAGTCTGCAAGAAACAAGCAAACTCAGAGAGCACCAAGGACCCCTTAATTTCCTCTCTTAGATCAGACAAATAATATTATTATCAGTATTTAGTATCTATCTGACAGCTTTCTGCCAATTCAACTATACTGAATTCTACTTTCATCACTGCTGTTGAGAAATGTTCTTCTTCATTTATATCTCATTTGGTGATTGATTTATGTACATAATTGAAAACATCCAGTACTTTTAGCACTGAATCCTTAAATTCCAAATTTAAGTTAACTTTACTGTGGCAAGTAATTTCAGTAGTAAAATTTATGTAGGATCTGTCAGTGTCTCCCCGCAGAGATGACAAAGCAGTTGGTTCATGATCTGATTACCTCATGTCTGCAGTAGTATATTGGACTGATTACCTAATATATTTTCCCTGATCTGAGTCCAGAATAGTGCATTTCAAATTGTGCTGCATCTTTGTTTTTTATGAATTCCTACTTTGATTGTGCATTCACAAAATGTCCCTATTAAAATCTCAGGAGTTAATCATGAGGCTTGTATATAAACACATCTAGTTATTTTGGAAAATCTGTTTGTAATTCATATGTCTGGGTCTTGATCCAGAAGTCTAGCCAAGCTCAACTGATATCTAATAAAACAGCCATATCCCCAATGAGAGTTTTTCCTCATCTCTGCTTTGGAATCAGTTTCCTCCAGAGTTACACCTAGAATGGGAGCTAGTAAAACTTTAAAAAGATATTAGAAGTGTTTCTTTATTATGAGCCTTTATGAAGCTGGTTTAAATATTACTTTGATGAAAAATGCACTGTTGTTTATAATTAAGTTTTAAATATTAATGGGCCATTAGATTACCAATCATTTCATAATTTTTGATGTTTTATTTTATTATTTTATTTTGCACTTAATTATATGTATGTGTAGAAAAAACATTGCTATGTACATTACTAAACAGCTAGTCTGGTGTGCACATGAGTGACTTAGACTTTTTGAGTTAAAGAATATAGTGCTTATTATGCTGAATAGTATATAATTGTATCTTAAGATTTGTATGAAAATCTGCTTGTAAAATACAACACATTTGTTTCCCTAATCTTTTATTGCCAAATGGAAAGTGGAAACACAAAGCACAATGGCTAGTTTATTAGTCACTTTTCTCTGTGTGTCTCTGAACACTGGGGAGAAAAAAAATCTGTAGTATAAACGAAGAAAGTCAAGGAAAAAATTCCCTGTATTTGAATACAATTGTAAGCCCCACTGGAGTCAAGAGGTCTTACTTTTGTATTGTTAGTAAATAATTTTCACTGATGATCAATTTCTTATTTTAATAATCATGTTTGGGTTGTTAGCCCATAAGAAACAGAAGAAGAAGAAGAAGAAGAAGAAGAAGAAGAAGAAGAAGAAGAAGAAGAAGAAGAAGAAGAAGAAGAAGAAGAGGAGGAGGAGGAGGAGGAGGAGGAGGAGGAGGAGGAGGAGGAGGAAGAAGAGGAGGAGAAGAAGAAGAAGAAGAAGAAGAAGAAGAAGAAGAAGAAGAAGAAGAAGAAGAAGAAGAAGTAGTGTTCTACATTTTCTTTATGATTATATGAGGAGCTGCAATTGTTTTAAAAGATGGAAATTCAGGAGGTGAAATAATGGAAGATAGCAGACAAAGTCCCACTTTTTCATCCTGTCCAATTCAACTCCATGGATATCTGCAGGGATGTTCCAAAATTGGTCAGATGGGTGACCACAATTAGAGCCCTGTCCCTTTTAAGGGTACATGGGGGTATTGTGACACTTATTAAAATGAGGTGGGGCTTCTGTCTTGATATTATTGCCCCTGCCATTTTGTAGAACTGTACCATTTTTAAAGAAAGCCTTATGGATAAAGGCATTCAATTAGCCTGTGCGAAGATTTAAGTGATCATACTGAAGCCCAGCTTTTTTTTCACCAATATTTCTGTAGAGAAAGAATGACTGAAATAAACATCAATAGAGTCATTCTTCAGGTGTTCCTGCTAAGAAGACAGAACTTAAGGGGAAGAGAGCTAAGATTCCCTCCTTTCTCTTGGTCTCCATGCAAAGAAGTTGAGCATTTTTATTCCGCTGTGCTTAGAGACACTTTCAAAATCCATCTAGTTTCAAAATCTTTTTATCTGATTGTTATGTTTTAAATTACTGACTTTGTAGAATTAATGCATTGAGGGACAATTGCTGATCCATTCACAGATTCCAGATTTCATATTGTAGCCCTCTGCAACTACAACTTCAATCTCTTTTCTTCCCTATTCTTACTTTCATATGCAAAGAAATTAGTCAGATTTCATATAAAATTCAAAGCTAATTTGAGAGTTCTGCATGTACATTAAGTACATCTTCTGCAAAGTCATATGTCATCAACCAAGTTTAAATTTTGTATTGCATACCTGCCTAGTAATTTTTTTCTGCCATGAAATTGTATTCCATCTCTCTGAAAACTTCAAGAACTCTGAGGTAAACAGCAAACAAGTTTAATTCATGTGTTTTAAAGATTTACCATGGGAAGATGATTCACATTACATTTTAAATGACTTAATATAACAAACATACAGTATATCATTATCAAACACAATCACAAATGATTCTAAGGGTAATCAAAACATGAACAATCCAGTTTCTTATGGAAAAGATGTTTGCAATTGTTTTAAATGTCCCTCCAAACTAAAATAAGGGAGCCAAATTCATACCTACAGGTGAAAATTGCACTTGGGCATCTGAGGAGAGGGACATCCAAGGAGGGCAAAGTCAGAGTCAGACATCTGTGGTTAATCGTAAAATCTGTATGGCCTCATGCAAACACAGATGGTTGATTCTGCAACCTGGGCCCAACTGCCAGTCCATCAACATAGATCAGAGTA
The DNA here is from genome assembly GCA_009733165.1 of Naja naja. Classification (NCBI taxonomy): domain Eukaryota; kingdom Metazoa; phylum Chordata; class Lepidosauria; order Squamata; family Elapidae; genus Naja; species Naja naja. The sequence goes on along the minus strand of CM019148.1, from coordinate 191,519,723 downwards.
GGAACCCAAAGCTATAGAGGTCAGTATTACTTTTATCATAAAGTTATAATAATGGACTCTTGCAGGTCTGAATAAGCTTCCCCCCTCCTTCCTTTTATTTTTGTGAGAACTAGGGAAGGTCTTGTCTAAGATGATTACTCAGCCTACATTCCTGCCCTAGACTCAGTTCTCTTCAATCTGACTGTTGTATGGGTAGCAATTTTTCCTCCAGTCCCTCAAGGCCATTTCCAGTGCTCTCTGCGTAACCATTTAGAGTTTTAAATATTAAATTTGCTCAGTAGCAAATATGGAATCACTTTAATAAAAACACTAACAAGTTTCACTGGCTGTCAGATTCCAGTCTTTTTAGCATTTTGTACCCAAAATGGTCCTTTTATATGGAATAGTGTCACCAGGAAGGGAATTAATTTAATTCCCTTCTTTTTTTCACACAAATTCTAAGCCCTTCTTGTTTTATGAACATTTCTTCTAATATAAACATTGAAAGGGCATATTTTATGTCCATATTTATATACAGTCTTCCTTATGAGATTTCAAAACTCATATTCCAAATTGTGAATCACATTTTTAAAATGCAAAAAATGGAGATATTGGCATATATCTTTGTTCTGTTACTTTTATAGCTTCAGGATATGGAAATGGGGTAACTAATCAAACATTGCCATGACAAACAAATGAATGTACATGTCTTTGTTTGTTCCTAAGCGTGCACATTGCTCCAATCACAAAACTGACTCTGACTGGCCTACTGACTGAAAAGTGGAATATAAGATTAAAAATGTAAAATTAATAAAAAACAATATAATAAATTCACAAATCCTAGGAAAAAAACATCCCAAATACTGCAACATTCCCTCTCTAGGGTGGACAAATTGACATATCAAATTTTAATCTTGCTGAAAAAGTGTTATCTTAGATCATTTTTTTAAATCTCAAAAAGAAAGCTGATGTCAACTAAATATCTAGATGGATATTGTTCCAAAGACTGAGGAAAGTGACTCAGATTCATTTTGTGAACCCTGTAGATAATGCTCTCAATGAGCTGGAGACTCAAGAGTTCTCCAACTCTTAATGGACAGGCTGAAGAAAACCAGGTCCTCCATAAAGTAGGGCTTTAAAGGTGATAACCAGCACTTTGAATTGTTCCTGGAAGCAAACCAGTAACTTCTCTAAGCAATGGGGAAGTGAGTTGTGCCATAAAGCTGCCACTTTGTAGTCCAATTGAAACTTTCTGGGAGCTTTCAATTTGGTCCTATAAGGAATGTATTGCAGTAGTCCAGATGAAAAGCTATTCATCTGAGCTCAAATTCTCCTTCTTAACTATGCAGCCACTCCATAAGTGAATAAAACAGCACTTGGATTTTTTTTCCAAATTAGATGCTATCTGTAGCATCTAAACCTACAGTATTTGAAAGCTTAGACACCTGTTTATCAAGAATGTTTCAGAGGTGCCTAATTGCTGTACCCATTCATTTATTTAACTCTTATTTTCCCAGTTTATCTTCTCTAAGTTTACAAAATAGAAAGGCAGAGTTTGGTGCCAGTCAGGCATGAATTTGAGACAGAATTCTCCCCTGTTGTTCCTTCATGAAAGTCACCTGTGTAAAATTCTATGGTAATGTCACTTGGAAGACATTTCAGGCATCTCCTACTGGACCACGGGGATGCTCTCTCTGTTCCAGTGCACAAAGACAATAAGCCAGAGATTCTGCAGCTGCAAAGGGAGTCAGAATCAGCCACCCATTTCATCTTCACCTACAGAGCTGTAAAAAGATGGTTTCTGTGTCTAAATCCCAAAAGAATGGGTCAGCTTTCCACTCCAAACCCACACAGTTCTTACCATCCCATTGATTAATTATAAAGCTGGATATAAACTTAAGTGTAATTATACCCTAAATGAGCATTTAGCCCGGCCCCTCCTAGAAATAAATCCCACTGCATGAGACCACTGAAAACAAGGGTATTCCATTGGGGTTGTTTTTTGTTTTTGTTTTTGGTGCAAAGGTGATTGTTATCCTTCAGGACCCT
>CM019148.1:191432695-191512695 GCA_009733165.1 Naja naja | reverse complement strand
ACAGGCATGCACGCATGCACACACACACACACTTCAGAAAGCAAAGAGAACAAAATCTGGAGACTAATTGACAATAATTCTTACTTAATAACACTATTAGGATATAATGAAAAATCTCATGACATACGGAATATTTGTGAGGAAACACAGATCTTTTATTAATTATATCTAATACAACATAAGCAGACATTTATTCCCTCTCCTCTTCTGTGCAACTTTCACCAAATCTATTTCACCAGGTAGATAGTATCATAAGTACCTTTGCGAAATAGTTGCTGGTATAATGCCATAGTGATGACATGTGCACAATGACATTATCACACAAATGTTGTACTTGTCTTTATATCTAATATCCCAATATCCGATTCAAGTGTATAAGTCTCAGCCTATGTGTGATAATATGACACATATCATGATTTCCTTCTACTTGCTCCCTTCCCCTTTGATGCTTTGGCCAGATGTGGCTGGTCACATAATATCCATTTCCCCAAAAAGGATACTGCTGAGGCTAAAGGACCAGTGACTATGACTACAAAGCGGGAGATGAGGGTCATATCTTTGCTCTAGAATGCTATTTCTTGAAACCCAATGTTCAATGCTTTTCTGGTTTTCAGATAAACAAACAAACATAGAAAAGCAAAGAATTGAGATTATAAGGTCACAAATTTGTAACAAAAGCTCCACAGAATTCCCAGAAGACAAGGCCACAAATCTGAGGTTAGCTGTTACCATGCCAGAATTACATAGACATACAATCTGGGTACTTTAGAATAAGCAATCTGTCCAGTAAGTGAAATAAAAAATGGAAGTGAATCTGAACCATCAACCCATTTCTTTGAACCCTCTATTGTTTCTTATTTGGGATCATTGATTAAGGACCTCAAATCCCATCATCCAGATAAACCATTTCTTCTGCCACTTCTAGTTCACCTCCAGCCTAACTAATTCTCCTCATGCTCTCCAAACAAAAGAGGCTACCTTTCTGTTTTCTCCTGCCTCACCATCAGATTACCTAATAGCCTTCCTGCTATTTTGTATAGCATCACCATCTCAAGGTTTGTCTCCTAACTTTCTACCTGATGGGTTGCAACCAGTCCTGTCTATAGTTTCATCTGCATTGGGTCACCCTCCCAATCTCCCCCCTCCCTTGTTTGTCCTCATGACACTGAGACAGCCACTTCCTTTGACAATGTGGAATTCAGTAATTGGATATTACTCCACTTGCTCACTTTCTAGTTCCACCTGGGGTACAGAAGGGAATCAGGATGACAGACAACATGACTTTGAGAGAATAAAGTGATGGACCTGCACATCAGGAGCAAGCAACTGGGCAGTCGAGTGAGTAGAAGATGGCATATGGGCCATCTGGACAGTTGTCTTCTTTATGATAATATGAATTGAATTCTTTTTGAACCATAGTCATTCATATATCTTTATCTTATAGAGGAATCTACTGTGCCTATTAGAAAATATTGTTCATACACTTGATATTGAGTGCTGTGGAGATTGGATAAAGTGGAATCAGAAGACTCCATTCTAGCTGTCTTAGAAATTCTCTTATCAGGAAGATCAAGAACGAAGTATCTGAACAATGGACTTTCACTGGCGGAAGACTTTATAGGAGCAATAAATGGATGAAACCTTTGAGAGTCTCATCTTTGACAATTTGTGGACATTGCTATATAGTATAATCTTTTAGCTCAGGCACTGTTTTTTGTTGAAACATATGCCTAAACATTTGACTAATGGTGTATAACCTTTACGTTAACTCTCTGAAATATTGTACCAGAATTTGCAAGAGTTCCCTGTTGAATATACATACTAGCAGATCCAATGTAGTTTGTGGGACTATGACCCAATACTCAAATCTGTTCCAATATTTGAATTGGTACTTTCCATGGTGGATGGATGGATGGGAGAGCGATGGGAAGGTGATTTGCCATATTTAATAATATTAAAATTATCAGATATAAAATGACAAAACAGACAAAATAAAACAATTAACATAAGATAGAGAAGAAAGGAGCCAGATATACATGTGAGAGGAATGTGGGATTAGCATTTAATTAGTCAACCACCTCCAGTGTGAAGCTCCCCATACAAGCCATCTGGCTGAACCAAGTTTGAAGGCTCTTATGAAAAGTCAGGAGGGTGAAAGCCAATCTCATCTCAGGATAAGTTGTTCCAAAGGGCAGGAGCCAAGGCAGAGAAGGCTCTTCTCCTGGACCCTGCCAGCTGAAATTCCTTGACTAAAAAAAGTAATAATGTAATGACAAAACACAAAATACAGCATTAAAAATAAATTGGGCAAAGTTATGATCTAGGCTTGACATCATAAAGTTATGTCATTTTCATTATATGAACTTTGAAAGAAAGCATAAGCATTTCTATTTATCTCATATTAGCTTAGCACATGCATCATATTTACACAATCAGCCTGTGAAAAACTGCAGAGCCCTCAGAAGACTTTTAGTGGCTGAACTGCTCCGCAGGTGTACTGAAGATGACAATGTGTGGTAGATATGTGAAGCAACTTTTCATTTCAAAGCTGGAGGAGACATTTGGTCTCTCAGAAATTTTAGGTGATCACACACAAATATATAGGAGAACTGAAAAGCAGGCATAGTTGAAATCTTCACTTTTCAGACACATGCAACCTTATCCGTAATTTTAAAGAAAAAGAGGGAAGCGTAAACATTAGGAGGTGCTAACAAAGGAAGGAGAGTTTTCATTATAGTAGATTTTGTTCATCCTTTAATTCAGCTATTTTGCTCTGAAGCACTGTAATCTATAAAGTTTTATGACATTTAATTTAATAAGGAATGGAGCTTCCCCAAAGGTCAATATACATAGCCTGCTTCTGAGGCACCACCACTTTCCTTTGAGGTACATAAGTATGATACAAGTTACAGATTTGTAAGCTGTCGCCATAAAACTTTTTAATACCAGTTACTTCCTGCCAGGTCTGTGACCTCATCACCCTCCTGCTTCAGTTGAGATATTTTATGTTCTCCCCAAAATAGCAAGGTTGGGCCTTCCTCTCATTGCTTCATAAGTGGCCCTTCAAAGCCACTTTTGCAGATAGGTGGAAGGGACAGGTTTCTTTCAGATGAAAAACTCATTCACAGCATCTCAAATCCACCTCCAAAAATAAATTGTTTAAATAATTGACAGGAAACAAAGTGCTTTCTCAGAGAAAACATGAATAGCTGAATTAAAATTAAGCACTTGATGGTTCAACCCTTGCTGCTAGAAGTTACTTGTATGCTTTGCTTTGTTTTGTAACAAAACAGGGAGTTACTATTTTTGTGAGCAAATGTTATTTATTAAAAAAAACCAACAACAAATAATTATGCATTTTCCTTCTAAAAAACAATCAAATTTAGAGGAAAATAGCTCCCAGATCCCTGCACTTTATAATTTAGCAACTTTACTAAACCAAGCTATTTAGCACAATCCTTTTATAATCATTGCCCAGTGAACAACAGGATATATTAAAAATCCTTATTTCATTCCCCAAATCTGGAAAGATTTCCCTTCTATAAAATTCATTGCACTTCATGCTTGCATATACTATCAATTTCTATCTAGGAACAAAGTAAATTGTAGGCACTTTAAAAAAGGATCCCAGATTTTAAAGGAAATGTCCAAATTATCTGGTTTAATTTCTCTGAGCTGGATCAGGTTGGTGTACCTGCAAATTTTCTCAATTTCCCTTAAAAAGTGAACCATTTTAAGTGGCCTGAACCAAAGTTACCTTTTCTGAATCAGATATTGTCAGTGGATTATAATTAATTTCAGGCTTTCTCCCTGAGTAAATACACTGACAGGGAAAAGTCAAAAAGAAACACAGCCTTCTTCATACATATTATGCCACTGATTAGCCATTTGCTAATTTTCTTTATGATGTCTGCAAGCTACAGAACTAAGCAACCTTTTTATGCTGTAGGTCACATTGTGGGGTAGGGGGCTGTATGATAGGTTGAGGCTGTTCTGCAGCCCAGAGAGGGAACAGGGGAAAAAACATGGATAGGACAATTGAAATGGGTAAAGCCAGATGCAGGATATAAATAAATGAATGTTTGTTAAATTAAATATATGAGCATAAAGTTCAGTACACAAATCCTTATGATCAAGGACCAACCCATTTAGAAAAACCTATGTATCCATGGAATAACAGTCACCTCTACATCATCTGTTGCTTCATTTTCAATGCTTCTGTGCAAAATTTGGTTAATGTGCAGATTATAATAGAATACTGTAGATAATGGTTTGTATCAAAAAGAAGAAAGCTAGCCTGGAATTCATCCATTCTGCCCGAATAATGGTACTGAAAGCACAAAATATAATTCTAGAAAGAACAGAATAAACTTAACATGCCATTTTGTTTCAGTCTCTCCACAGTTACACGGACACAGGTGTGCAGCTAATGGGATTTTAGAATATCTATCCTGCAAAAATGCAGAAAGCATTGTCCTAACTATAGTCTGTCCTAACTTGGTAGGTAAGTGTATTTTTGATAAATTGCAGGTTTACAACTAATTTTGTAACCTACATTATTCTGTGCTGTGAGATCATTTTAACCTTATTGCAATATTCCATACCAGTAGGACTTTGCAGAAAAACTTGTTTAACTGATCATACTCAATGGCTACAAAAAAATCTATCGAAAGCCCATAAATTTCTGTTTAATTGCTCTTTTCTATCTCAATGGGTAAGCCTCTGACAAAGTTTGGTGGAAAAACTGACTCTTGAGATAGTAACTGTTCATTTCCCCAATCCTCATTTTAATTCTAGGCATCTCAGTCTTGAATCTGAGTGAGATGAATTTACTTCAAGGAAATTTCTATTTAAAGAACTTTTGTAAAAGTCTTTTAAGACCCAAATTTTCTATTACCCACAATTTCTATGCAGATAGCAAGGACGAACAAAATCATCTTTAAATATCCATTTAGATGTTGGCAAAATCAAATAGCCAAGAACTATATTTTTCAATTGGTGGTGGTGGTACTGCTTCAATATATAGTTTAATACTCTGCCACCTGGTCACTCTAGGCAAGTAAGTCTCAACACTGAAAGTAAATGTTAACCTGGATAAAAGCTGATAAAATAAAATAAAAATATGGTGAACCCTTTGGCATCAGTACATTTAAGCTCAATAAGTCAAACTGCTTTTTCAGATCTGTAATTTTCTATGAGATTTAATTCAGCCTTGCTTGGTTTCCTCAATCCCTGTTCAAAGGAGGAAAGCAAGAACAAAACTTGGGCTGTAATTTCAGTCTGAGTGACCAGAGAACCTCACTGAACTGTTTTCCAAGCATTTCTTGACTATATTTTGTAACTATTACATATCTGTAAAAGAGTCAAAGGTTTCATCTAGAATTGTGCCACATTGTTCTTATAGAATAAATTGAACTAAAAATATTTATTTTAATATTTATGAACCAAAAATTTGGCAGCTCAAGCAAGGAAGAGAAAAACACACTGTGAACCCTTAAACCAGAAGTCAGATTACTCAAGCATTGCCAGTCCTTCAAAATTGGAATGTATGGGAGTTTATATAAAGCCGGGGGTAGCTGCAGCAACCAGAGGTTTTGTCAAAATATACATTGAGACATCAGAACACAAGCTCTGCCCCTTACATCCTTGTGTGCAATGTTAAGATGCAATTACAGAAGAGGCAGAGTTTGTGCCACAATATGAACATGTACATTTTGTTAGAAGAAGCCATTTTTAATGATCAAATAAGTCTAAATGGGATTAAGAAAAAGGGGAAGAAAAAGGGGGAAAGAGGAAAGAGAGTTAAAAATCTAAGATTGGAGGCAACAATAAAAAAAAGTACAAAATGGGAAATAGTTTTAATACTGCAAGGAATCATAAGGTAGGATTTCAGAAGGGGAAATTGGACATAAAAGGGGAAAATGGGAAGGGAGAAGAAGAGCGGGAGGTGACAAGAAGAGAAAGTGGTAAAAAATTGAATCAAGATGAGCAACAGCAAGAAAAATACATAAAATTTAAAAATCTTATACATTTAATCCAACAGTTAGATAAGGGTTAATTTAAGTTACTGAGAGGATTCTGCAAGGGTACATGAGACAAATATGGTTAAGTTAGAAAGAAGTTAGTATCTTTTTTTTCTTTTTCTTTTTGTCAATAAATTCCAGGTACCTTTAATAGTTGTTTTCAATCACAAGCCCGGTATGTCACACTTTCTCTTTCAAGCTTCCTCCTGCACATTCTTTTCCGTTCGAGTTCTTCTTTGAGGTAGCCATTTCTGGCCAACCGCTTCTGTTGCTTTCAGGAAAGGGAAAAAAAAAACCAGCTGGGGAGAAGAGATGCGGCTCTCCTCGACCCTGCTGGCAGCTCCCTCACCTTCACGACCTCTACCGGGTGGTTTCAACCCCAAAGCCAGCCGGCTCGGGGTCTCCAGTGGCAAGCACACATCAAAACTGCGGACAGTCACATATTTTGGTCCGTTCACGAAGAAGCTCAAACAGGAAGTCCAAGAGATACTTTGTATATGTGGCCACTTGTTTTGAAGTGCCTCCTTTGTACACTTTTTATTTCTCTGGATAGTATTAATACTATTGTTAGTGTTAGTGATAACATACAAAGTCCTACATGGCTTGGGTCCAGGGTACTTGTGTCTCCTGCCAGCGTCAACTTCCAATTGCCCTGTGCGCTCCCACAGGCAGGGCCTCCTTGGGGTGCTGTCGGCCAGACAATGTCTGCTGGCGATCCCCAGGGGGACAGCCTTCTCTGTGGGAGCACCCACCCTGTGGAATCGACTCCCCTTGGAGCTCCAGTTGGCTCCTGACCTCTGTTCCTTCCGCCGTGACCTAAAGACCTGGTTGTTTCAACAGTCCAGCCTGGACTGAAGGGTAAGGGGTAGGGTTTTATTATTATTTTAATTTTTATTGGGTTTTAATCTTTATTGGGCTTAGTTCACTTGTTTAATGTATTTTTAATTAATTGTATTGCTATTTTTTTATTGTAAGCCGCCCTGAGTCCCCAGGGAGAGAGGGCGGCATATAAGTCCAATAAAACTAAATTAAACTAAACGTCTCTTATAAAACTGAGGTGTTGTGATAGCCATCCTTATTTTCACAAAAGGAGACCAAAAGAAACCAGTAAAGTACAGGCCTTCTGACTACAGCTGGCAATTGATACGCTTGGCATCTATGGTGGAAGTTCTGTGACTGGATAGAACAAGAACACATTTAGAAGATGTGTAGGCTAATTTCAAGGAAGGGAGATCAGTAGGTTTGATCCTGCTGCCCTTAGCAGATAAAAGCATATGGGGCACTAATTCACAACTGTGTGTAGTTTCTTTTCAATTACCAGAACCCTTTTATAGGACAAGTTTTAAAAAATCCCACCGGTATAAACATATGGCATCATTAATGTCTATGTTATACGAAAATGCCAGGCTTAGATGCAATTACAGAAGATGCAGAGTTTGTGCCACAATATGAGCATGTACAATTTTGTTATTTGCATGCAGGGGGACTGTTGAGCAAAAGTTCAACCAGAAAGGAAAGGCGTATCCTGACCCTGTTCTTGTTTTTTTATAAAATCCCCTGGTCAAGCCTCTTCAAGGGCTCCACTTTCATGCCCCAAAGACAGAAGAGTGATTAAACAGTGATTAATCCTACTTTATGCCCACAATACTACAATCCTGTCACTGACCCAGATTGGCCTCAGGAGAGCCTTTCAGGCTGTGGTCCAGCCTTGGAAGGAGGAGCAGCTGGTAAGAAACCATCGGAAAACAAAAGGTATGGTATTTTCTGACATTCATAATTAACAGGGAGGAATCAAATAATGGAGCAAGGCCAGTGTTGGGTTTCATTCTTCCAGAAGCAACTAGACCCAAGCCAATTATGCCTCCTCAATGGTTCATATGAGCACAGAAGTCATTTTAAGATATCATTAAACCCAGGAGGATATGCCATTGCAGCTTCAGTTAAATTATATAAAGTAAAATTGATTGCATATCCACTATATGGGATATAAATGGGATTTCAGCTGTGTTCCCTGAAAGAAAGTACAATCTAGGAAACATCATCCTCATCCCCAGGAAGCACCCCAAATGTATCCCTGAGGCTGGAGGCAGGCCTGCCCAGAAGAGAGGACAGCATTTGGCAATCAATTCTATTTGCTTGGCGAATGCTCAATCTTCTCCTATGGGGCTACTTTTGTTAATTACAGGGGATAATTATAGATCTAAATGGTGGATAAATGTCAGAAGTAAACTGTGCTCCTCTGAGTTTCTGCTAATGTAAAACTGGGCTGGTTAAGACCAAGGAAAGAATTAGGCAATGGATGGGTGATGCTGAAATCCAAAATGAGCTAAGCCAAATTAACCAACCACTTAAGGAACCCCAAAAGCTCATTCTAGCAAAACATATTTATGTTCTTATCATCTGTAACTATCAGTGCCTCATTTTAGAGTCAATTTGAACACTCTCCTATCTTACAGTTTGGAAAAGTACATTTACCGAACTCCTTTACTGCCAAGCCTGCATTCATGTGTTTTAAGCAAACTGAATCAATCAAATGTCTTTTGATACTGTGCATTTTCTTCCAATCTGAGACAAAGTCTACTTCACCCACTTTTGAAAAATTTGCCCTGTTAAGTTTGCATGAAGAGTCAGACGCGGAGTGCTTCAGTGAAGAGTTTATTAGTGACTACAGCTCATAACAGACCCGATTTGGCTGGTCTGTGGCTGCTACTTATAGCCAGCAGCTGCAGTTGCCAGCCAATCAGAGTGCAGGATTTTCCCGCACTATTTAAACCAATCATTTCTGACATTTTACAAGAACAGTTCAAGCTAAACCAATGACATTCAAACCTGCATACATAACACCCCTCCCCACTAGGTTCAGTCCATACTCAAACCCCAACCTATCTAATGTATTCTTTTAAATAGGTGGGGCTCTTACGTGTACGTTGAGACCTTCGTGGTTCAGAAGTTTTAATGTTCTCACCCAGTGAGAGAGGAAATGTTTCTGTTGACATTTCCCTAGTTGGACTTCCAGTGAAAGAAGACCCTGTTTGATTGTTACAATCTGGTCACTCCTCCCAACCCATCTCCAACCCAATGTCAGCACCCAAGTCAGGTAGTGATGTGCAATCTTCCACTTGTAAGGATGGATTTTGGCATTGTGACAGGTTTTGGGATGGTTCCTGTCATAATGGCTCGTTACACATGGGGTTGATTCTTGCTTGCTGATTATCCTCATGCTCCTCCCCTTCCCCTAGAAAAGGCATTAGGTATGGGAACTAGAGAGGAACAATTGCGATGTTCCTGAGGTAATCTGGATCTAAGCTGATCAATGTGCCTGCTCCAGAGGAGTCCATCCTCTGTTTGTACCCTGTAAGAACGAGGGCCTGTGATTTGAGTTATTTCAGCAGGAATCCATGAAGGTTCACCCATAAGGTTCTTAGCATAAACAGAATCACCCACACTGAACGTGCGAAATTTGCTAGTGGAATCTAGTGGTGCGTTGGGTGCGTGAGTGGGATGAAGGCGGTCAAGGGGAGACCTAAGTTTCCTACCCATCAACAACTCTGCTGGGGATAAGTTAGTTGATGAGTTAGGAGTGATGTGTTGAACACTAAGAAGTTTTTCAACTTTCTCAGTGATGTCCCCAGGACCCAATTGCTGAAGCTTTTCCTTTGTAAAACATACCATGCGTTCAGCCCGGCCGTTAGCCGAAGGATGCCATGGGGCAGTCAGGGCATGTCTGATACCCTGTTGTGCTAGATAGGATTCAAAAAGGTTGGATGTAAATTGAGGGCCATTGTCAGAGACAAGAACATCAGGTAACCCGTAGGTTACAAAAAGCTTTTTAAGTTGCTTGATGACAGCATCAGTTGTGGTGGATGCCATAGGAATGACCTCTAACCATTTGGAATATGCATCTACTATAATAAGGGTGTGCTCTCTGGTAGGGCCAGCGAAATCAATGTGAATCCTAGATCATGGGCCCCTAGGACATTCCCATTCCTGTGTGGGGGTGAGAGATGGAGCAGGCCTGACTACCTGGCAGTTAGGACAAGATGCAACCCAGTTTTCAACCATTTTGTCAATACCTGGCCACCATACATAACTCCTGGCCAATCCCTTCATCCTTACAATACCAGGATGACCCTCATGTAACATTTCCAAAACCTCTCTTTGCAGTTTTGCAGGAATAACCACCCTGTTACCCCACAAAATACATCCTCTTAACACAGATAATTCAGTTTGCCTGGATTTAAAAGGTTGGGCAAGGTGAGGTAGATCTTGAAAAGGCCAACCTTTCTTAATCCAGCCTATAACAGGAGCCAATAAAGTGTCTTTGGCAGTCTCTCTGGCAATTTCAGCAGCGTGTACTGGAAGCTTGGCAAAGTTTCAAGTTTGACCTCAGTGTGAAACGGAAGTGGGCAGTGACTCAAAGCATCAGCATGGCCAATGTCTTTGCCAGGCTTGTGGATGACCTTGTATGAATAAGCAACAAGAAATTCAGTCCACCTCAGCATTCTTGGTGACAGGATAGTGGGTGTAGGTTTGTCTCCTGCCACAATGCCTAACAGAGGTTTGTGATCTGTGACAATGGTAAATGTTCTCCCATATAGATACTCATGGAATTTCTTGACAGCTGCAACAATTGCCAATGCTTCCTTGTCCAATTGGCTGTAATTCCTCTCTGCTTTGGTCAAGGTGCGAGAGTAAAATGCAATAGGGGCTTCCCTCCCGCTGGGAAGCCTGTGGCTCAAAACCCACCCCACTCCAAAAGGGGATGCATCACAAGTCAGTACAAAAGGCAAATTCTCAGAGAACTGTATCAGTACAGCATCAGATGTGATTAGTCTTTTAATATTGTTAAATGCTGATTGTTCCTTCCTGCCCCAGACCCAAGCAGATTTTTTGTTCAGTAATCTGTGTAATGGTTCTGCAATGGTTGCCTTCTGAGGTAGGAACATGTGATAAAAGTTAATAAGTCCAAGGAAGGCTTGCAAATCTGTTTTGCATTTTGGTCTAAGGGCTTCTTTGATTGCTTGAACCTTGGCATCTGTAGGGTGGATGCCATGCTTGTCAATCATATAGCCCAAGAACTCAACCTTGTCAGTTCTAAGAGTGCATTTTTCTTCCTTGACTTTTAACCCCACTTTCTTGAATCTGGTAAGGACTTCTCTGAGTCTCTCTTGTAATTGAGTGTCATTTTCAGCAGAGATTAACACATCATCAAAGTAAGGCACTACCCCTGGCAGTCCTTGGAGCATCCTTTCCATAAGGCTTTGGAAGATGCCTGGTGCCACGCTTACTCCAAATTGTAACCTTTTACATTTGAAGGCACCTCTATGAGTCACAATGGTTTGGGCCTCTGCAGTGGCATCATCAACTGTTAATTGTTGATATGCCTGGGCCAGATCCAATTTGACAAAGACTGAACCCCTGCCAAGTGAATGTAATAAATGATGCACCACTGGAACTGGATATGCTCTGCTGAAGCGCATGGTTCAATGTCCCCTTATAGTCTCCACAGATTCTTACTGACCCATCAGTCTTGACTGGTGTGACTATGGGTGTCTCCCATCTGGAGTGGTCAGTGGGCTCTAAAACTCCTTGAGCTATTAGTTTATCTAATTGTGCATCAATTTTTTCCTTTAAGGCAAATGGGACCCTTCTGGGCTTTAAATGAATTGGGGGCACCTTGGGATCTAGGTTGAAAGTGATAGGGGTCCCCATATACTTGCCCAATCCTTCGCTGAAGACCTCTGGAAACTCAGGCTTCAGGGCCTCCTCCCATTCAGTGTTGCTCACGTGATTGATGCCAGTCACCTTGATGCCTAATGGATTGAACCACTCAAGTCCCAGCAAGCTTGGGACCACGATGGTCAGGGGCAAACGTTTGGTGTGGCCTTTGAACTTCACGTTGAATTCTCTTGTTCCAACTACTGGAATCTTGTTCCCTTGGTAGTCTTTAAGAGTCAGTGCTTGCTTCTGGAAATGTTTCTTCTGAATGTTTGGGAGTAGTCTGTGAATAGTGTCCCATGACACCATAGATAACTAGGAGCCTGAGTCCACTTCCATTTGGCAAGGCCTTCCTTCAATGAGTACCTTCACATGTACTTTTCTGCTTCTTAAGGGTGAAGAATGACCAATGGTGACTGTTTGATGAGTTTCATTCTTCCCATTTGCTTCTGTGTTGCGCCCCATTTTCTCACTGAAGTTGTTAGGCTTGAATTCTTTGTCAGGAAACTTTCTTCTGTTGGGTGGAGTTCTGGATGATTTGCAGACTCTTGCTAGGTGACCTCTTTTTTCACAACGGAGGCAGATGGTATCAAGAAACTTGCATTCAGTGCGGAGGTGGCTTCCCCCACAACCTCTGCAGTAAAAATCTTGCCTCTTTCTTCCCAGGTCTTTCTTTTCCTCTCCATTCTGAGTCTATAAATTCCTTCCTCCACCTCACTACAGTCTGACTCAGAATCTATTTGCTCGCAATGAGTTGTTGTGGACTTTTCCACATCAGGATGGCTTGAGGCCTTGTTAATTTTCTTCATGGCTGCTGCTGAGGACTTGGTGGCTTCCGCTGAGGAGGCCTCTTCTATGGCTTCCTTCAACGTGATCTTAGGTTTTAATAATAATTTGCTCTGAAGCACCTTGTCTTTGAGGCCTAGAACAAATCGATTGCACATGGCCTCTTCCAAGTTGTTAAACTCGCATGCACCCCCAATGTCCCTTAAACTTGCCACGAAGTCGTTAACATTTTTGCTTTCCCCTTGATCCCGACGGTAAAACTCGTGTCTCTTAATAAGGCACGATGCTTGTGGGGCATAATGGGCTCTTAAAAGCTTTTCTAAATCAGGCCATTCCATTACCTTCAAGTCTGCAGTTCCCGCCAATGCCTTCGCCATCTTGAAAACAGCTGGACCGCAGTGCGTGAGAAAGACCGCCCTCTTCCGCTTCTCAGAAATGTCGGCGAGATCGTTTCCCTCCAAATACATTTGGAAACGATCTGCATACGAGTCCCAGTCTTCTGCCGTCGGATCAAACAGGGCTGAGGGGATGTTCAGCGCAGCCATCTCTCTCAGCTTGTTTTCTGCGTCGTCTTCTCTTCAGGAAGGATCCCACCTTCGTCGCCAGTGTTAAGTTTGCATGAAGAGTCAGATGCGGAGTGCTTCAGTGAAGAGTTTATTAGTGACTACAGCTCATAACAGACCCGATTTGGCTGGGCTGCGGCTGCTACTTATAGCCAGCAGCCGCAGTTGCCAGCCAATCAGAGTGCAGGATTTTCCACTTTTAAACCAATCATTTCTGACATTTTACAAGAACAGTTCAAATTAAACCAATGACATTCAAACCTGCATACATAACATGCCCAGTCAGGGGATTGTTTATAAATATTATTTAATAGCAAATTACTATTTGCTATCCCACAATTACTATTTAGTTGTCAGATTTGTAATTTAACAATATGACAGGCTGTCAAAAGGATACCACCATAGGACAGAGTGACTAATTGGAGTTCATTGTTATAAAAGATTGTCTTTTTGTCTATAATTCTATTTGATTCCATCTATTGCCATAATAAATACATAAGTGGGCCAATGTTTTAAATAAAGTTTAATAAGTATATTCCAATCTTGAGATGTGAAAAATGCAACCAAATATTCTTTTTTGTTGTTTATTGGACATTTAACAATAGTTGGCGAGCTATTTTAACATGGTAGAGTTCAGTATGATGGAGAGGCCCTCAACATATGTTTTCCCCTTATTGTGAGGCTATCTCATTTTAGCTTGATGTGAATCAATTTGTAATATAGTGTTGAAAAACAACTGAAGATATGAAGATGTGGATTCTTGTTGAAATATAATATGAAACATTGGAATGCACCACTTTATGAAGAATTCTGGATTTATTGTAATAATTTTTGACTGCAGTTTAAAAGGGGGTGATTTTTTAATGGAGAAAATCTTGTTTCGGCAGTTTTAACATCCTAGACCTAGGGTAATGTCCCTTTTCCACATATGAACTGGTTTTCTATCAATGTATTGAAAAGACACACCAATATTATTCCTATCATAGTTTATTTTGCTGTTCAAACATGGAGTTGTTTTTATATATTTATGCATATTTTCTTTTTTTAGGCTTTTGAATTTTGTTTTTGAACCAGTGTCTTTCTAAAGATGCCTCACTCATATCTGGCATTGGTATGAAAAATGTATAGTTAGCTGTGGCAGCAAATGGAGCACCTTTCTGACCTAAAGATGGACAAATCTGTCAGTGTTCCTCTTTCTCATTTTTGGGACATTATATAATCTCAAGATTTTCCCTTTTTTTCATAAAGAGAAGTATAAAAATGTTAGTACAGCTATAATGCTCTCATGCAGTTGCCCTAATCAAATTCAGAGGACATATGATTTACTGTCCCACCTGTTATCAGAGACATAAAAGAAATCACCTGCGATTGGCTGAGGTGCAGACCAGCTAGTTCTATCAGAATAGGCCTTATCAAGAGCAGGGAGAACCGTCCTGCCTTTCTTTGGTTTGAAAGGCCAGTATTATTTGTTTATTTAGGTGACCTCCAAAACAAGGGGCGATACTGTCTTTAAAAATATTTTATATCAGAAGATGCTATTTTTTATACAAAGCAATACAGGAAATATTTGCTGAAGGAAAGATAGCATGACTTAGTGGTGCTGCTAGGAAGAGCAGGGATGTCAAATTGGTGGTTCTGGAACAGATGCAACATGTGCAGACCACACCAACCCTGGCTCTGCAAAGGCTAAAAATGTCACAATATATCATGACATGTCACATGACGTGATCAAGTTTGACATCCATGAGATAGAGGAGTCCTTGGCCCTGCTACATTATCTAAACAACAGGTCTCCTTCCAACCCAACCCAACACTCTTCTCTAACTCATGACATTCATTTCATCAGTGCTTACTCCCATATAATGTTTCCCCTCAAAGGCTTGGGATTGTAGAAGAAGCTTTCAACCAGTTGGAAAAAAAATGGTTAAAACCCAACATATTGAAAGATGGCATCATTTGCATGGACAGGAAGATGGCACTAATGTAACCTGAACAAACTTGAAATTGACTCTTCCCCAAGAGTTTAGGGAAGAAAAATAAGTAGCTATCCACATTCAGCCCCATGAAAGGATTTAGCAAAACGCTTTTCAAACAGTCTGTCTGCCTGGGTGACTTTTTTTTTAAAAAAAGATTAAGTTGTTTTCATCACATTAATGAAAAATTTGTGAAACTTTTCAAAAGCACAGACTGAATTAATTCTCCTATCCCAACCACAACTTCAACCTTTGAAAACTCTTGGGGGATCATTTATTCTTAATTGTGGCCAAATAAATCTTTATCTAATCATTTTGAGCCAGGACCGCAGGTAGGCATTTCCTCCCTACTTGAAAATCATCCCAACAGCCTCATCAAATTTGAGGCTGCATGTGGTTCACATTTTCTAAGCCACCCTTAAGCACATCTTACTGTTTTATTTAATTCCCTCTGTTACTAGACAGTAGAAAGTTGCAGGGGCATTCCCTTTTCACTTGAAATAAGGAAAATGTCATGCTTGTTATAATATATTAAAGAAAAACAGGTAATTTCCAAATTATTTATTTGTATTCCAACTATCCCAAGTAATAACCAGGAATCCTGAATCTAGACATTCAAGGACATTAAGCAAATTATTTAACTACTTCAATGATTTCACCACCAAGGATGTTAGCAAGCCATCAAGTTATGAAAAAGTTTGCCCTTTGTCCATCTGACATCACACAATAGCCTTTTCATTTGCTTCTTGTTTCAGGCAGTATGGGCAAGATTATCTCTATAATTAAAAATGATTTGTCTCTTGTTTAATGAACAGAAAGAGTCCAATAAATATCCCCCGTTGCTTATACTGGGGTAACTCATTCTAAGTTATTTCAATCAATAAAGAATCAATTGAATTTCCAGTTCAACGCAGGATAGTTAATCAGCTAAAGAACGCCATCAAATCTTTTGGCAGCCTTCAGTGAAATAACTCCTGCACTTACATTTAACAAAAACAAAGCACTGAATGCCACTGAATGCCAATACATTTCATAAAATTACACCTTGGTAATTTTCAAAGAACTTAACAGCAAAAAGCTACAGAAGGATTTTATTCTTGATCTAGAATATTAAAAACACTAGAGATTGGGTAGAACAACAAAGTTCATAGTAACGTAATCCTTAGTGGATTTAAGTATTAGCCACACACACACACACACACATATTAATTAATTAAAAAAACAGTTTGCTAGCAACTGTTGTCCATGTCATCTGTCCTGAGAGAGGAACATAGGTACAGCCATGTGAGTTTGTGGGGATGGATAGGAAAAACATAAACATGGAAGCTTTCACCTTCCTTGTGCTCCAACCATATTTCTTCCTTAAGACTACATTCTGTACATATTATAATTGGGTCATAATCCACAAAAGTTTACATTATAATAAATAAACTAGCTCTGAAGTCATCACTATTACTTCAGCAGACCAGTATAACCACTTTTTTGAAACTTATGTATTGCTGTGTGTAACCAAATGAAAATTAACTCTTTTATAGCAGCTTTCCTCACTGGTATTTTCCTGTGTGGAAGACTATTGGTTTCATTATCCCCAGCACAACATCTATGTGGCATACTGGTTGGAGAAACTGAAAACTAGTCAAACACATCTGGTGGAATGTGTCCCATTGAGGAGAGCTGATTTACAGGAAAAGGTGTTGGACCTTCCAAAGAAGTACTCCTGAAGACAACTCAGAAATCACATTTAGTGTATAACTGGCCAGCAAGGATTATTCACCAGGGCAGCCTTTAGAGATCTTCAGAAAACACCAGTCTGATATTGACTTCAGCAATAATGTTTAATGTCATTAATGGTTTATGACTACTTAACATGCATTTGCCCAAAGGTACTTTCCTCACTTCCCATGTCAGGGAACCTCCCCCATTGTGGACGCCAGGCTAATGCCACAATCATCTACTTTTTAGCAGCAGGTGAAGATCTAGCTTTTTGGTCTCACATTGGGGGCTTCTTTATTGTAGCCTTCTCACTATGTCTGATTTCCTTAAGTATCCCTTTGCAAGTATTACAATGATTGTTGTATATTTGACATTGAGCCATTTCCCATGAGGTCTTTGGGATAACAGGTTGGCTATAAATATTTTATAAATACTATGCACCCTTTGTAGTAGGTGGTGTGGTACATGCAGCCCATGGTAACCCCTGGTTAAAGAAGACCTTACAAGGTATATGTTTTGGAGAGTAGCTGTTTCCTTCACAACATGCCAAATCAGGAATGCAAAACCTGCAAGATAAACTTGAGAGGGAGAGAGGTCAAGACTTAAAGACCATAAAAACCTATTTGGGCACCCAAGGGTTTTTTTTTTCATTCCTTTTACTTAAACAGCTGCCTGTCTTGACATACAAACTGTAACACTTTGCAATCTGATGGGTGTGTACAGTATGCACAAGCACAATTGTGCTACTGGGCTACTGCAAGGACTTTGCCTAAGGTTAAGTACCACTTTGCATTACAAGAAGGTCAGGTCCGCTACCTGGAAACAGTCTGGAGTGTTGTGATAATCTACTGGCTTGCTTCTTGGTTAAACATTTCAATTATGGAACATTTTCACCTATGAGGCTCAAGTGGTTTCCATTTATAATAGGAATCTAAAAACCCCATTGGCCATTTTGAATGTCAAATGCTTCTTTGTCTGCCCATTAACAATGATCAGAGGTTAACGGAGACAAGATAAGAGAGGTTCAAGGGCTTCTTAAGTTCTCTGGGTGAAAATGAAGATTCTCAAAAAGGAATTAGAACCTTGATGCCACCAATTTCTATAGCTGCATGTGTGTGTGTGTGTATATACACATCAAGTAGTGTCAGACAAGAGAGTTGTTATAGCTTTTAGCCCATGTCAGACTGTGGTTTTAAATGGGAAGTATATGTATGTATATATATATATACATACGGGCAGCTCTGAAGAAGGTTGAGCAATTCTAGAGGCTGCAGGCAGCAGTTGTTGGGGTAGTAAAAGTGTGATATTGGGCTTTAAATGAATAAGCCAAATAAGCCTCTTAATGCTTAGATGAGTTTAGAAATCCAAATGTGTTTGCTTTCTGAGCCAGCAGCATTTCTCTCAAAACTACCTTTCAGGATTATAAGATCTTAAACATCCAGCTGTACAAGGAGAATGACTGGGCTGATAGATCAGACTAAGATATGGGTTGCTGACCCATGGCTTGCTAAATAAACTGCAATTTATTTATTTATTTATTTATTTATTTATTTATTTATTTATTTATTTATTTTATTAGACTTGTATGCCGCCCTGTCTCCCTAAGGACTCAGGGCGGTGAACAATAAAAAACCCAATACAAATTACAGTAAAAAGTCATTAAACAAATACAAGCCTAATCAGTGATTATAAAATTTAAAAATTAAAACAAAGAGTAAAAATCAACCCACACCCCCGAAGTCAGTCCAGACCGGCCTGTTGAAACAACCAGGTCTTCAGGTCCCGGCGAAAGGAGCAGAGATCAGGGGCCAAATGGAGGTCCATGGGGAGTTGGTTCCATAGGGCGGGTGCTCCCACAGAGAAGGCCCTACCCCTGGGCACCGCCAGTCAACAAAGCCTAACCGACAGTACCCCAAGGAGGCCCTGCCTATGGGAGTGTACCGGGCGATCGGAATGTGATGCTGGCAGGAGGCGTTCCCACAAGTACCCTGGACCCAAGCCATTTAGGACTTTATAAGTTGTTACTAACACCTTGAAACTGACCCAGAAGGCAACCAGCAACCAATGCAGGTCGCGCAGGAGGGGTGTAACATGGGAGTATCAGGACACCCCCATCACAGCCTGCGCAGCTGCATTCTGCACCAGCTGCAACTTCCGGGTGGTCCACAAGCGCAGTCCCATATAGAGAACGTTGCAGTAGTCGATTCGGGAGGTGACAAGCGCATGAGTGACTGTTCGTAGGGCATCTCGGCTCAGGTAAGGGTGGAGCTGGCGAACCAGCCGAACCTGGGCAAACGCCCCCCTGGCCACAGCTCCCACCTGCTCCTCCAAACTGAGCTGTGAATCCAGGAGGATGCCCAGGTTCCGCGCCCTGTCCACGGGGGGCAACACCTCTCCCCCCATGACCAAAGATGGTATATCCTGAGAAAACCGAGATGCCGGTATGTACAGCCACTCAGTCTTAGCCAGGTTGAGTCGGAGCCTGTTACTCCCCATCCAGATCTGCACCACATCCAGACACTGGGACATCAAGGAGAGAGCATCACTGATATGGTTTGGGGTGGAGATGTAAAGCTGGGTATCATCCGCATATTGGTGATACCTCACCCCAAAACCATGGATGATTTCACCCAGTGGCTTCATGTAGATGTTGAACAGGAGAGGCGAGAGAACTGACCCTTGCGGCACCCCACAAGTGAGGGGACTCAGGGCTGATCTCTGCTCCCCTGCCAACACTGACTGCAAGCGGCCCAAGAGGTAGGAGGAGAACCACCGTAAAACGGTGCCCCCCACTCTCAACCCCAGGAGCCGCTGCAGTAGGATACCATGGTCGATGGTATCAAAAGCCACCAAGAGATCTAAAAGGACCAGGACAGAGGAAAAACCCATATCCTGAGCCCTCCAGAGATCATCCATCAGCGCGACCAATACTGTCTCCGTGCTGTGCCCGGGCCTGAAGCCCGATTGGTACAGATCCAGATAATCAGCTTCCTCCAGGAACATCAGTAGCTGCTGAACCACCACGCTCTCAACAACCTTCACTAAAAAACGAAGATTGGAGACTGGACGATAGTTGTTCAAAATGGCTGGGTCCAAGGCAGGCTTCTTGAGGAGGGGTCTCACCACCGTCTCTTTCAAGGCAGCGGGAAATAAACCCTCACCCAATTGTGATTGCACAGCATAGTGGATCAGAATGGAATGGAATGGAACGGAACGGAATAGAATAGTTTTTTTTTTTAATAAAAAAAGTTTTTTATTTTTGATACAAACATACACATACAAGGACATACAACAGGACATATAAAACCATCTTCCATATATACATACAGTGTGTCAGTTGGTTACAAATCCTTTGTGTCATCCTTTCATATTCATCACTCACAATTTATCAAAAAGAAAATTTCTCATATTATCAATAAAACATTATGTATTTATCAATTATTACTTGTGTACAATTAAACTATTTATTTCATCATATATACGAGATATATTTTAATCTAAAATTTATGTTATACTTTCATCCAATGGTTATATATATCAACATTATATTTTATATCAGCCTATTATATTTCTATTACAAAATTATATAGTCTATTGCATTACCAAGTCTTTTTATCCAACCATTGATAAAACAAATCCCATATCTTGTAAAAAAATTTATCTTCTTGTTCTCTAATTTCAAATGTCAATTTACTCATTTCAGCACAGTCCATAATTTTCTCATCACTTCTTCCTGCATAGGTATTTTATCATTCTTCCAATTTTTGGCAAATACAATTCTAGCTGCTGTTAAAACATTTACAATCAAATATTTCAACTTTTTATTGTAGATATCTGGTATAATTCCCAATAAAAATATTTCTGGTTTCAAGTCTATGTATTGTTGTATCATTTTTTCCAACCATATGTGGATTTTAGTCCAATATCTTTTTGCATCCGAACAAGTCCACCACATATGGTAATATGATCCAGGTATCTGATGACATTTCCAACATTTATCCGATTTATTCTTAAACATTCTTGCAATTCTCGTCGGGGTAAATGCCACCTGTAAAACATCTTATACAAATTTTCTTTATAAGCAGTTGACATTGTCATTTTATAATTCTGGGACCATAATTTTTCCCATTTCTCTAGATCAATCCCATATCCAAAATTTTTCCCCAAGCAATCATTGTTTCTTTAACTTGTTCCTCTTCCATTTTAATTTCTAAAAAATATCCATAAAGTTTTTAATCACCTTTTCATCAGTACCCATCAATATTTTGTCTAGCCCAATCTGCTTGTTATAAATACCTTCTACTTTAATATCCTTATCAAATCTAGATTGTACTTGCAAATATGAAAACCAATTCATTTTTATACCTTGTTCTTCCAACGCTTGCATAGATTTAAGTTCACCCCTTTCATTCAATATCTCACCATATCTAACTGTTTGTTCCTTTTTATATATTACTGGATATGAAAAGGCTTCAATAGTAGATATCCATATTGGAATTTTCAAGTAATGTTGTTTTTTAATCTTCTCCCAGTTTAAAAACAAAGCTTCTCGAATATAATGTCTTCTAAAATACCCTTGTGTTTTAGTTCCCTTATACCAAAGGAATGCATGCCACCCCAATAGCAAGTCATGTCCTTCTAGAGTCAATAATCTAGTATTCCTTAGTGTTATCCAATCTTTACCCACATCAAATTTGCCACCTGATAGTATAGTTCCCAATTGGGCAAAGCAAACCCTCCTCTTAATCTTGCATCCTGCAATAACTTAAGTTTTATTCTTGCTTTTTGCCTTGCCATATATATTTCAACATCATTCGATTTAGGTCTTCAAAAACTCTTTCCCTAATCTGATTGGAATTGTCTGGAATAAGTATAGAATTCTAGGCAATACATTCATCTTGATTGTTGATATTCTCCCAATCAACGATAGTTGTAAGTTTTTCCATTTTTCCAAGTCTGTCGCTATCTGCTGTTTAAGTTTAATGTAATTATCCTCCTTCAGTGTACTACATCTTGCTGTAATATATATCCCTAGATACTTAACCTTACTTGTGACCTGTATTTCTAAAGCTTCTTCCAATTCTTTCTTCCGTCTCGCTAACATATTCTTTGTTAATATCTTTGTTTTGTCTTTATTAATTTTCAATCCTGCTACTTCTCCATACTCTTCTATTCTTTCAATTAGCTTAAGCTGATTCCAGTGGGTCCTCTAATATAAATACCAGGTCATCTGCAAAGGCTTGTAACTTATATTCTTCTCTTTTAATTTTCATTCCTTTTATTTGTTTATCTTCTCTAATACACCTGTTTAACACTTCTAAGGTTAACACAAACAGCAGGGGCGACAGTGGGCAGCCTTGTCTAGTCCCTTTTCTTATATTTATAGGCTCTGTCAATTCTCCATTTATCAAAACCCTTGCGGTTTGTTCAGAATATATAGTCTCAATAGCACGTATAAAATTTTTGCCAAAGCCCATTTGTGTCAATTGTAGTAACATGAAGCACCAACTCACGTTATCAAAGGCTTTTTGAGCATCCAGAAACATCAAGGCCATTTGCTTTTCAGGATGTGCCTCATAGTACTCAAGAGTGTCCAGGATTATTCTCATATTATGTTTGATTTGTCTTTTGGCAGAAACCCATTTTGGTCAACATGTATAAAGTTGTTTAAGTATCTTTTCAGTCTTTCTGCCAAAATTGAAGCAAAAATTTTATAGTCTGAATTTAATAGGGAAATAGGCCTATAATTTTTAACTTGTTGTAAGTCTGTGTCTTCCTTCGGTATAAGTGTGATATAAGCTTCTGACCAAGTCTTTGGTATTCTCTTCTCTTGCATGACTTCATTCATAACTTCTAATAATTGGAGGTTTAACACCTCCTGAAAAGTCTTATAAAATTCCACTGTAAACCATCCGGGCCTGGTGCTTTCCCTGTATTTTGTTTCTTTAAGGCTTCTGTTAACTCCATCATTGTTATATTCTCTTCTAACATTATTTCGATATCTTTAGGTATCTGTGGTAACTTTGCCTTTTGTATATATTGTTTAATTTTTCTTCTTGAATACTCTCTTGATAGTACAATTTTCCATAATAGTCTTGTATAATTCTTTTTTTCCTTCATTTCCGTAACAAGGATGTCCTTCTTCATCTATTAAATGGCTAATTTTCCTTGATTCTCTTTCCTTTCTTAATTTATAGGCTAACCATCTTCCTGGTTTGTTTGTCCTCAAAATAATTTTGTTTAGCATTTTTAATCTTTTGGGCTAGCTCTTCTTTTTCCATTAATTCCATTTTATGTTTGGTTATATCCATTTTGATTTTAACATCTTTTTTGTGGAAATTTCTGTAGTTCTTTTTCCAGTTTTTATATTCTTCTTCTAATGTTTTAAAAGTCTTTTTTGTCTGATATTTCTTTTCCTTGTATAATCAATTATCAAGCCTCTTGTATAGGCCTTCATCGTGTCCCAGAGATTCTGTAACGATGTATCCTCTTTCTTATTTTCTTTAAAAAGAATACCAGTTCTCTCTCCATTTTCTGTTTAAAATCTTCTTCCTTTAATATCTTATTGTTTAATGTCCATCTAGATCTCATCTTTTGTCCTTTCCAAATAATAATCATTGGATTATGATCGCCCAAATACTTGCTTCTATTTCAATTTTTGTATATTAAAAATAGATCAGCTGATGTCCATATCATATCTATTCTTGACCATGATTCATGCCTGTTTGAGTAAAATGTATATTGTTTATTTCCTATATTTCTCTCTCTCCATGCATCTTTTAAATTTATTTCTTCTATCATTTGAAAAAAGCATTTTGGTAGTTTCTTTCTGGCTTTCTTTGTGGCTTTTTGTGATTTATAATCCAGCTGCTCATTAATTATTCCATTAAAATCTCCCATCATGCATAAATTAACGTAGTCCAGTTCAATTATTTTTTTATGGAGTTTATTATAAAATTCCTCTTGGTGGTCATTTGGAGCATATATTGCTATTAAAAGTATTTTAGTATTATTGTCCATTATTTCTACCATTAAGATTCTTCCATCATCATCTGTATAAATTAATTCAGCCGAAATTGTTTCTTTAATATATAGAACCACGCCTCTTTTTTCACATTGTGCCAATGAAGTAAACAATTTTCCTAATTTTTTTGTTTCAGTATGTGTTCATGTTGTTTTTAATATGTACCTCTTGTAGGCAAATTATATCAAATTTTAATTTCTCCAATTTGTGAAATACTTTCCTTCTTTTAATGATTGAATTGAGTCCATTTATATTCATCGTAACCAGTTTTCTTTCCTCCATTTTAGATTTTGTAAGAGGGATTTATTGCTCTGGTGGATCTTATTTCTCTTCGTTCTCTGGCCGCCTACTGCCTTCTTCTTTTTCCTTTTCTTTTTCAATTACTGCTATCAACTCCTTTTTTTAAAAAAACCAAATTTTATTCAATTTTTAACAATTTTTTAAAACAGCTCTTTTCAGTAGACAGCATGTTCCCGGTCGTCACTTTTACATGCAAATATGACAGTAGATCTATATTCATTTTAAACATTTAACTTCCTATTTTATCCCATTTTTACTTCTATTCCATTTTAGCAGACAAAGGGTCAGAGAGATTAATCCTAATCTCAAATCTTAATCTCAATCTGTATAACCCCCCAGTTCATTTCGAGTTAATTGCAAATATATATATATATATATTAAAAACATCATTTATAAATCTTACAAATAACAATATGTTTGCCCATCATATTAAAGATAAAGTTCATCCATATCTATCTTTTAATTATCTTCACATTGTTAATACTCTTTTATCATTTACAGAATTCTTTTATCCGTCAGATTTGCCCTTTCATCACATATTCTCTCCATGATTCTAAATCCGTACAGGTTTTAACACTAAAAAGAATGAGAAGAAGAAAAAAAACCTAGACTTGCCCCCTTTTACTACTTTGAAAGTGACACCTCAGTGGTTAATATAGTAGCATAATCATAATCATTCTCTTTAAAGCGAAAGATAGAGAAGAAAGAAAAAGGAAAAAAGAAAAGCTACCTTACAATATATCTCTAATCAATCGGGTTCTGCAACACATATCCCCCCTAAGGTTTATTTATGGTTCCAAAATAATAATAAAATAACTAATCTTGGTTATTGACAAATCTCATTTTAAACATTTTCTAAAATCATTTCAATTAATTCAATTTATCTAATCAACATTTACCTTTCTTTTGTAAATAAGAAATAAAAGTGTGACCTTTTACCAGTAAAAATTGTCAGTAACCCCTATTGTTTTACACTTTTATAATTGCAATATATTCTTATTACCACTTCTTCATGCAGAACCCCCTTCTTAATGCATTAGCCATTATCTCTATGCAAACAAGTTTCTTTCTTCATTATGTAATTCCCATGTTTCTCTATCTTCTGTTCTTGTTTCTTGTTCCTTCTCCTCCCTTTTATCCCGCTATCCCCTTCTCTATCCAGTTTGAATCCTCTCTCTCTCTTTACCTTTCTGCTCCCTATCCTTCTGGACCTTTCTAACATGCCTAATTTCATGAATGTTCCCCTTTTCAATTACCTTCTTAAGTTTCGTTTTTGACCATCCTCCCTTTCCTTTTATTTGTATTAATCTTTGTGTTAGTTGTCTTCTTAAAATGGCTTTCGCTTGTGCTGGCTCCCTTCTCCTCCCTTTTATCCTGCTCCCCCCTTCTCTGTCCAGTTTGAATCCTCTCTCTCTCTTTACCTTTCTGTTCCCTTTCCTTCTGAACCTTTCTAACATGCTTAATTTCATAAATGTTCCCCTTTTTAGATACTTTCTTAGGTTCCGTTTTTTTAGCCACCCTTCCTTTCCCTTTTATTTGTATTAATCTTTGTATTAATTGTTTTTTAAGATGGCTCTTTGTGCTGGCTCCTCCCTTTCCAAGGTTCCTTCTTCTTGTTCTTTATTCACCATTTCAATGCCCATGTTTTCTGCAACGAGCCAAATTAGTTCAGTCACTTCCTGTAGCAGTTCTTTCATACTTTTAAACTCCATTTTGATTCTTTGGATGGCCACCAGAATTTTTGTTTTCCTTATTTCTTCTTCTTTAAATTTTCTAAGATCCTAACCCAAGTCCAGAATCTATATCAATGTCACCAACTAATCCGATAGTCCGTCTTTGTGTATTCAAGCTTTCACTTTCTATGAGTCTTGCTTTTTTGTTTCAGCGTCTCTTTAAAATGTAACAACTCCAATCCACAAAGGAACAAGATAGTTTCTTTCTTCTTTAGCTTCCAATTTTTCTCCACAAAGTGGCACTTTCTGCACAGAGTCTTAACCCTTTCCTTTTATTTTGATATTTAAAATTTTCCGAGCCCCAAACTTAAATTATTATGCTGGCTTCTTCCTTTCCCGGTTTGAAGCCCCTTACTTATTTTTTCCTTCACTTGAGACTGCGCCGCTTCTGTTTCTTTTTTTTTAAAAACTCATCTTTATCTTAATCCCGGGGTGCCTTGATCTTACCATCCGATACTCCCGGTTCCTCTGCTGTCGACTTCTCTCTTTCCTCCTGCACCAAACTTAATCCCGTTGAGACCTTCTCTTCGAGGTGGCCATTTTTGACCACCACTTCTTGACGCTTCTCCGCTGCCCCTACGAGGCAGCTTCAGCCCCGAACCTTGCAGGATCGGGGCTCTCCAACGCAAGAGCCAGGCTGTGGTCGCGGACGATCGCAAACAGCCGCCCGTTCTTGAGAAGGCTCAACCCGGCCCTGCTATCAACTCCTTTTGAGGTTCAATCAGGGGCTCTTTTTTTCTTGTATCTTCCTCCTTTCCTCTAATATATTCATAATAAAATGATTCCACCTTTTCAACCGTGTCAATTCTGTCTTTGTTCCCGCCATGTAAACAGAAGGCCTTCTGGTATCAGCCATCTATAATTTATTCCTTTTCTAAGCAGTTCTTTGGTTAGAAAGAGGTACTCTCTCCTCGTCTCCCTTACTCTTCTTGGTACCTGTTTCAGCACCACAATTTCTTTATCTTTATACTTTAATGTTTTTTCTCTTGTCATTTGCAAAATTTGTGTTTTAATAATTTTCTTAGTAAATCTAATATGGACTTCTCTTGGTAGCTTATTCCTCATTGCATATCTTGTATGTACATGAAACACTTCATCCATTCCATCCATCATTTTCTCTTTCGTTATTTCTAGTGCTTCCGCCAATATTTCTATCATTTTTCCAATGAGGTTATCACCCTTTTCTTCCTCCACATTTTGAAATCTCAAGTAAAATTCTGATCTATCCATCTCTCCTCTCAATGATTCAATCCTGTCTTTTTCAACTTCACTCCATCTGATATTTTATTTATTTATTTATTTATTTATTTATTTATTCGACTTATATGCCGCTCCCTCTCTGAAGACTTGGGGCGGCTTACAATTAAAATACAACAGTAAATAAATTAAATTAATTAAAAAGATATTAAACATTTAAGCCGACGCTTCATTTCCCGGAGCTCCTCGGTATACCAGGGAGCTGAACGGGATCCGCGTTGAGTAAGGGGATGCATGGGAACAACCCTGTCGAGAGCCCCTGCAGCCGACTGTTGCCAGGCAGCCACGAGGGTCTCGGCAGGACTGTGAGTAAGGGATGCAGGAAAAAAACCCAGTTCTGCCTGGAACCTGTCAGGGTCCATCAGGCGTCTGGGGCGGAACCATCTAGGTGGCTCCTCATCCCAGTGGTGTGGGGTGGCTTGGTGGGAGACCAGCCGCAGGAGATAGTGGTCTGACCATGGAACGGGGAGGATAGTTATATCACCACCCCCTAGACCACTCCGCCACTGCTCAGAGACAAAAACCAGGTCGAGCATGTTACCCCCCTCATGAGTCGGGCCATCTATTATCTGGGTCAGGCCCATGGCCTCCATGGAAGCCATGATATTTCCAATTTCCTTATCTCTTTGTTCGTTCTGCTCTTCAATTTTCTTAATCTTTTCATCATATTTGGTCATCATCTCCTGGATATTTTCCACTTTCTCATCTGTCTTTCCAATTTTCTGTAGAATATTTTCAACTTTTTCATCCGTCTTATCTATTTTCTGCTGAATCTTCTCCACCTTTTGATTTGTCTGTTCAGTTTATTGGGAGATATTATCATTACTCTTTTCAACATTTTCTACTTTTGTCTGTAGAATTTGAATTCCTTGCAAAATCTTCTGTAATGTATCCTCCTTCTCTTTTTCCTTTTCCTGTTGCAACATTGCCTGTATTGATCGCTGACCTCCAGATGGTGAAGAAGCAGGAGTTGTTGATTGAGAGCTTGGAGCTATTGCTTTTCTACTCATTTTATAGTTATTTCCTAGTAGGGCCCCAAAAAGCAGAGGGCCCTCCAAAAATAATAAAAATAAGTAGTCAAAAAGGGAAAAAGTAAAAATGAAAAATATTAAGGAATATAAAAAATTAAAGAAAAAAAAAATTCTTCAGGTTCTTGTACACCTTAATCCGATTGGTTCCACTTGTATACAAAAATAGAAAAAAAGTAAAGAAGAAAAGGAAGGTCTCAAAAGCAACAACAGGTGGTTACCAGTTCAAAAATAAAAGGAAAAAAGGGGAAGAGACTTCAGGTATTTATATACCCTAATCCAATGGCAAATCAACAAGATGAAAAAAAGGAAAAAAAAGAAAAAGGGGAGCAAATCATAGGCAGAGAAAAGGAAAAAGGAAAAATTCCTGGCTAAAAATTGAAAAAGGGATAATCCAAACAATAAAAATTCAATCAATGGGGGGGGTGTGGAAAAGATAGAGCAGCCACAAATCCAGCCAAAGAGAAAAAAGAAAACTACTGCCACCAGATGTCCAAGGCTTTTTTAGACGCCTGGAGAGCAGATGGGGGGCCAGCCACTCCGAATTCGACCGTGTCCAGTTGCGATCCTATATCAGGACCTATCTGGAAGCAATCAGGGTGGCGAGGCGTGCTTACTCCTCCGCTCTGATTGCATCTGCCGATGATCGCCCTGCTGCCCTGTTTTGGGTGACCCGCTCCCTCCTTCAATTGAGGGGGATGACCCGTTGCAGGGCAGAGCAGAGGAATTTAGCTTACATCTGGCAGATAAGGTCGCTCGAATTCGTGCTGGCTTGGACTCTGATTGGCAGTGGTCTGATGATGCGGTGGCGGTGAGTCTGGTGGAACCTATCTGGGTTGAGTTTGACCTGGTCTCCCTCGATGAGGTGGACAGGATCATGCGGAGGCTGTCTTCCACCACGTGTTTATTGGACCCTTGCCCTTCCTGGTTGGTGTATGCCTCCAGGGAGGTTACGTGCGGCTGGCTCCAGGCAGTTGTTAACACTTCCTTGAGTGAGGGAGTCTTTCCTGCCGCCTTGAAAGAGGCGGTGGTGAGGCCCCTCCTCAAGAAGCCTGCCTTGAACCCGGCCGTTTTGAACAACTATCGTCCTGTCTCCAACCTTCGCTTTTTAGCGAAGGTTGTTGAGAGCGTGGTGGTTCAGCAGCTTCCCTTGTTCCTGGAGGAAACTGAGTATTTAGATCCGTATCAGTCGGGCTTCAGGGCTGGACACAGCACAGAGACAGCATTGGTCGCACTGATGGATGATCTCTGGAGGGCTCGGGACAGGGGTTTTTCCTCTGTCTTAGTCCTTTTAGATCTCTCAGCGGCTTTCGATACCATCGACCATGGTATCCTTCTGCAGCGGCTTAGAGGATTGGGGATGGGGGGAACCGTTTTGCGTTGGTTCTCCTCCTTCCTCTTGGGCTGCTCGCAGTTGGTGTTGGCAGGGGGGCAGAGGTCGGCCCCAAGACCCCTCACTTGTGGGGTGCCTCAGGGGTCTGTCCTCTCACCTCTCCTGTTTAATATCTACATGAAACCGCTGGGTGAGATCATCCGAGGTTTTGGGGTGAGGTATCATCAGTATGCTGATGATACCCAGCTTTACATCTCCACCCCAGACCAGATCAGTGATGCTCTCTCCGTGATGTCCCGGTGCCTGGAGGCGTACGGGTCTGGATGGGTAGTAACAGGCTTCAGCTCAACCCCACCAAGACGGAGTGGCTGTTCTTACCGGCATCTCGGTCTTTATTGGATGTACCATCTTTGGTCATGGGGGAGATGTGTTGCCCCCGTGGATAGGGCGAGCAACCTGGGTGTCCTCCTGGACTCACAGCTCGGTTTGGAGGAGCATGTGGGAGCTGTGGCCAGGGGGCTTTTGCCCAGGTTCAGCTGGTTCGCCAGCTTGCCCTTATTTGGACCGAGATGCCCTTCGAACAGTTACTCATGCGCTCATCACCTCTAGAATTGACTACTGCAATGCTCTCTACATGGGGCTTCTCTTGCGGACGGTCCGGAGGCTTCAGCTGGTGCAGAATGCAGCCGCTGGGCTGTGATGGGGTATCCCGATACTCCCATGTTACACCCTCCTCGGCTTGCATTGGTTGCCGGTTGCCTCCGGTCGCCTTCAAGGTATTAGTTACAACTTATAAAGCCCTTAATGGCTTGGGTCCTGGGTACTTGCGGGAATGCCTCCTGCCAGCATCACTCTCCGATCGCCCTGTTCGCTCTCATAGGAGGGGCCTCCTTGGGGTGCTGTCAGTCAGACATTGTAGGCTGGCAGTCCCCAGGGCTAGGGCCTTCTCTGTGGGAGCACCTGCCCTTTGGAATCAGCTCCCCGTGGATCTCCGTTTGGCCCCTGACCTCCGCTCCTTCCGCCGGGACCTGAAGACTTGGTTGTTTCAACGGGCGGCCTCGAATGACCCGGGGTTGGGTTTTATTTTACTTTATTTGGCTTGTTTAGTTGTTTAATTCTGTTTTATTGTAAATTTTTCTCTGTTTTAATGTTCGCCCTGAGTCCTTAGGGAATAGGGCGGCATACAAGTCGAATAAATAAATAAATAAATAAATAAATAAATAAATAAATAAATATCAAGTCAAATTTCCAGTAGAATATATTTTCAAGGTCACTTTAGTCTTCTTTCTTTCAGTTCCAACTCTGGGTTCCGCTATCAATAGTTCACAGATGGGCACCTGTGTATACAATCCGTTGTGCTCACCCCACTATCTCTTTCAAGAAGGAACTCTATGTCCTTGAATGCAGCTCACATAGATAAACAAACGAAGAAGAAAGGAATACAGTATATCCAAGCCTCTAAGTGGCAGTGCTTTCAGTTTCACTCCTCCCCCTCAAGAGCAAGAAAAAAGGAAAAAAAAGAAAAAAGGCACATTGGTATTGGTCTCTTTTCTAAAAAGTTCTTAAAATCATAAACAGCGTTTAATCCAAAAAATATTGGTGGAAAAAAAAGGAAAAAGACCATCAGGACAAAAGATTATTTTACATAGAGGAAAAGCCAGTCCCTTTTAAAATCAAAT
The DNA here is from genome assembly GCA_009733165.1 of Naja naja. Classification (NCBI taxonomy): domain Eukaryota; kingdom Metazoa; phylum Chordata; class Lepidosauria; order Squamata; family Elapidae; genus Naja; species Naja naja. The sequence continues at coordinate 191,481,565 of CM019148.1, read as the reverse complement.
AGTTCCAGAAGAGATAAAAAGGAAGAAAAAAGCCGTCAATCTTAAGAAAAGCTTAATCTTGCCGCTTATAAACTGTTCTCTTTACTTTTTAAGTCCACTTTCCAGTTATTGGGGTGTTCTCTTCAGAAATAAGTAAATAAAAAAGAACCTCTCACCAAACTGACACACCTTCATCCGATCTTGCCTTTCTTTCGGAGCTGTCCCAGCTTCAGCAGCTTGATGGCTGCCTCTTTTCCGCCGGCAAAAAGAGCTTCTCCTGGATCAACCAGGGACTTTGCGGTGTCCTGGGATCGACAGGACATGCTCTTTCCCTTCACCATCTCTTCGGGACGGTTTAGGTCCAAATGGACCGTCCAGCTGAGAAGATATCTACGGTGATCCAGGAGCTTCCCGATCGCACGTAGTATCACTGGGACACAAGCCCCGCCCTCTCCTGGAATAGAATAGTTTGAAAGGATTTTGGAGGTCTTCTAATCCAATTCCCTGCTCAGGCAGGAAACCCTACACCACTTTAGACAAATGGTTATCCAATCTCCTCTTTAAAATGTCCAGTGTTGGAGCATTCACAACTTCTAGAGGCAAGTTGTTTCACTGATTATTGTTCTACCTGTTGGGAAATTTCTTCTTAGTTCTAGATTGCTTCTCTCCATCTTTCCATCCATTGCTTCTTGTCCTGTCCTCAGGTGCTTTGAAGAATAGCTTGATTTCCTCTTCTTTGTGGCAACCCCTGAGATATTGGAACAGTGCTATCATTTTACACCTAGTCCTTCTTTTCATTAAACTAAACATATTCAATTTCAGCAATTGTTCTTTATATGTTTTAGCCTCCAGTCCCCTAATAATCTTTGTTGCTCTTTTCTGCACTCTTTCTAGAGTCTCAACATCTTTTTTATATCGTGATGACCAAAACTGGATGCAGTATTCCAAGTGTGGCCTTACCAAGGCATTATAAAATGGTATTAATACTTCATGTTATCTTTATTCTATTCTTCTGTTAATGAAGCCTAGAATTGTGTTGCCTTTTTTGGCAGCTGCAGCACACTGCTGGCTCATATTTAAATGATTGTTCAGTAGGACTCCAAGATCCCTTTCACAGTTACTACTATTGAATGAGGTACCACCTATACCACACCTGTGCATTTTGTTTTTCTTGCCTAAATGTAGAACCTTACTTTTTTCACCATTGAATTTCATTTTGTTAGATAGCGCCCAATGTTCAAGTCTGTCAAGATCCTTCTGTATCTTAAGCCTATCTTCTGGAGTGTTGGCTATTCCTGCCAGCTTGGTGTCATCTGAAAATTTGATGAGTTCCCCATCTATTCCATATATACCAAACACAATATCTGTTCATACAAGCTATGCCAAAACCAAATAAGTCACGTTTTGCTTTCAGTACATTGCATTTGCCAGACTAATGGCTTGAATCTTAAGATCTTGGAGCTGAAATCTGTTCTTTAACTTCTGAAGGAAAGGGGACAATTCTCATAAATTCTCCCTTCTCCTTGCAGTATCATTAGATTCATTAGCGTACCCTCAGCTATTTTTCTCCCATTGTAAGATAATCACCTTGATTTTGTTGGTAGGTGCCTGTTGGTGGGGGTGAACTCTGTTCCAATTTTACATGTTATGATGTGGCATAGAAGTAAGCAAGGGATAGATCTTGTATTAGTATATACAATGCACCTTTTGTCATTTTGACAAAAATCCCAGCTGCTGCATGCACCATTGTTACTACTTAAAAAATTGCTTTTAAATTTCCTTTAAAAATGACTGGACTTTCATAGCAAGTAGGTTGAGCAAACTGAACCTATCTATGGTTTTCACAGGTCCAGCACATTGTTTCTAAAAGTGTCATTTCTCCAAAGCATTGGATTAGAAAAAGCATAACACTATCAATGATCATGCAAATATTTAATTGTGATATAATTAGTCACCTACCAAATGAAAGAGGTTTCTTTTAGGCCACAGCTGTTTATATAACCTGCTATTCTAAGCAAAATTATGTAAAACACTGATACTCTATTGTTTCGTAAACATGCAATTATTATTAATTGCCATCTACATTAGATTTCCACCCAATCTGCAATGGGTGCTATCAGTTAACTACACTAATATAATTGAATTGCTCATTTAAGATTACCAGCAGTGCCTTGTATTTAACTTCTTATAATCTCTACTCAGAGATTATAAAGTTCATACAGCAAGCCATAAATTTATCCCATGTTACTAAAGAGCCATTTCTCTACGCACTTCATAAAACTAAGCTTCTCCTTGAAACTGCTCCATCTCCAGGTCTTTTGCCCCAGTATTAATGATTCATAAACGCTTTTTCAATGCTGTCCATATGCTGTCACTTTTTCTTTTTCCTTTCAAGGACAACTTAATATAGTCATTTAAAATTACTGGCATTTATATCTTTAATAAGCTGTAAACAGATAATCACAGGCTATAAAGGATTAATTTTTCCCTTGCATTATCAAAGGGCAGCAGGAAAAGTACAAAATCCACAGTTGCAACAGTACACACAACTCCAAGGTCTGAAATTGCCTCTCTTTTAAACCAAAAAGAGGGAGATGAATAGGAAAGAAGCATTAACAAATCATTTTCTGCTTTCAGGGTTTTTTTTTTTTCTTCTTTCCATAAGAGCATGTATTATTTTCCTCTTTTTTATCTAGACTACAGTAATTCCACCTTCTATGCTTAGGGTCACCATGCAACAATAGGAAAGAGGCCTCCTTTTCACTTAAAAACTTTGAGGAAAACACATGTTCCACAGGTATACCTTCTCCCACAATCTGTTTTCATTCTGGGGGAAGTTTTATTTTATTTTATTTTATTTATATACGTTTTAAATTTTTTCTTGTTTTTTACAAACATATCATTGTGTGAACAGTGTGGCACCAGAGTGTTTTAAATTTTAAAACAAGTATGACAATATTCTTCATATTTAATACAGTTGACAATCTTATAAAATTTAATGTTAATAGATAGAATAGAATAGAATTCTTTATTGGCCAAGTGTGATTGGACACACAAGGAATTTGTCTTGGTGCAAATAATCTCTGCATACATAAAAGAAAAGATACATTAGTCAAGAGTCAAGAGTCATCAGGTACAACACTTAATGATAGTCATAGGGTGCAATAAGCAATCAAATCATACTAGGAAACAGTCAATATAAATCGTAAGGATACAAGCGACAAAGTTACAGTCATACAGTCACAAGGTGGAGGGGATGGGTAATAAGGAGTGATGAGAAGATTAACAGTAATGGAAGTGCAGGCTTTGCAATACACATATTTGGTTAAATTGTAATCTTTCATTCTTTGATTATTCACCCTTTCAGTATATTATTTTTGTGTCAATCTTCATATTCTAAATATCTGTGTTTTTACTATGAATAAAATATTGTTAATTGTATTTGTGGTGTTTGATAGACTTATGTAATTCTAATAATAATTCACAAATTTATATTGAGCTATAATCTTCCATTATTTATCCCCTTTCTGATTTTTAATTATGTTACTATTATATTTAAAAAATATCCCCTTTCTAATCACATTTTACGATTTATTTAATACAGATAAAATAATATTCATCATATTTACGGTGGACAAGTTATATAATTCTAATAATAGTACAGTTGTTTTTGTTAAGTTATAATCTTTCATTATTGTCTTATTCAATATTTATTTATTTATTTATTTATTTATTTATTTATTTATTTATTCGACTTATATGCTGCCCCCTCTCCGAAAGGACTCGGGGTGGCTCACAGCTAAAATACAATAATAACAATAAATTACCTAAAAATATATTAAACAGTTGTAAGCCGAATTAGAATTAAAACCCCAAAATTAAAATAAACCCCAAAGAGTCAACACAGCACATTTCAATATATTATTTAATGTCAATCAAACTCTACATATCACTCTTTTTACTACAAATAGAATGTTAATATTCATATTTATTACATTCAACAATCTTATATAGTTTAACTAATAATACACATATTTATGTTAAATTGTGCTCAATTGTTGATTATTCCATATAACATATTCAAAATTACCCTCATTAAAATTCTAAATTTCCTTGTTATTAATTCACCTTATAATGTAAAAATATCTATTCCATTAATTCCCCTTCCTCTAACTTGTAGCCTTTTTTATTATCCATCATCTCTCATTTGCATTGAAGCTTTAATTATTTGTTTCTTAGCTTGTCTCCCGTGTTCCTCTCTTGGATCTTTATCTCTATCTGCTACCACTTCTTGGCCCATCCTCTTAAACATTTCTCTGTTCTCTACCCTTTTTCATTGTCTCATTTTGAAGTTGTCTACTCTTACCCCTGTCTCTCTCCCAAAAAAACCTCCCTGCAGTTCCAATTCCTTTTAACTTCCCTTAAAATACTCTTGGTTTATATCATCAATCATTGTCATTTTTATTTTTATCACCTTCTTATCATTTGGTTTTGTTTGTTGTTTTGTCTGTTTTATTTTTCCAACTGCTCTTTGAATTAACTCCTCTTCTTCCTGGACATTGTGTTTTCTCTTTGTCATTTGTGTCATAATTTCCAGCTCAGTCCTGTATTTTATTCAGAATCTCCTCACATCTTCTTGTCAAAGTATTCTTCATATCCTGAATTTCCGGTGCAATTTCTTCCCAAATTCCACTCATCTTTGTTTTTGTTTATTTTATTTCTTTGTCCAATAATCCAACAATCTTTTATTCAAACCAAAGCCACTTCTCAAACAAAAAATTCAATGCCCAGTGTCCAAGAGTCTTTATATCCCCAGGTTAATCAATCTGTTCTTCTAGATAGTCCAAAAGTGGAACCTTCATAGATCCTCCTACCAATTCAGTCCATACTGAAACTTTCAGGGGTCTTATTAGTAATAAAGTTTTTCTTATTCTCATCTGGGGGAAATTTTCTGATGGTTATCATTGTTCCCAATTACTTACAGAATCAAAGGGAATGGCTCTGGAAGCAGGGTGTTTGGCCATATCACTTCCTTATAGATGCCCCTACTGTAGTCCGTCTTATACATAATTCATTTGATTCCTTCTCCATGATCTGAAAGCCATATTTCAAGCCCTCAGCATGCAAGAGTACAAAATACTAGTTTCTTGATCTTTCATTTAAAGCCCACTGGCTGCCTTTGCTTCCAAACTCACTGATTAATTGGTGGGCAAATTTTAATCTATAATTATAGCTTTAGATGATTAATCAACTATAATTGGCTGCAGCATAAAAGAGCACCTGGCTTTAGGGGCTGAGAGGAAAACAATAAAGGATGGAGGCTTTTAAGATGATATTATTTAGTGAAATTCAGATCTAACCTAGGTCAGGGCAAAGCAGGAATGTTGATGAGCAGCAAAGGTCGTGCTGAATTCTATCTTCCTCTGTATAACCCAAGTTTTTAAAGGACCTTGCATTATTTTTAGGAGCTCAAGGAAAGGATGAAAAACACATCTATAACTGTCAGAACATCCCAATTCAAACCTGAGGGGTGTATAATCTTGTCCCAGTATATGATCAAGGAAGTATGTTTTAGTAGATAAATATAGACTACCCCCCAAAAAAAGACAGGTCAGTTTAATAGATTCAGAGTAGCTTGTCAATATTTTATAATGTATTATGTGCAACAGAGAGCAAAAATTACAATTAATTTAGTCCAAAAGGTGGTTAAGGAAGAAGATTTAAGAAACTGCATTCCATACACATATAATACTTTTCCCTGAAAGAGAGTGGAAGGAGTCTATTGATAGTTTTTACTTTCCTCAGTGGGTTAAGCCCATCTAACTTCTGTTTCTTTCTCTGAAAAAATGCTGGTGTTGTCTGGTGCTTTACCACAACCTTTCAATATAGTTTCTCCAAAGGGAAGGGGCTTAGAAAAGGAACCCAGTGGTCACTTGGGTCTGAGATTGCTTCCCTCAAGTTCAAGTCCTTTGGACAGAAATACCAACCCTGGTTTTGTTTAGAGATACGATTTTCTTCCTTCTCCCTCCCCTTCCCTCTGGAAGACAATCCCAGTGAGGCATACTTAACAAACCAAGAAAAAATAAATAAAAAGTCCAAGTCTAGCTACATTATTATGTAGATGTATTTGATCAGGTAGGTATTAAAAAAGGAGGAATATAAACATTGTCCTCTTTGACAGCTGTAAACATTTTCTTTGTATGAGGGGGGGACACCAAGTCACCTGTGCAAAATATCTGCTTTATGTCTCTGGAGGATGCTAAGCAAAATGTAATTAATGGCTTCTAATTAGTGAGATCACTAGTTTTTCACCAATTCCCCAATGCATTAAAATAGACTTAAACTGATATTTTTCTGAACATAGTACTGCCAAGGCAATAAAACATGGAAATGTGATCATATAAAAGTATAATAAAATATTCAAAAATGCAATTAATAATAATGCAGCCAGCGAATCAAACATTTCTAGAGCCAATGTCATGCATACTTTAAAAACAACATGATGGCTAACACAACACATGAATCATTTGAAACAGGTAGGATTCCAACTCTACAAGTGAAAAGGATTTCATGGGGTAAAGTTTCTGCTGCTAAGGACCCTACTACCCATCAATATAATGGATTTATAGGTAGGCTTCTAACTAACATTTTTCTTTCAGAAGTTACAGTCCAGACAATTTTACACTGCAAACATGTAGTCCTTGGAAAACCTGGATCTTTGGTACTTGTGCAAAAACAAACAGAAGGTATATCTAGGCTAGCTTCTTTTTTCCTCAAAGGGCCCACTAGTGGGGATTCACCACACAAAATCTAAATTGTTTCTAATCCTAAATTAGGATCCTAAATATCAAGACCAGCACTTCGACTTTCATCAGTAAATAGTTGAACTAGCACAGATTCATCACCTTGCATTTTGACTATCTAAGCTCTGGCAGCTCAGCACTGCAGCTGATTCATAGGCCATCTTCAAAGACAGCTTTAAATAAACATTTTACAGTAATGTAACCTGACTCTAACCAGCCACTACTCTCCCAAAAGAACATTGCTTCCCAAATACTGGATATGTCAGAAGAGCATTGCAAGAATGTCCTGTGGATGAATGAGACCAAAATAAATTTTTGGCTTGAATGAAAAACATTTTGTTGGAACTACAACAGGTCTATGATTTGTTCAAGAGTGTGGGAAAGAACCACATTAATGACTTAGGTGCCTGCTCATTCTAAATAAAAACTAAAGGTTCAGGAGTATGAGTGGTTGAAGCAGAATACTTCCAGAACAATTAAAAACCTTCCTGATTCATCAATTCTTATGTTTGACTATCAAAACAAGTCCTTCCATAAAGCCAGGATTATGAGTATCTGAAGCTCAAACCTGATCAAATAATATTTTTGTGACAATTGAGTCACAAGTGGTTCCTCCACTTAGAGATTGTATCTTCTGAGCCATTAGTGATCATCAGAGACAGCAAATCATTACAGACAAGCTCATCATTGACATAGAAGCCATGAAATCTTGAACTAGCCCAGGCAAAGTGGCCTGAACATAAATATGAAAGCTGTTCCAGACCCAACCCACTTGGAGTATTCAATTCCAAACATGAAAGTCTCCCTGCCAACTTGTTTGAGGAAATGGGCTTCAGGATGGGTGATATTCCATTAGAATCACAGTTTTATTCCCTGTTCCATGATCAGATTCTTAGACAAAGCAAACAATTGATCAAAGTAGCTGAGGAGGGATTTATAAACCTAAATGGTACCCTCCCTGCCATTCAGTGCTGCACATGATAAAAGATTCTTGTCAGCCAACAACAGCTGCATTTGGTACAATACCCAAGTCCTGAATTTATTCCTTTCTCTCATTCCAGAGTGTATTTATACTTTGACAGCCTTCTCAGCTTTCTATCACAAGATCCCATCCAATGGGTCTTAAAACACATATTAGGCAAAAAGAGTATGTGTTTGAATGCATAGATGTATAATGTGAGTATCAGTGGGGATATGGTTGGGGGTGGACAAAGAATTCCATAAGCTTTGTGCCATTGTTACACAAATGACACAAATTTTGTACAATGGTATCTAATTTGTGACTTAGATTTCATTATTCCTCTCATTTGCAGTATGAAGTCACAACAGAGGGACGTCATAGTGACTTGTACAAGATACCCATAGATGGGACTGTATCTATTAACCTTTGCTCTCCTGTCATCCATATCAAAGGTATGGTAGCAAAGCAAAGGAGCAATCTATTAAGCTTTGATGTTGAAAGGAGAAAGGCATCATTTAAATTCTTAGCAAATCCCTCCAGAAAACCAAACTGATAAAGAGCAAACAAATGTTCCTCAGTGTGTAGATATAGAGACTTTCTTCCACTCCACTGTCCACTGTCATGACCATTGTTCAGACCAGTCATGCTGTTATGACTGCATGTAGCCTGGTCAATGACTGCATGCAGTGTGGTCAGTCAACAGACCAGTCAGATCACATGAAATATTAGTACTGCTTTATACAATTAAAACCTTAGTAAGACCACACCTGAAATACTGCATCCGGTTTTGGTCACCACAATATTAAAAAGATGTTGAGACTTTGGAAAAAGGGCAGAAAAGAGCAACTAATCTGATTGAGGGCTTGGAGATTAAAACATATAAAAATGGTTGCAGGACTTGAGTGCATCTAGTCTGGAGAAAAAGAAGACTGGGGATGACATGATAGCAGTGTTCCAATATTAAGGGGCTACTACAAAGAAGAGGGGGTCAACTTATTTTTCAAAGCACTAGAGGGCAGGACAAGAAACAATGGATGGAAACTAATCAGGGAGAGAAGCAACCTAGAATTAAGGAGAAACTTCCTAACAATGAGAACAATTAACCAATGATTGCCTTCAAAAGTTGTGGGTGCTTCATCACTGGACGCTTTTTAAGAAGAGACTGGCAATCAGTTGTCTGCAGCATGCCAGAGAAGCCCCATCTATGGGATGCAGGCAGCATGCAAAATTATGTCTCCTCCGGTCTGCAGAAAAACTTCTCTCTACAGAACCAGTCCCTGGTGCCCAAAAGGTTGGGGGCTGCTGGACTTCCAGCTTTATTCAAAATGTTTCAAAATGTTTCAAAATGTGTTGAAGTCATGACAACATATAGCTATTATTTTGCTAATGAAAAATGAAGCTTACAATTCTGTCTTCGTTTACATAAGAATATGTTGAATTAAAATCAATAGAACTTAGTTCTGAGGAATTATAGCTTTGCCCAGTTGGCTAAAAATAGAATTGAAAAATTATTCTACAAAGGGGCCCAGAGTCTACTAACTATGTTCAAATTAGAGTAACATATTACATAAAGTTATAAACACCAAAGACAGAAAATGGATGATAAAAAGTATGGTTGAACTGCTACAAATAACCACCACTCCATTTAATGTAATTTTTCTTCCAAAAAAAAGGTGCTTGACAAAGTATGAAAAAGTTACACTAGAAAATAGAGAAAATAAAATAAATTCCCCTAATGTACTACAAATACCAACCACCACACACTACCTACAAACCATATGTTTTTCCCATCTGTTCTGTTATCTTCAACTAAATTTATAGTATTTGAGCTATCAGATGAATTGCAAAGACTGAGATGGGTAAGAATATAAAACGTAGGTGTTGTGACACTTCAAATATTTCCCTTCCCCCCACCTCTTTCTGCCAAATAAATTTTCATCCTTGCTTAATTAATCCAGAATGATTTTGCTGCTCCTAGGAAGGTGGAGCCTTACAGAAAAGTATGCAGCCTTACATCTTTACTCCATTCACTCTTTTGAATGCCTTTCTCTTTTATTCTGCATCAGAAAAGCAAAATGCTTTAACAATAAATCATGTAACTTCTCACATGCGATCAGCACATATAACTGCATGTCATAAGACAGATATCATTTAGATAATTTCAGAGATCATAAATGACAGCCAGTGTGGAACAATAAGTTAAGGGGTTGGAGTGGTGAGAGCAAGCATCTAGTGCTTTCTTGGTCACAAAAAAGTGACCCTCTCAGGGCCCTCTCAGTCCAACCAGAGTTGTTGTCATAGGGAAAATATTTATTTAGCTAGGCTTAGAAGTAACTCCAACTGTCCACTGATTCTGAGGAAGAGAAGCTAGTAAACTAACAAACCAATCATAGAATGATTGTATGCCTGTGCATCTCAGACATCCATTACCACTAATGGCCCAAATAGCAGCACCAAAAGGGGTTGGAAGATCAGATTGTAGGGCTGCCTCATGCAATCTTGTATGCTCTGATTGGCAGCAGCTTTCTAGACTTTGGGACAGAGGAGCCTCTTTCTATCAGCTTCTCCTTCTACCAATTTTTTTTTTTAAATTACATTTATATGCCGCCCTTCTCCGAAACTCAGGGCGGCTTACAATTTTTGGAGCACAACCCAATGTGCTCAGCAATAGCCTTCATTCCATTGCATATGCCTGCTTATTACTAAGCGGCATTTTTACAAAGTCAGCTTATTGCCCCCAACAATCTTGGGTCCTCAATTTACCTACCCCGAGAGGATGGAAGGCTGAGTCGACCTTGAGCCTGGTGGGATTCGAGCCTACACTAATTGTAGACAGCTGGATCTTAAGAGCAGGCATTTAACAGCCTGAGCCACCAAGGACTCTTGCCCTTCCTATGAATGCTGGGCCCTTCTTTAGGAGTTGCCACTAGCCACTTGAATCTTCCAGAAAAGGTATGAATTCTTCTTTCAAGAAATGATCATTTCAAAAGAGCAATATCAAGCTCCAGTCTCAGTCAGAATCTTCCATCTTCCTAGGAAGGAAGAACATAAGCTTTTTTTTTAATTTGTACATAATGATATTTCAGGTTAGTTTCATTAGCAAAGAGGAACCACCCAATGGATGGATGGAACCCAATGAAATAAGGACCAGCATACATTTGCTCTGCTCATTCCTGGTCTGGTCTGGATATATCTCCAACATAGTCAAATTGCCAACGCTATCCAATAGAGGCAGTTTGGTCTAGTAGTGTTTAAGGCACCCGGCTAGAAAGGAGGCAGTGAGTTCTACTCCCACCTTAGGCATGAAACCTGGCTGGGTGACTTTGGGCCAGTTTCTCTCACTCAGCCCAACTCACTTCACAAGGTTGTTGTTGTGGGGAAAATAAGAGAAAGGAGTATTAGGTACATTTGCATTTTGAGATATTTATGAAAAAAAATAAAGGCAAGATAAAAATAAATAAAATATCAGACTACAATGGAAAGCAAATTCCCATTGCTTGTCACTGTCACATTTGGATTCCAAGTATTCTGCCAACTCCCATGACTTTAATCATAAGTCTTGCAACAATTGATATTTTTAAAGTTCATGTTCCCAGAATCAAGATTGTTTGGCAGCAACACAGACACATATTTAATAAACAAACTATTTGAACAAAATTGCTAAATAGAGGATGGCTGTCTGCTGATTTTGTGATGTCTGAATGGACTTGCCCTTTGATGAACAGGTTAGCTGTTCAATTAATTTGTTCTGAAAACAAGGATGTGGAACAACTGCCCAGTTCATCCGTTGGTATTTCTCACTGATCAAGCAATTTCAGAAACCACACAGCCAGCCCACTGCTCTAAGTTTAGCTGAGAGAGTGGGGTGTGTGGGAAGTGCTTAACAATTCTTTAAAAATATGTTTTTAAGTCTTGACAAATTATGATGTCAAACCTGAGCCCAATAGTCCCGTGCTAAAAAAACATATGACATTACGAGACTGATTTATTCCACCAAGATTTTAAATGACCAAGGTTGATGAGAGTGGATTGCTGGTGTAATATATTAACCCCCAGAAATCCTTGGCAAGGGAGATACTCCATTACTACTGGGAGTTGTGGCAGCTGAGGTGGGCACCATGTTGCAGAAAAATGACTTCCCCCAGACTTTTTGTGACACAGTTCCTCCTCTTCTAAAATCCTAAATTCTCTTCTCTGAACTCACCAATTAACTATTACATATTTGAATACCATATTGCCATTCGATTCAATTAATCACACTGATTAACTGACTACATCTTGCAATTCCACATAATTAATGAATACACAATTAATTCTTTAATCACAGACTTAAAATGTGAAATTCCACTGAAATAGGCCTCACCACCCTCTGTGAAATAGTTCTCAGTATCAGTGATGATATTGACAAACTAACTACGTACACATGTCGCTCCAAGCCATATGTTAAATTTGTTTTATTTCTTCACTGCAGTACTAAATTGTGGCACATTAACAGTCTGGCAAAAAGAGGGGGAGGGTTCTTGTAGAAGGAAATCCTCTGAAAACTGCCCAGTCAGATGAAACCTTCTCCAAATAAATGCATTCAGTTTTGTTGATCACAGGTACCCACAGAGGATAGCAGGGAACTATGATAAAGTTTGTTTTGCATGTTGCAATGCAAATCACATGGCTTTTATCTGACATCAGGACACAAATACAAATGGATAGGGTTAACATCATGATCCATAGTTGTTGATGTGGCCACTCTGAATTTACATTTCTTCATTCACCATCTTCACCTTTGCTGTTTCAAAATCCCTTCGTATTCATCTAAGTCCAATTTTCTATTTTGTTAAGTGAAAATTTAGACAAATAAATTTGAGCTCCAATTGACTTTTCAGCATGTCCGTTCTTCCCACCAGTGTTCAAATAATGTCATACTTGAGCATCACCAACCAGCATGTTGTTCCTGGTTGGTGTGCAGACGAAAATTGACTTGGGTTTCAAAAATATCAGAATGCATTTATTATACACATGATGGTACATTTCCTCTGATTCCAAGAACAATTTGTGGTTTACCATAGGGAATTATTAATATGTTTCCCTTTCAGAAATTACCATCATCTGTATAATAAATGCATTCTGATATTTTTGAAACCCAAGTCAGTAATTAGGAGAGATATGAAAGAAGGCACTATGAAATCTCTATACGCTGAAGGTTCAGAGATGACACACTCATTGAGTCCAGCTGTTTGGGGAAGTTTGAGTACAAACTAAATGACTCCCATTCTATTGGCATCTCTCCCAGATTGCAACATAAAGGAAGCAATGGTTCCAATCCTTTGCATGCTGACTTGAGAAGAAGCCGTTTACAATTCAGCAGGCTAATTTCAAACTAATCATGCAATGATGGGTAAGGCCAACTCTGGAAGGATCTGAGGTCAAGCAAGGCAACTATCATCTTATGGTCTGATATATTTTTCTGTGCTACTTTGTCACTCCTGCAAGATCTTTCAAACTTGCACTCAAAATGTGGCAATGTGATTTGTGGCTCAAATTTGCTGCACCCTATTTGTTCAACAATGGAACAATTTCAGAGGTTAAAAGTGTTGAATTCCCAGCTTTAGGAAAAGTAACATGATCTTGTTGCATTTTGATATGACCAGTTCACAAATAAAAAAATGAAGCCTTTTGCTAGAAAATGATTGTCCACTGCTAATCAAAGGAATGCCAGGCCTCCAGAGTCCAAGGAAACAGAATCTTTTGAGCTGCTTAGCTGAGTCCAAGGGCCAGACCTGATGGGCTTTTTCCTCTTTGGGGAACCAAAGCGGGCTTTCTGAGTCAAAGAGAGAATGCAAATTTTTAAAAAGTAGTAATAATTTGAAACCCAGCACTGATTTGTCCCTGGAACAGCAGAAACACTCTTGAATCCTCACATTGTTCAGGGTAACCTCCTTCAAAGGTAGATGAATCTTTTTTATTTAAGACAGGTAAAGAACAATGAGCTTGGAAGTGTAAATGTGTTATAGATTACTTACAATGTGGGTTGATTTGTTGCTGGTTGATTGTTTTTGCCTTGGCTTGCCACCTGTGTATGCATTATTTTATTGCTATGTCTTTTTTGTGGTTTTAACTGTTGTTAGGCACCCAGGCTCATGTATTTGAGGTGGATCGCCATATAGATTGAAATAATAAATAAACCGATAAACAAAGGCCAAAGAAGATGAGGAACATGCAGCAGAATTGGTTTGAAAGTTGACTGATAATTTTGGGCAGTTGTGGCTCCCAAGGTCTTCCTAGATGACAATTCCCACCTTTTTTTACTGGCTTGGGCTTATACAGCTGAAGAAGGCCACCGGCTTGGTGTCTCAAGGTTAGAGGTTTTTTTAGAGTGTTGTCACTCTGTGAAACAGTTTCTGGCAGCCCCTATATACTTGCAAAATGGAAAGGGTGAAGTATGGGTGAGAGGAAGTCATTGAAAGGAACCCAGTGAACAATCACAGGGAATTGTATGGTGCAGCACTATAAGCAGATGTATTGCTATCATTCCTTGGATATGAGGTTCTTATAAGCTGTCTTTCAGAGAAAGCATTGGCTAGATATTAACTCAAATAAAAAAAATGTAAAAAGGCAAGAGCAATTCTGATATTTTCAGGGTAGTTTAGCAATGTAAGCATTTTATAAATGTGTTTCTTTTTCACTGTGAAACCAGTAGTCATTAAGTCATTAAGTATATGCATGCCAGCACTGCATCTGCAGAAGGAACACCAAATCACACAGAGAATCTTTCTGTACCTTTCCCACAGTGACCAAAACATTATTAGGTTTAGACTCCCTGACCCTTTAAATCTTTAACAATAATTAATAGGAGAATGATAGCTAATATTTGTATTAGGTCTTGGAGGATGCCGTAAAAAGAGACACTTTTTGTAAGCAAGGGAGGCAGGATTTGCATTGCTGTGTGTGATCTGGGTTAATGTACATGTTAATGCTTTACTCAGACTTTGTTCTCTCCAAGGGAACGGACACATTTCAACGCTTCCTTCATTGCAAAGCCACTTTCGCTCAATTTCAGCTGCACAGTTCACCCGAAAGGGAAGGAAAGGACATCAGTTTTCTCTGTCCAGGTGTCAATCCACTGTCGAAGGAGAGCTCCAAGGGACTGAAGTCTGCAAAGGCCGAACTGGGAAAAAGCAATGTCCAGCAAATCAGTATATCTCAGAATGAGCAGCAAGACTCTCAGGACATCCCATCCTACCTTGGCTACTTGGTTCCTCCATCAGGCAGCAACCTGGGCAACAATTCTTGCATCACTCAGAATACAATCCATTCATGACAGAGGTGGTTTCAATACCCCAAACTTGGGCAGGGCTGGAATAAGGGATGGGTGAGGATTAATATTGATATATCACCACTACAGCTAAGAATGGCTTAAGGCAATAGCAATAGCACTTAGACTTATATACCGCTTTACAGCCCTCTCTAAGCAGTGTACAGAGTCAGCCTATTGCCCCCAGCAATCTGGGTCCTCGTTTTACCCACCTTGGAAGGATGGGAGGCTGAGGGACAAGATGAAGACAATGTCATGGGCCAGCAATTATTTAATTATGTGCCATCAAGTTAACATCAACTCTTAACAAGCAGCTAGATTTTACCTATGATGATGAAATTAACCTGATCCTTCATGTATTCCAAACCATTTAATTTTCTTGGCATTGTACGGAAAAAATTTAACAATGTCTTCTTCCATGATGCTTTTTCAAATTCTCCGGTTAGCCACTAGCCAATATCCCTGCAAAATCTTGCTGGTCTCCTATCCAAGCACTTATGAAATCTGATCCTGCTTAGCTTGCTTGAGATTAGCCAAATGTCAAGGATTAGAACAGATGCCAACCAGGAGTGGTATTCAGCAGGTTCTGACCAGTTCTGGAGAACCGGTAGTGGAAATTTTGAGTAGTTCAGAGACCCGGCAAATACCACCTCTGACTGGCCCCACCCCCATCTATTCTCTCCTCCCAAGTCCCAGCTGATCGGCTGGGTCTTCTTTTGTTGCCCTGCACAAGAGAACGGAGCTGGAAAGCAGGTTAGTGGGGTGAGGAGGGAATGGAGATTTTACAGTATCCTTCTGCTGGAGTGGGATGGGAATGGAGATTTTGCAGTATCTTTCCCCTGCCACACCCACCAAGCCACACCCACCAAGTCACACCATGCCCACCAAGCCACACCCAAAAAATCGGTAGTAAAAATTTTTGACTCCCACCACCGATGCCAACAAGCAGCAGTATGTGTAGAAAATTGTATGACATCAAAATGTTGACACACCCATAAGGTCATCAACATACATATATCAAACCCTGGATCCCTTGTGGATGCTGATGGATAGATGTCAAGCTATAAATCTCAGGGCCCCCAAACCTTTTGAATCAGACTAAACACATTCTAATATATATTCACTTATTTATTCAATCATTCATTCAATTCCTATAGCCACCCATCTCAATCAATGACTCTGGGTGGCTTACATTTAATGCACTGAAATCTGCTCTGAGGTCCAAATCATAGAATAAGTAGCTGAAGATTTGGGGACTTTGGAGCAGGGGTGGGATTCTACTGGTTCTGTCCAGCTCTGTAGAACTGGTAGCTCTGAAGAGCAGCAGACATAGAACCAGTTCTACGTCTGCTGCTGTTTTGGCCCACCCACCCGCCTGGGCTCTTACCTGACCTTTATTTCCTGCTTTTTCAACCTCAGCTGCTTTGCGTGGCACAGCTGAGGTTGAAAAAGGAGGGGAAAAGGTGCTTTTTCAAATGCTGCTTCCCTGCATGCAGCACTGCTCAGCTGTCTAGGCAGCAAGCTGACGAAGATTTACATGCACCTGCACAGCGTGCAGGGAAGCACATCATAAATCACCAAACCGGTAATTAACCCTGTTGGATCCCACCCCTGCTTTGGAGCCATTTCACACTTTCCTATCCATCATTTGGTGCTTTATCTGGTTTTTACTCTGAGCTGACTGGGGTGACTATGTTCCAATGAAAAGCACTTAATTTGAGTAAGAGTAACACCTGTTTAATAGTAAGAGAATACCTGTTTGATCTTGATGAACACAAATCACCAGAGCCTGATGGATTACATCCCAGAGTTTTAAAGGAACTGGCAGAGGTCATCTCAGAACCACTGCACCATATCTTTCAAAACTCCTGGAGCACCAGGGAACTACCAGAGGACTGGAAAAGAGCTGATGTGGTTCCCATCTTCAAAAAAGAGGAAAAAACAGACCCAGAAAACAACAGACCAATCAGCCTAACATCAATACTTGGGAAGATACTGGAAAAGATAATAAAAAAACAGATCTGCCAACATCTAGAAAAAAGTAAAATAATAACTATCAATCAGCACAGGTTTGTTAAAAATAGATCATGCCAAACCAATCTTATTTCATTTTTCAACATAGTGACTAAATTAGTAGACCAACAAAATGCTGTAGACATAATATATTTAGATTTCAGCAAGGCATTTGACAAAGTAGACTACAACCTACTTTTAGTAAGCTAGTAAAAGGTGGAATAGATAGCACCACCACTAGATGGACTTGCAACTGGCTGACAAACCGTACTCAATGAGTAGTCCTTAATGGGTCTAAATCTACATGGAGGGAAGTAAGCAGTGGGGTGCCACAAGGTTCTGTCTTAGGCCTAGTATTCTTCAATATCTTCATTAACAACTTAGATGAGGGAATAGAAAGGGAACTTACCAAATTTGTAGATGATACTAAACTGGCAGGAATAGCTAACACCCAAGAAGATAGGCTCAAGATCCAGATAGATCTTGACAGACTTGAACACTGGACCTAACTAACAAAATGAAATTCAATGTAGAGAAAAGTAAAGTCCTACACTTAGGCAAGAAAAACCAAAAGCACTCATATAGATTGGATGAAACTAGGCTTAATAGCAGTAACTTTGAGAGGGATCTTGGAGTCTTAGTGGACAACCAGCTAAATATGAGTGAGCAGGTGCAGCAGCGGCCAAAAAAGCTAATACAATCCTAAATTGCATTAACAGAGGGATACAATCAAGATCAAGTGAGGTACTAATACCATTTTATAAATCCTTAGTAAGACCACATCTAGAGTACTGCATCCAGGTTTGGTCACCACATTATAAAAACGGTGTTGAGACTAGAAAAAGTGCAGAGAAGAGCAACCAGGATGATTAGGGGACTGGAGATTAAAACATATAAAGAATGGTTACAGGAACTGGGCTTGGCTAGTCTAGTGAAGAAAAAGAGCAGGGGAGATATGATAGCAGTCTTCCAAAATTTGAGGGGCTGCCACAGAGAGGAAGGGGTCAAGCTATTTTCTAAAGCGCCTATAGACCAGACAAGGAATAATGGATGGAAACTGAACAAGGAGAGATTTAACCTGGAAATAAGGAGAAATTTTCTGACAGTGAGAACAATCAACCAATGGAACAGTTTGCCCTCGGAAGTTGGGGAAGCTTCATCACTTGAGACTTTCAAGAAGAGATTGGACTGCCATTTCTCAGAAATGGTGTAGGGTCTTCTGCTTGGGCGAGGGGTTGGACTAGATGACCTACAAGGTCCCTTCCAACTCTGTTAATCTGAGGAGCAGCAAATATCTTTCTGTTCAGAATACAGCAGTTGGCTACCACAGGCCAGTCAACCTTGAGAGCTGAACTGAGGAGATGAAGAAAGCAAAAACTAGCTATTCAAGGGGATCAGAACCAACAGTTTCTTTTCAAGCAGCTCTTAGACCAAGCCAATATAATCCAACATAGCTGTGACCAGGACTGTCCTACATTTTTAAAAATTGATACTAGCCAAAGAGACTGGAATTCTGATATATACTTTTCTGATAAAATCCTTCCCCAAGTTGCAATTTGCCATACAGGAGACAGGGCAACAATGATGTGGCCTTTAAATAAATACGGACTTTACCAAACCAAATAATATACAAGCCTACCCGCATCCTGACTATTAATTAAACACCAACCAACACACATAAAGAAGCTAATTAGCCTTCTCCTCCATCACATCCATTTGGTCCTTAGATCACATCAACAAACAATGAATTAGGAAATCGACTGAAGGTAGGATTTATTTTAAATCTTTGTTGAAATCATTCTTTCCCTGATTTTTTTTTATTGGGCCATTCTGGACAATCCAGCTGCACTCCACAAATGCATAAAAAGACATTAAGGCTTTGCAGCATAATGGCTCGTTGGCCAAAATCCAATGGCTTGTAAAGCTGCTCTGAATTCTCTCCATGTGCTAATTGGCTTTTAACAAAAATATATTGTAACTAAGAGTCTACATATCAAAGCTATATTTATCTGCTGGGGGAATACAGATCATAGGCAAGCTCACTTCCATTGTGTTAGATGAAGAGTCAGACGCAGAGTGCTTCAGTGAAGAATTTATTAGTGACTACAGCTCATAACAGACCCGATTTGGCTGGTCTGCGCTGCTACTTATAGCCAGCAGCCGCAGTTGCCAGCCAATCAGAGTGCAGGGTTTTCCCGGACTTTTTAAACCAATCATTTCTGACATTTTACAAGAACAGTTCAAACTAAACCAATGACATTCAAACCTGCATACATAACACCCCTCCCCACTAGGTTCAGTCCATACTCAAACCCCAACCTATCTAATGTATTCTTTTAAATAGGTGGGGCTCTTACGTGTACGTTGAGACCTTCGTGGTTCAGAACTTTTAATGTTCTCACTCAGTGAGAGGGAAATGTGTCTGTTGACATTTCCTAGTTGGACTTCCTGTGAAAGAAGACCTGTTTGATTGTTAGAATCTGGTCTCTCCTCCCAACCCATCTCCAGCCCAATGTCAGCACCCAAGTCAGGTAGTGATGTGCAATCTTCCACTTGTAAAGATGGATTTTGGCATTGTGACAGGTTTTGAGATGGTTCCTGTCATAATGGCTCGTTACACATGGGGTTGATTCTTGTTTGCTGATTATCCTCATGTTCCTCCCCTCCCCTAGAAAAGCATTTGGTATGGGAACTAGAGAGGAACAATTGCGATGTTCCTGAGGTAACCTGGATCTAAGTTGGTCAATGTGCCTGCTCCAGAGGACTCCATCCTCTGTTTGTACCCTGTAAGTACGAGGGCCTGTGATTTGAGTTATTTCAGCAGGAATCCATGAAGGCTCACCCATACGGTTCTTAGCATAAACAGAATCACCCACACTGAACGTGCAAACTTTGCTAGTGGAATCTAGTGGTGCATTGGGTGCATAAGTGGGATGAAGGCAGTCAAGGGGAGAGTTAAGTTGTTGATGGGTTAGGAGTGATGTGCTGAACACTAAGAAGTTTTTCAACTTTCTCAGTGATGTCCCCAGGACCCAATTGCTGAAGCTTCTCCTTGGTAAAACGTACCATTCATTCAACCCGGCCGTTAGCTGAAGGGTGCCCAGGGGCTGTCAGGGCATGTCTGATACCCAGTTGTACTAGATAGGATTCAAAAGGGTTGGATGTAAATTGAGGGCCATTGTCAGAGACAAGAACATCAGGTAACCCGTGAGTTACAAAAAGCTTTTTAAGCTGCTTGATGACAGCATCAGTTGTGGTGGATGCCATAGGGATTACCTCTAGCCATTTGGAATATGCATCTACTATAATAAGGAAGGTGTGCCCTCTGGTAGGGCCAGCAAAATCAATGTGAATCCTAGACCATGGGCCCCTAGGACATTCCCATTCCTGTGTGGGGGCGAGAGGTGGGGCAGGCCTGACTACCTGACAGTTGGGACAAGATGCAACCCAGTTTTCAACCATTTTGTCAATACCTGGCCACCATACATAACTCCTGGCCAATCCCTTCATCCTTACAATACCAGGATGACCCTCATGTAACATTTCCAAAACCTCTCTTTGCAGTTTTGCAGGAATAACCACCCTGTTACCCCACAAAATACATCCTCTTAATACAGATAATTCAGTTTGCCTGGATTTAAAAGGTTGGGCAAGGTGAGGTAGATCTTGAAGAGGCCAACCTTTCTTAATCCAGCCTATAATAGGAGCCAATAAAGTGTCTTTGGCAGTCTCTCTGGCAATTTCAGCAGCGTGTACTGGAAGCTTGGCAACAGTTTCTAGGAAAAAGGTGTGTGCCTCAGGTTCAAAGTCCTCCTTGTGACAAGGAAGTGGGCAACGACTCAAGGCATCAGCATGTCCAATGTCCTTGCCAGGCTTGTGGATAAGGTTGTATGAATAAGCAGCAAGAAATTCAGTCCACCTCAGCATTCTTGGTGACAGGATAATGGGTGTAGGTTTGTCTCCTGCCACAATGCCTAACAAAGGTTTGTGATCTGTGACAATGGTAAATGTTCTCCCATATAAATACTCATGAAATTTCTTGATAGCTGCAACAATTGCCAATGCTTCCTTGTCCAATTGGCTGTAATTCCTCTCTGCTTTGGTCAAGGTGCGAGAGTAAAATGCAATAGGGGCTTCCCTCCCGCTGGGAAGCCTGTGGCTCAAACCCCCCACACTCCAAAGGGGATGCATCACAAGTCAGTACAACAGGTAAATTCTCAGAGAACTGTATGAGTACAGCATCAGACGTGATTAGTCTTTTAATACTGTTAAATGCTGATTGTTCCTTCCTGCCCCAGACCCAAACAGACTTTTGTCAAGCAATCTGTGTAATGGTTCTGCAATGGTTGCCTTCTGAGGTAGGAACATGTGGTAAAAGTTAATAAGTCCAAGGAAGGCTTGCAAATCTGTTTTGCATTTTGGTCTAGGGGCTTCTTTGATTGCTTGAACCTTGGCATCTGTAGGGTGGATGCCATGCTTGTCAATCATATAGCCCAAGAACTCAACCTTGTCAGTTCTAAGAGTGCATTTTTCTTCCTTGACTTTTAACCCCGCTTTCTTGAATCTGGTAAGGACTTCTCTGAGTCTCTCTTGTAACTGAGTGTCATTTTCAGCAGAGATTAACACATCATCAAAGTAAGGCACTACCCCTGGCAGTCCTTGGAGCATCCTTTCCATAAGGCTTTGGAAAATGCCTGGTGCCACGCTTACTCCAAACTGTAACCTTTTACATTTGAAGGCACCTCTATGAGTCACAATGGTTTGGGCCTCTGCAGTGGCATCATCAACTGTTAGTTGTTGATATGCCTGGGCCAGATCCAATTTGGCAAAGACTGTACCCCTGCCAAGTGAATGTAATAAATGATGCACCACTGGAACTGGATATGCGCTCTGTTGAAGTGCATGGTTCAATTTCCCCTTATAGTCCCCACAGATTCTCACTGACCCATCAGTCTTGACTGGTGTGACTATGGGTGTCTCCCATCTGGAGTGGTCAGTGGGCTCTAAAACTCCTTGAGCTATTAGTTTATCTAATTGTGCATCAATTTTTTCCTTTAAGGCAAATGGGACCCTTCTGGGCTTTAAACGAATTGGGGGCACCTGGGGATCTAGGTTGAAAGTGATAGGGGTCCCCATATACTTGCCCAATCCATCGCTGAAGACCTCTGGAAACTCAGACTTCAAGGCCTCCTCCCATTCAGTGTTGCTCACGTGATTGATGCCAGTCACCTCGATGCCTAGTGGATTGAACCACTCAAGTCCCAGCACGATGGTCAGGGGCAAACGTTTGGTGTGGCCTTTGAACTTCACATTGAATTCTCTTGTTCCAACTACTGGAATCTTGTTCCCTTGGTAGTCTTTAAGAGTCAGTGCTTGCTTCTGGAAATGCTTCTTCTGAATGTTGGGAAGTAGCCTGTGAATAGTGTCCCATGACACCATAGATAAATAGGAGCCTGAGTCCACTTCCATTTGGCAAGGCCTTCCTTCAATGAGTACCTTCACATGTACTTTTCTGCTTCTTAAGGGTGAAGAGTGACCAATGGTGACTGTTTGATGAGTTTCATTCTCCCATTTGCTTCTGTGTTGTGCCCCATTTTCTCACTGAAGTTGTTAGGCTTGAAATCTCTGTCAGGAAACTTCTTTCTGCTTGGTGGAGTTCTGGATGATTTGCAGACTCTTGCTAGGTGACCTCTTTTTTCACAACGGAGGCAGATGGTATCAAGAAACTTGCATTCAGTGTGGGGGTGCCCTCCCCCACAACCTCTGCAATAAAGGTCTTGCCTCTTTCTTCCAAGGTCTTTTCTTTTCTTCTCCATTCTGAGTCTATAAATTCCTTCCTCCACCTCACTACAGTCTGAATCAGAATCTATTTGCTCGAATGGGTTGTTGTGGATTTTTCCACATCAGGATGGCTTGCCTTGTTAATTTTCTTCATGGCTGCTGCTGAGAACTTGGTAGCTTCCATTGAAGAAGCTTCTTCTATGGCCTCCTTAAGTGATCTTAGGTTTCATTAATAATTTGCTCTGCAAAACCTTGTCTTTAGGCCTAGAACAAATCGATCGGCATGGCCTCTTCTAAGTTGATAAATTCACATGCACCCCCAATGTCCCTTAAACTTGCCACGAAGTCATTAACGTTTTGCTTTCCCCTTGATCCCAACGGTAGAATTTGTGTCTCTTAATGAGGCATGATACTTGTGGCGCGTAATGGGCTCTTAATAACTTTTCTAAATCGAGCCAGTCCATTACCTTCATGTCTGCAGCTCCGCCAATGCCTTTGCCATCTTGAAAACGGCCAGACCACAGTGCATGAGAAAGACCGCTCTCTTCCGCTTGTCGGAAATGTCGGCGAGATCGTTTCCCTCCAAATACATTTGGAAATGATCTGCAAACGAGTCCCAGTCTTCTGCCGTCGGATCAAACGCGGCTGGGGGGTGTTCAGCACAGCCATCTCTCTCAGCTTCTTCTCCGTGTTGTCTTCTCTTCGGGAAGGATCCCACCTTCGTCACCAGTGTTAGTTTTGCATGAAGAGTCAGACGCGGAGTGCTTCAGTGAAGAGTTTATTAGTGACTACAGCTCATAACAGACCCGATTTGGCTGGTCTGCACTGCTACTTATAGCCAGCAGCCGCAGTTGCCAGCCAATCAGAGTGCAGGGTTTTCCCGGACTTTTTAAACCAATAATTTCTGACATTTTACAAGAACAGTTCAAACTTAACCAATGACATTCAAACCTGCATACATAACACATTGCATAGAAGAAAGACAAAAAATAACAATAAGGTAGCAGAGTAATGTTTATTTGAAGCTGTAAAATAGTATTAGCTCATAAATTATTTGCAGGCAGGTCTGTATTAGAAAGAAATGCCTTTTGTGGGGGGTGGGGCAGAGGACAACACACCTGAGTTTTGGATAATTGCCCATTCACCAACTAGATCTGGCCTGCCAGATGCTTACTTCCCACTGTGCAAAGTAAGATCAAGGGATAAGAAAGGTAGAGGGAAGGTGGCCAACAAAAGGCTGAATGAAGAAACAGATCTTGGATTTTCATTGCTGTGCATCTGCCTGAGCAACTGGTTTTCTCTACATCAGGGGCGTCAAACTCCCGGCCAGTGGGCCGATGCATCATGCACTGGCCACGTCCATGCCTGGTTTAGCAAAGGGGGGAAAAGTCCCACTACATCACGTGACGCTGCTGTGACAATGTGAGTTTGACACACCTGCTCTACATGAACCATCATTTTGCATCTTCAGAACTGACTGCATAAATCATCTTTTGCAAATACAAAACATGGCTCAGCATCATCTTTGTGTTGGGGTCTGCCACAGCAGAAGCCAGAACTAGCCTTTCATGTCAGGACTTTATATCTTTGCTATTAATTGGGCAACAGAGGATGGTAGAGGTTGGGCATTTGCCCCTCATCTGCCAAGCTAGAGATTTCCTAAATAAAGTTCATCCGAGAGGAATTTCTTGCCCTCAACACCCTGTCCTGAAAATTTTATTAGACTAGTCCCATTGTTAATAGTCCCTCATCTGCAGAAATATTTTGTTGCCCCAGTAGATAAGCAGCAGGCAAACTGAAGAACCAACTCTTGCGGCTGGGAGACATGACTGCAGCTCAGCCCAATCCTTCCTTCTTTCTTTAACCATGGCTTGAAGTAGCTCATGTTATTAAACTGATTGTTCAATCAGGTATGAAATGAGTTCTTGCTATCATAACAATAGTTTAAATCAACTTTCCCATATCATGAAGCTTCCGGAGAATTAGAAAATCACTGCCAGAATTTCTAGGTAAGCCAGGATTACTGGCTGGGAGTTTGGGGCACTGAACACTAAGGCATCTATTGGGGGCCAGGGTGCAAAAGTCTGTTGTAATTTATAATTAGTGCACATGCTTGACCAATATTCCCCATCTCAAAAGCCATCTTCGGCCCTGGATCTAGACTTGTACATGGGAATGAGAACAACACAAGTGTTGGGTCATTATTATCTAAAGATCCTGGGGTACGGATAATTTCCTCTTGTGCAGCTTTCCCCTGTCTACGAGAAGAGGTCTGAGAGAATGAATCTAGAGTTGAAAAGGAAGAAAAGATAGATAGCTTAGTGTAGCCTGTGTGCCCACCTTCCCCGTTTTTCCCCTCCAACTTTCAGGGTAACCTCAATGAGGTTACATTCTGTATAACATGAGGAGAAAACAAGGCTATGGAACTGGGTTTTTTTTTTAAGCAAATAGTTTTTTGCTTTTTCTTCTTTTTTGCTCTCCTTGCAAACAGATGGCAAAATAGGTCCTACTAAATATTTAATTTGTCAGAACAGCAAATACAGTTATTTATCAAAAGCCTGCTATCTCCACAAATAGGAGGAATTTTAAGTGCACTCTCAGCCTTTTTCATCCTTCCCGTTTCCTACTAGGTTAACAGCACAGGAGGGGTGTCACTCTCAAACCCTGCCCCATAAGACGTTTTAGCCTCCCAATCAGAAAGACTCTATGCCTTACTGGTAGGAAAATAACGCTATTCCACAAAGCTGAGACAACATTAAGCTATCCACTCAACCTGCCTGAATTGCAGAAGCTGACATTTATTTTACACTGCACAGATGTTTCTCCCACGCTACTGCATGGTTACTTTTCAAGGGGTTTGGAGCAGATGTTCATACGTGCATCCTATTTTCCCTGCTGATGGTCTGCCTGCACTGCCAGCAGCCTGCGTTGCTGCTTTCCTGTGTATTTGAAGAGAATTAAAACCCTGTACCAATTCTGCTTCTTTTTTTTTAATCAGTCCTGTTTGCAAGGAAAGATGGGTTGGTCCACTTCAACTTCCCAGGAGAAGAACCCTCTACCCCTGTCTGCTAGCCTGACCGAAGTCCTTTCAACTTCCCCCTAATTCTGCAGAATGTTTGTGGACATTAGATGGTTGCTCAATTACATTTTATGGGTAATATATCAATTAGCCTTGGAAGAATGATTTAGAGGATCAGCTGCATTTAGTCTTTTGGACCGAGATGGAGGCAATTTGCCCTACAGCTGGCACAATACCAGACCTTTGGGAAGGCAGGTCAGAGGAAAAATAGCAGTTCTTTAGACCTCACAAATCAGTGCTTCCTCCTCACCCTCATTACCTGGAACATCGAC
This sequence comes from Naja naja, assembly GCA_009733165.1. Lineage (NCBI taxonomy): Eukaryota > Metazoa > Chordata > Lepidosauria > Squamata > Elapidae > Naja > Naja naja. The sequence continues at coordinate 191,455,368 of CM019148.1, read as the reverse complement.
ATAGTAGAACATCCAAACTGAACATCTATTCCATGTTTATTCATTTGTTTTTTTAGTTGATTTGTATGGCTGCCCATCTCACAATTGCAAGCCTGAGATGATTTTTTTTTTAAAAAAATAGAAAATACAAAGTAAACATCAACATAATAAAAACATAGAATTGACATATAAAATGTTGACCAAGAATGACAACACCAGTCAAAAAAGAATTAATAATACGTGAAGGCCCCAACTAGCTTGCTGATCCCCCTGTTTTCACAAGGAATTCAAGAAGGCTGTAGGGTCAGGGCCAACCTAAGCTTGGAGATATGATGTTCCAATGCAACAGAAAAAGTGCAGTGGTTAAGGCATCAAGCTAGAAATCAGAAGACCATAAGTTCTAATCCTACTTTGGCCGCAGAACTAACTGGGTGACAATGTGCCAGTCACTCTCTCTCTCTCATCCCAAGGAAGCAAGCAAGGGCAATTCACTTTGGAAAAACCTTACCAAGAAAATTTCAGGGTCTTCTGTAGGCAGTTACCAGGATTTGACTAACTCAGAGGGTACGCCCCAAAAAAAACAGTTTTCTTGATGGCAGACTTCTTTTTCCATAAACAAAGCAGCACAGTTATTTATTTTATTTATCTATCAAATTTGTATCGCTGCCCATCTCACCAAAAGCAACTCTGGGCAGCACAGAATGAACAGATGAAAGCCACAAATAGAAAAATGACATAGGTTAAAAAAAAATAAAAATCTAATTATGAAATAAATAGTATAAATAGCCCTTCAGTGGGTTCATCTCCACAGCTGCATTGATTGAGACCAGAGAGAGAGAAAAATGCTTTTTACATTAGGCATTTCACATTAATTTCATCGGCACAGACAATATGTCTTGCTGACTAAAAGAAAAAGAAAATGCACAGGGAACTAAAAACAACCATTTATTAATTCCCCTCCAGGATATTGTAATATTACTGGAGCCCACAAAATTACAGGAGACTTTGGCTTGTGATGTACTCTGAGGTTATCCCAAACATGACTTGTCTGCCTCAAAGGGCAAACATTATTAACAGATATCACCATTCTACTTGATCCTAACGGACTTTGAATTATACTGTAAAATGTTTATGTTTGAACATTAACTTTCATGTTAATTTCATTGCAAAATTAGTTAAAGTCTATGAAGTTGTTCCATCAACTCACATAACCAACTTGGGGACATCTGAGCTTTTATTCTTAATGTGTATTAGGCTGTTGATGAAACATGCAGATAAGGGATGGGAAAGCCATGACCACCCTAGTCAGGGTTTCCCAATCTGGGCAAATTTAAGAGACATGGAAGTCAAGTCCCAGAATTCTGGGAGTTGAAGAACACATATTAAATTTGCCAAGGTTAGGAAACCCTGCCCAGGCCATGAGATCCTCCTAGATCATAGGTGCTGTGAAAGAAATCATGAACATAGAGATTTATCCTTGCAGAAGCCACAGCATCCAACTCCTAGCTTTTACACTGAGAAAACTCTATGTACTTTGCAAGGAAGAGTATCTTTTGAGGCATTGGCTTCTTTCAACACAGTTTAGGTTTAGTGGCTGCAACTTATTTGTGGCATCTCAGATGATAGGTGAGACTCTAGTGACTTATCGTGCAAGCAACTAGGCAAAAGTCAGAAGTCCTGCATGCCTGTTACCAGATGTCCTTTATATATTAAATGCAGTCCAAAGGACAGGCTTCTCTTTCTGTAATTGTTCTAACTTTTGCTTCTTAGAATGAGCTAATTGGGTGGTCTTCCAATTATCTCAACAACTCTGAGGTGGTTATGATGTATACTATATGTTCCATTCAACACCTACTACACACTCTTTACTTTTTTCATAACTGTAATCTGTTTCATCTTCCTCCAGAAGTCATAAAGAGTACCTAGAATAAACCTCAAGAAATCCTCCACTGCACAAATCCCCCACTGTAGTCCTCAACTTACAACGGTTCATTTAGTGACTGTTCAATGGTACAATGGCACAGAAAAAAGTGACTTATGACCGTTTTTCACAGTTACAACCTTTGAAGCATCCTTATGATCATGTGATCAAAATTCAAATGCTTGGCAACTGGTTCAAACTTATGACCTTTGCTGTGTCTCAAGCACATGTGATTACATTTTGCACAAGCAAAGTCAATGGAGAAGCCAGGTTCACTTAACAACCGGGTTACTAACTTACCAGCTGTGGTAATTTACTTAACAACCATGGCAATAAAGGTTGTAAAATGGGGCAAAACTCACTTAATAAAAGTCTCACTTAGTAACAAATTTTAGGCTCAATCGTGGTTGTCAGCTGAGGACTAGCTACATATATATGTAATATCTTTATGCAGCGATTTTAATAGATCAGTCTTCTGAAAAATACCTGCCTGCATGCACACTTAGCCTTAATCATTCCACTAAGAAAATCCTTTTAAGTTTGAAGAATAAAGCTCCAACTCAACTTGTGATGTAAATGTTTGTGTTATGGATTTGAATTTTCCATTGTCCAAACTTGTCTTGTTGATTTCTTTTTTCCATTAACAATCATCAGACAACACACTCTCTCTCTCTCCCCCTCTTTCTCTCTCCTAAAGTGCCTTATATAAAATAATGCATTGGTTGGTTGGTTGGTTGGTTGGTTGGTTGGTTGGTTGGTTGGATTTATTAATTCTCTTGGGAATTTTAGCAGACCGGGGGAGGAGGGGCACATCCAGCAGAGAAATTCTGCCTGAATGATCAGTACCTATTTCTTCACAAAGAAAGGAAATCGAGGTCTATCATTCTCTTGCATCATGGGTCCAAATTCTTCACTCATCATATGGACAAGAACCAAAACAAGCCTTTGCATGCTGATGTGGAACGTTGGCAGAGCTGAAGAATGGCTGGCCATGAGCCATCATGCTAGACACACTTCTGCACATTTGAGCATGCTGTGTAATGAAAGTAATGAAATAGCTATTTTTGCTCAGAAAAAAATAACATTCTTATATTATACAGTAGATTAACCACATCAGGACAGTGGTCCAGGAACTACTCAGACTGGAGTTTAAAGCTGAATATAGCAACATTCATATGGGTCTAAATTATAACATACAACAGGAGGAGTTCTCCGTTATTTTAAGCATCCAAAAGAGGCTACTTGACCTAAAACTTGGGAAATGGATCTTTTGATCATTGCTGCAGATCATCTTGTTTTTCTTAAATAGTGAGTTCTTTTTTCTAAATAAAAAAGAAAGAAAGAGAAAAAAAGAAAATAGCCTCTCATTCACCAAAAGCAAACATGAAGGAAACATATTTTTTCTTCTTTTTTCCCCTGGTGGGGCAGAGCCATATATAAATATTTGAACCACTTCCTGAAAATGGACTACAGGGTACTAAAAATGGAGCAGAGGGATCTAAGCCTGTTTGTTTAGAAAAGGAAGAAAGTCGGATAAGAAATTAATACAAATCACTTTGGGGGGGAGGGAGCTTGCCAGTAACATCCTCTAGTTCTAGTGTAAATGCAAGCCACTGAAAGGGACATTAAGCGGGCGATGGTGTATCACACAATAAAACCTTCCCTAAACAGAGGAAAACCCCAACCACAAGTATGTCAAGTTTTGACTTGCTCAGCTTTTCCAAGTCCCCAAAACACTTCGATTGCTTTCTCTTGTTGACCATAACATTTCTCATGCTGTGTCTCAGGGTGGACTGGCTGACCCTGTTGAAAGATTGAGCTCTTGAAATGATGACTAGGAGACCACAACTAGGTTGTTTTTGATGGCACTTAAATGCAAAGCTAATCTGCATCCAGATATGAATTCAGCCTTTCAAGATAGACCAGACCAGGAACCCAGTGTCGTGCAGGCCTTATAAAGCTATAGCAACAGAATCTTGTGAGTTTGAATCTATTTCCTCTCTCCCTCTCTCTATCTTTGTGAGCTGGAGGTGGGGTTCTTGTCTGAGACATTTTCTCAATAGTTCTGCCATAGAGTCAGGTTTCTTTTATCTGATGCTGTCTTGGTAGCAACTCTTCCTCCACTTCTTCAAGGCCATTCCTTCTTCCTGTTATGGTGGGTGTTATGTTTGCAGGTTTAAAATCATTGGTTTAGTTTAAACTGTTCTTGTAAAATGTAAGAAATGATTGGTTTAAAAAGTGCGGGAAAACCCTGCACTCTGATTGGCTGGCAACTGTGGCTGCTGGCTATAAGTAGCAGCCGCAGCCCAGCCAAAGTGGGTTCGTTCTGAGCTGTAGTCACTAATAAACAAAGAGCTTGAAGCACTCCGCGTCTGTCTCTTCATGCAAACCCTTTGTACACACGACTTGTGTAAGTCACTGCCATTACCTTCACTGTTAAGAGGAATCACCGCAGGGTAGCCATAATTTATCCTCATTTTAAAAGTGGGAAATGAAAAGGAGATGGGAATGATTTTGTGGGGGACAATATTATCAAGCTAGACATGTTCCTAGGCTACCCAGGAACAAGCAAAGTGGTTGGCAGCCATATGGACAGGCCTCTAGGAGACTGTTTTTGGATTCTGTCAATCTAAAGCAATCCAAGACAATGGTGGTCATTGCCAATCCCTGGCTGGCTCTGTTAGATGCCCTGCTGGATTGTTTGTTAAGCTGCATTCCAAGGCAGTGTAATGTCCAAATGCTGTTCATCATTGACAATTATATTATCTTTTTTGCTGTTTTAGAATTTGGCATTGAATGAAGTTTTTTTCTCTCTTTCTCATTCAGTTGTTCAACTGTTTCACATTCAAACCCAAGAGGAAGTCAAAATGACAAAACTGTGTATAGCTTTGTGCACTTTATATTTTGACTGTGGCATTTGCACACAAGCCTATGAGGGGCAGATTAACATATTTGCTTTCTTTTGTCAATTACCCCCACCTGCTGCTATCTATGACCATGTGGCACACTTTCAGTATGGTTTATTATGAATTAGAATTTTAATAAGATACAGCAAATATTTAAAAGATTAACTCCATTCATTTATTCATTCATTCGATTTCATCTCATCTAAATTGCCCACCCATGTCACAAATTCAGCAGGGAAGGCCTTGTTGGTGGTCCCACTAGCACCAGTTGAATGGCAATGCCCCAATTATAAAAGAGAATAACAGCTCCTCCTATAGCTCATGCCGTCTTCCTTTTTTTTACCATAGTTCAACAAATGGATCTTCAGCCACATGTTTATGGGACACCAACACATTAAAACCAACTGTGCTACAAACTGCCTTTTGAAAATCACTTCCCCCTTTTTAAATGAGCTCCATTTTTTACTGTTTGTAAGCAATTGTGTGTTGTTGTTGTTTTACAATTGTTGGTTTTATTGCTGGCAGTTTTATTTAACCTTATTTTGATTATCTTTCTTTAAACTCAAGGAGGAAGAACAGTATAGAAAGCAAGAAATCATTCTCATTATTTGTTGTGCCCCACCAAGAGTTGCCTTTGGTGAGATAGGGAGGTATAACAATTTAATTAATAAATAAAATAAATAAATTATCACTACCATGTCACAATTTCCAGTTTCTTATTGTGTGGATTCTTATGCTGCAGCAACATTACAGACCAGCTATCTGAAAGCTACAGCAGTACATTATAATGGGAAATCTCTACAATTAATACAGTGTAATTTTCTGTATTAATCTGTTGAAGAGGGGCCTAGCTCTGCTCTAATATTGTGTGGCATAAATCCTCTGCAATAGCCTATGCCTAAGGAGAAGGTTTGAAATACGGCTCAGAATTTAACTATATGAATAGATTGCCAGAATTGAACTATGACTTATAACAATTGTATCTTCATCACTAAGGAAGTATTTCAGACTGTAAGAGAAAGGTACACAAGCACTTATTTAGATTCAACAATTTCAGGCTCATGACGTAGAAACCAATTATAATGAGAGGACAGAGGATGTGAAATTCAAAACTGCAAGAGCAATATGGTTGGGATATGCTAATTATATAATCTGGCTTATCTAAAAATAATGGCTTTTAAAACCAACTACTCAAATAATAGAAAGCTGTTTTTACAGCAATCATTTATATTGTTATAACTCTGTTATAATGATACTGTTCCAATCTCATTCTCAGTATAAAAAAAACAAAAAAGAAATGCGAGCAATGCAAATGCTAATTCTGTTGTTAAAGAAAAACAAAACATCTATCTTCTCTTTCGACTTTTGTTTCCCTCTTAGAAAAACTATCTTGTCAAAACTGAAGTTTTGTCAAAACTTTTACTTTCTGAGAGAAATCTGAAAGTGTGATTTTGATGTTTCAATGCCCAAATGATTGTTTTGACACATTCCATCAACTCATTAAATTAAAAATGTGATTTCCCCCCACCACCACTACCACCAATTTGACATATCTGCTTCTAGGATTCTTTTATTACTTCAATTTGTGAAATATTTTGACATTTTATTGCACTACAGAAATAAAACTTAATTTTTAAAGACAGTTCATAATTGTTCAAATGAAAGGATGCCCACCATTAAAAACAGACCCAATGTTAAAACCCTACATATATTTTAAGTTCTCCTAACTTAACTATCTATATAGTCAACATGCCAGTTTGTAAAGGTCCAACAAATTTGTCCTTGTTTTATTGAACTAGAATTAACTGATGACATTAAAACAATGACAGTATATAGGTAACAGAAGGTAATTCAATGTGTTTTGTACACTGTTTTGCTCTGATCATGCATGTTGAATTGTTTGGATTCATCTTGTATGGCTCATGATTGGAATCTCCATCTTATTCTTGATTACTAATTATTCTACTCATTCCCTCATTATTCACAATTATAGCTAACACATGTTCTTCATATGTTTTAGCCTCCAGATCCCTAATCATCTTTGTTGCTCTTCTCTGCACTCTTTCCAAACATCTTTTTTTGCATTCAACCTCTTTTTTATATTGTGGAGACCAAAATTGGATCCAGTATTCCAAGTGTGGTCTTACCAAGGCTTTATAAAGCAGTACTAATACTTCATGTGATCTTGATTCTATCCTTCTGTTAATGCAGCCTAGGATTTCTTGGTATTTTTGGCTGCTGCCTCACACTACTAGCTCATATTTAAGTGATTGTTCAGTAGGATTCCAAGATCCTTCTCATTGCTAGACTAAAGCCGAAGTTTCACTACTGTCATTTAGTGAACTGGTTCCTTAAAACATTGTTTATCTAAAGAAACTATGAAAAAGTGAAAGGTTTGCAAGAGAAAAAAAGCTGTCAACTACAATAGGTATTTTCAAATTATTAAGAAGTTAGGGATGGAGATGTCCTCTTTCAAATTTCTTTTACCTTTTTACTCTTGGCAAACATCCACAAATAATATTATGATTTGACACATACAGTAAGAGAAAGATTTAATAATAAGGTGGGCCAGAAGACACATTTGTTTCCTATTTTCTTTGGCAAGTCATATTTTCTCCAATAGGTAATTATGCAAATACTATTTGTTCTACTGTAAGTTTTAAAAAATACATAAAAATGCAAAAAAATACCCCAAACTAACTACAACCCATTGACTCAAACTATAAACAAATCAACATGAAAAAGAATAATTAATGTTAAACAGAAGCACAGAAACCATGGATTTTGCACTTTCAATTAACTATTGATCTCTCACTTACACTGCCATATTATATTTGGGTGCTACTTTTACGTAGGAGCTCTGATCTATTAGCTGTGGTCCTGTAAGAAATGCAAAAAGCACCAATGTTCTTAAAAATTCACTTAACTGTTTTTGACTATAGCTGAACCCAGGCTCATACAGTATGTGGCACCACTTGCTGGAGAAACTATCAATTAATGAGACTTCCAACATCTCCAATTCTATGCACATCAGCCTGGTCATAAGATTACTGTTTATTCCCTTTATAAAATACTAGATGTGTCCATTTATTCAGGTCTTCCTTTTATTAAAGGGAAGATGAGGACTGCTAGGGAATCCCTGGACAGATTGCTGGACAGATGTGCTGGCAGGGGGATAAGTATAGCTTTCTGGGCACTAAGGCAATTTCATAGGCAAGCTTCCACCCTCCAAGAGTGAGGGCTAAATCACAATCTGAAGCTCCGACAGTTGAAGGCAAGTGAGAAAAAAGGAAGACTACAAACTCCTCAGAATCCAAATCAACCACAGAGCCAACCAGAGACAGCACCAATCTTCAACCAACCCATACAAGCCCCTCAACCAGCATTTCACCTCCCAATGACTCTCACCTGATGCAACTTTCCCATCAGAAGACCGTCACAACATTCTCGCTGATGACTCACACCTGACCCATCACAAGACCTATTACAAAACTCTCATTTGACGCACCCAAACCTGAAGCCCTTGTAAACAGAAGAACATTGACACTGACATCCCCTAAACTCTGCTGAAGATATTACCTAGTTTAATAACAAAATGTTTGGAAACCAACTCACAAGCTTGGAGAACAAACCTTGACCCTCAGCTTTTCTCATCCTGTAGGTACATATTCACATATGCTTATCTGGCCAACAATCTCCAAGAACTTCCCCTCCAAGCCACCCCAGCCCAGCAGCTTAGTTGAAACAGTTGCTTTCAAGCTGCTATTAGCAACCTGGAAGCTGAGAACTTGATGGATCTCAGCATTTATATGTGCAGTTTCCACATGGGAGCCAGTTGAAGCCTTGGGGTGGAAAAGGTTCCTCCACCTGGCCTAGGAAAAGGAAACCAGAATCTTGCTAACATTTTTTAATATCTCTTTTTGTTTCTAGAACCGAAGTAGTTCAAAGGCACTAAGTCAGTGAATCAGAAGCATCTCTTCCAAAAACATCTGTTACACATTTTCATTATAATAAACTCAACAAATGAGCTATAATTCTAATTTAACTAAAATCGGTGAGAGGGAGGGTTGCTTAGTTTATATATAAGAAAATAGTATCAATACAATTCTCTTAATGCATTCTATTGTGAATAAATAACAAATGATGCAGGTTTCATTGGAAGTACAACCTGAAATATTTTTAAAATACAGTACAGATATTATAGGTATGGATCAAATTCATCTCCATTCTGGCTTGGAAACAGCCAGAAGAATGGGAATCTTCATCTAATATACAGCAGACAAAAAGACAGTGACATGCATTTTATGTAATTTTTGCTAGTTGTGTCCCAAAATCATGCCATTTTTGTGAGATTATGGTTTGTATTAAGTCTATATGTGCTGCAGTCTGTATAAACCTATCTTCTAGGTTATTCCTTCTCTGGCTTCCAAAAAGCATTAGCTGTAACTGAAGCAGAGATATAAGGACAGAATCCCCCAACAGATTGTCTAGTAATCTAGAAATGTTAAAAAAGATAAATTATAATAAAACTGAGGAAAAACAAATAAATACATTTTTAATTTTGAGATACTTAAATCAATTTCTCCATATATGTGGTGTTTACAGAGAGATTTTATAAGAACCACTGAGTCAGAAATATTACAACAAAAAGAATACTATTTGTACAAATGACCTGCCAATCCAATCCAGAAAAGAAATTTGCCTTGGGAACATAGTTTGAAAAATAATGGACTGCTAACCTTTTCAGGATTCTGACAAAATACATCAGGTTGCATTATAGAAATGCACTAATGAGCACAAATGAAATCCATTAAAATCAACTTAGAGTAACATAAAATATCTTCATAAACAAACTTTTCCCCATCTAGTCTAAAACTCACAATATTCATACTAGGAAAGTCTGATTTCTTAGTTTGCCATTCCAAACCAGAATTTAAAGAAAGAAAAAGACTTAAAAGAAAACAAAGAAAAAAGTGGAAATTACAAACACACAGGTATATACTGTGTATATTTATATATTGTATCTTTACAATATTGTAAAATATATTGGATGAGCTTCTTTACTAGGAAAAACTTTTGTAAAATACCTTATTTTTCAATCTTAAACTATCTAAAATCCTGAACTGAATGTATTTCTCAAATTGCCCCAATATCACCTGCCTAGGAATACAGTAATTTAATGGCAAAATATGGTGTCAATTTTTCCCCAGAATGTTCCTTTTTCAAAATGTATGCCCCAAGGGAATGATTATATTCCAAAGGTTGTTTTGTTTTCATTGTCAATTTTTTAAGAGAGTATGTTAGGTTTGGTATAAAAATATAATACAATAAAAGAAATTTCCCCACTTTTATTGGTTGAAATGTAATTAGTAAAAACTAGACAAATTGCAATGGAAATGAAAAATTTCTCTGATCTGAAATCCAGTTGGAACTTGTGATCTGCCTCTTGCAAGAGATATATTCAACAATAACAAGATAACAAAGTTGTCATTAAATCAAAAACCCTTATCCTACAAGATAGTTTCTTTTTCCATTCTTTTCCTTAGATAAATTTTAAATGTATGAGGAACAGTGGTGCGTTTCAAAAATGTTTACTACCAGTTCGGTGGATGTGGCTTGGTGGGCGCGCTTTGTGCACGCACACACACTTTGCGTGCGCGCACCAAATGTGCACTTTGTGCAGGGGCAGAAGCTTTCTGACTCACCTCCTGCAATCCTGCACTCTCCCTGTCGCTTCAAAAGCTGCTGCGCAGCAATCTGCTGTGCCACCCAAAGCAGCTTTGCTTGAAAAGCAGGGAATAATATGGGAGCCCGGCGGGCGGGTGGGCCCAACAGCAGAGCTGTTGGGCAGTTCGTTCTCCGCTGCTCATCGGCACTACCGGCTTAGCAAAACCGGGCCGAGCCAGTAGAATACCACCACTGGTGAGGAAATGAAAATGAATGCATGAGGAAGTATTGTTTCTACAATGGGCACTAATAGCAAGCCACAACGATGTCAAAAAGATGCATTATACTGACCTCATACAATGATGTCATAGCAACTGAAGTAAGTATGTAATGTATTTGTATCATTTTCCCTCTTTTTTGTCTGATACACCTATACACCTCAACTGGACACTTTGTACACCTTGACTGGAATGACAATAGTCAGTAGTTCCCTAGTATCAGAGAGGAATGGTATATCACCTTAACTGATCTAAAAGACAAAAATATATAACAAAATGTAGTTTACACCAATGCCATTCACTATATCTTTCCATGCCTTTCTGCCCTTGTAAAGCAAACCTTCTATGCTTCCACAGCATCTGTACATTGCCTCAAAATGTCTTTTTGCATTACACTTTGCACCTCTTTCCTTTTGGACTTTCATAATCTTCATCCTCCAACTAAAATATATGGCCTTTTCCTTCCTTTTGACCCATTCACTTTTTTCTCATATGGTTATTTTACAATTTTACTTTTCACCTAGTCTCTCTATATGATCAAATTACTACATGCCATTTATTCATTTTTGTATTTTTGTTTAACCATTCATTCTTGATTTTCTCTAGCCCAGCTTTTCAAGTATCTCATTCCTACTATATTCAGCTTTTGTTTTTCCTAACATACACAGCTCTCATTTCCATATAACAGAGGGACAGAAGAACTATTGACACATATACAGGTAAATGTTTTTAAAATGTTCATATTTAAAAACACTTTTTATTGCAGTGGACCACATATTACCCACTAGCATTCTACAAGTATTAGCATATCTTAAAAATAATCCATCTGTGTTTCCATCTTTAGAAAACCTTCTCTCGAGGTACAATAATTCAATTATGCCATTTTGCTTATCATGCAACTTTGCCTTACATGAATGTTCAGATCTGTTCTCTTCATTACATCATGTTATCTATTTGATTCTCATCAATAAAATGGCATCATCTGCCTACAGAATACACACAGATTCACATCTCCAGTCAACACAACTTTAATATCACCATAAGTATTCATATATTTAATTGTAATTATATTAAACCTCTAAGGAGACATCATATATCCTTGCCTTACTCCCTGATCACTATTAAACTATTTATTGAACATTCCATTTATTCACATACATGCTTTACTTCTGTCATAAAACTCTATTATCATAGTCAACAACTAACCTTCAACTCCTTATTTGTGCAAAGCATTCCATAATTCAAGTCTATTCAATGTATGCTTTCTCTAAGTACAATAAGCTTTTTTCTCAATTCCTACATTTTTCTGAAGAACAAAAATTAATCTACACATTCCTTGTTCGGCATAAAGCCGCACTGTATTGCTAAAATTTTGCTCATTGCCACCTCAGAATTCTGCCAAAGACCTTCCCAGCTACATTCATATTCGCTCATGCTACCTATCCTTTTTAGAAGAGAACAATAATGACACTTTCCCAGTCATCAGGTAGTTCATCTACACATTAATCAAATTAACCAGCCACTCATTAAGTGAACCACATCAAAAATTCAACTTTTTTCTCAGTTACATCCACCTTTAAATTTCTAAACATTCTAAAAACATGCATGAGCTCATTTTCATCATTTTTTCTTGAACTCCAATATATGTAGTATATTTACTTTTCTGTATATCACTATCATCCCCACACAAATCTTTAAAATATTCCTTGCATTGTTCCTTTCCTTCAATTTGATGTCAAATTGAACCTTGGTGGTGCAGGCTATTAAACACCTAGCACTTAGTTCCAGCTGCCTGCAATTACTGCAGGCTCGAATCCCACCAGGCTCAAGGTTGACTCAGCCTTCATCCTCTCGGGGTAGGTAAACTGAGGACCCAAGATTGTTGGGGGCAATTAGCTGACCTTGTAAAAATGCCGCTTAGTAATAAGCAGGCATATACAATGGAATGAAGGCTATTGCTGAGCACATTGGGTTGTGCTCCAAACATTGTAAGCCACCCTGAGTCTCCGGAGAAGGGTGGCATATAAATATGAATAATAAAATAATAATTTAAAAAATTGTGCCATTGCCTTTATTTTTATTTCCATTCACTCTACAGAATGTTCCTTATTTAATTCTTTTTTAATTGCTTGTATTTTTATATCTCTTTTAATATGAACTAGTTCTTGTTGACTATATTCTTCTCTGTACACATATTCCTTTCCATCAACATTTTTGTAGCAATTACTCTTTGTAATTTGCATGTTCCCTTTTCCACAGCCTCTTAACTATTATTCCACCAAGCATCTTCTTTCATACTTCACTTTAGTATATTCCACACATTTCTCTGGAGTTCAGTAGCATTTTATAGTTTTATCATTTCCAAGCTGCTTCTACATCCTTTTTCCCTGTATCCATTTTCCATTCATTCTGTTTGGAGTTTTTTATACAATGTTCACATGTTTTCTTCCTTCTGTTCTATTTTCATTCTTTTTTTGTTTCACTTCTTTCCTTTCCTACACAGTTTTCTCAAGATCCATTCCTGATACTATCAAATAGTCTATTCCACATTCAGAATTTCTTACCGCCCTTGTAACTGCCACTACAGGGTTAGCCTTTCATCTTCTAGAAATGTGAGATCATAAGATAAGAGCCTCAGAAATATAAACCTGTATCCTCAGTGTATTTATTTAAGGTTTGTTTATTGATTATTTTGTGCATAAAGCAAATCATACAAAGGCATCATAAATCTCCATGATTTTCCCATCAGAAGGAAGCTAACTTCCCAGATGGATGTGTGTGTGTGAGTGTGTGTGTGTGTGTTTCTCAACCTTAGCCACTTTAAAAAGTGTGGACTTCAATTCCCAGAATTCTCAAACCAGCATGGGAATGGGGAATAGGCTGGGGAATTCTGGGAATTGAAGTCCACTTTTTAAAGTGGCCAAGATTGAAAAACACTGCTATATATGATTGGTTCCCCATGTCAGCTTTGCTACCTTCATAGTTAATCTGCCTCATTCCTGAATCAAAATGTAATTTGAAAAACAAACTCACAAAGTACAAAATAGTACATGGAATATTTGTATGATTACAGAACATATCATTTACCTTAAACATTTTTATCTCTTGTATATGATACATGTACATTTCTTAGTGTAAAATACATGGATATGCAATTGATTATCCTAAGAAATTTCCTTTCCGTCACTAAAAATGAGTCAGATGGGTCTCACTATTGTGTCACTTTTTATTACATGGATTTCAAAGTATATGATTCCCTATGAGCAGTTTGGGTCCAACACATTATGGGAAACATTTACCATCTTTCTAACTGAAAGTTGAGTGAGCTCAGAATTCTGTTTGTTTTTAAATCAAAATTATTTTGGGACTTAAGCAAAGGTTTTTGTTTTAATTTCAAAGGGAAACTGTTAGAATTACAACATAAATGAAAACTTGTTACCAAGGACATTTGCCTATTAGAACATTTTTAACAAGAATTTATGGCACTGCAGTTGAACAACCAATCATCTGAAATACCAAAGATCATCTTGTGATACTCAAAGAAATAAAAGGACAAGACAAATTTAACAAGCAGAAACCAACAGTGGGAGGATCATTTCTACTTAGGAACAGAACTGGCCATGTGAAAAACCTCACAGAGGATGTAAATGCAGGGTAGCCTGCTCTATGGTTTTATATTTGCTGAATCAGCTCAGTCAATCAAAACAAATTATTGTAGTGTAGTTGTTAAAGCCTACTACAGGAAGAGACTAAAAAGACAACAACTTTCAGACATATATTCTTCGTTAACTTTCTCAGCTTCATTCCATAGTTTAAATCAGTTGGGGAATTCTGGGAGCTGAAGTCCTGACCTCTAAAGGGTTGTTCATTGCGGAGATTGTCCTAGAGGCTGATGAAAATTTAAATGTACTTGCCTGGACCATTAAAAATGCTTAAAGAGGATATTAAGCATAAGGAGAGCATTTCAAAATCAAGTGTTAACATAGAAATCGCCATTTAGTATGTAGTCACTAGACTTAGCTCAGTGCCAGGGAGTTTGAAGAAAGCTCCAATAAATACGTCTGTATGTTATCTGGAAAAGATGAAAGTTCCAAGATTTATTTATATTTATTGATTTGATTTGATTTGATTTGTCAATCGCTTACAAGATAATAAGTATAAGGATAAACATAGTTATGAATACATGAAATGAATACATATAAGAAAAATAAAAGAAACAATAGGACAGGGACGGGAGGCACATTGGTGCGCTTATGCACGCCCCCTACAGACCTCTTAGGAAATGGATGAGGTCAATAGTAGAAAGTCTAAGGTTAAAGTTTTGGGGGTTTGGGGAAGAAACCACAGAGTCAGGTAAAGTATTCCAGACATTGACCACTCTGTTGCTGAAGTCGTATTTCCTGCAATCAAGTTTGGTGCGGTTAACCTTGAGTTTGTATCTATTGTGTGCTCTTGTATTGTTATGGTTGAAACTGAAGCATTCATTGACTGGTAGGACATTGCAATGTATGATTTTATATACTATACTTAGATCAGACCGAAGACGGTATAGTTCTAGGTTTTCTAGGTCTAGAATTTCAAGTCTGGTGGCATAAGGTATTCTGCAACGAGTAGAGGAGTGGAGAACTCTTCTTGTGAAATATTTCTGGACCTTCTCAACTGTGTTAATATCAGATACGTGATGTGGGTTCCAGACTGGTGAGCTGTATTCGAGTATTGGTCTAGCAAATGTTTTGTATGCCCTAGTTGGTAGTGTGATATTACCAGAGAAAAAGCTACGTAGGATTAGGTTAACAACTCTTAATGCCTTTTTGGCTATGTAGTTACAGTGGGCTCTAGCACTTAGATCATTAGAGATGAGTATTCCAAGGTTCTTGATGGAATTTGGATCATCAACAAGGTCTTGTCTATTCAAGGTCTTGTATTTTATTTTCTGATTTTTTGTGCCAATATGTAAGACAAAGCAGTTATTTGGTGAGATTTGAAGTTGCCATTTGTTTGACCATTCTGATACATAGTCGAGGTCTTCTTGAAGGGTAGCAGTATTGTCTGTGGTGTTGAATAGCTTTACATCATCAGCAAAGAGCACACAGTTGCTCTTAATATGATCACAGAGGTCATTTATGTAGAATATGAAGAGAGTTGGTCCTAGAACACTGCCTTGGGGGACACCACTGTTGACAGGTACAGAATTTGATAAGACGCTCCCAATTTTGACCATTTATTGTCTGTTTGACAGGAATGCTTCTATCCAGTTATGCAGGTGTCCAGAGATACCATAAGATTTTAGTTTTAGTAGTAGTTTGTCATGTACCACTGAATCAAAGGCTTTACAGAAGTCTATGTAGATTGCCTCTATTGCTTTGCCCTGATCGAGTTGTGTAGTCCATATGTTTTTGCAGTGTAAGAGTTGCAGATTACATGATAGTTTTTTTTCTGAAACCAAATTGTTTATTAGAGGGTAGGTTGTTTGTCTCTAAGTGGAGGATAATGGATTGGTTAATAATTGATTCCATGACTTTACAGGTGATGCAGCATAAAGAGATTGGTCTGTAATTTTCAACTAAGCTGAGGTCTCCCTTTTTGAAGATGGGGATGACCATGGCTAGTGACCATAGGTTTGGCAAGGAGCTGGTCCTGAAAGATTTTTCAAACATTATGCTTAGAGGTTCGGCTATGGCAGCGGATAGCATTTTTAAGAAGTAGGCACATATTCCGTCTGGTCCAATAGATAGAGATGGTTTTAGATTGTGTAGTGCTTTTTCAACATTGTCTTCTGTAAAATAGATATGTATTAGATCATTGTAGTTGTCTGTGGTTCGACTAGGAAATACTGGGCATGATCCATTGCTGTTTACAAATACTGAGCCAAAGAATGTGTTAAAGAGGTTGGCTTTGATGGTGTCATCGTTGCAGTCTCTACCATTAGGTCTTGAGGATCTTGAGTCTTTCAGTTTGTTGTTTACAAAATTGTAGAAAGCGCGGGTGGAATTGGTGCGTAGAAGGTTTTCCTCTTGTTTAATGTGATAATTGGTGTATTCAGTCTTTATCTGGTAGCATAAATTTTTGTATTGGCTTTTGAAGTTGGCAACTTTTTGAGTTGGTCCCAGTAAACAAAAGATATTACAAAGGTGAAAAAATATTAGTACCACAGTTTGCACTCAGATCTACTTAACAATTTTACAGCACCCACAATATTTTATTTTTTATTTAAGAGAGAGATATTTAAGAGATTACAAAGTGTAGTCTACTTACATAGACCTTGGCAGTTACTGGGATTAACAGAATGCTGTTTCCAGAAGTCTTTGGGCTTGAGTGACTTTAAAGTCCAGTTCTGAAATGTTTTCTTTGAACTACACCCCATGCTTTTACATCAAAAATCCTTTGCAGTGATTTTTCTCTTTATGTCTACTATGGGAAAAACTAAACATCACGCAAGATATAAAACTAATGGCATATGAAAGAAAGCTTTACTTAGGAAATATTTAGATCACAGCTGGGTAGCTTTTTGATACTAAACAAATTAACAGCCTTTATTTTAATAACACAACAACCACATACAGTAATGCCAGCTGCTTTATAATGAAGATTTTATCGATCTACTCTTGTATGGGCAAACCTCAACCCACCTTGCAAGCATTTTTACAACAAAATTTTCCTTTCCAAACCTGAGTTTGGAATTCCAAAGAAAGACATACAGATCCACAAAAAGATTTTCCTCCATCCTTCCTTCCTTCTTCCTAAAACAGGTGATACTTGAATTTCAGACTGGTGAAGGAATTTGTTGAGGATTTGAGCATTTCCCTGGTCAATCTTGGTAGACCAGACAGTTATCTGAAAATTGGTTGCTGGTTGGCTGAAAATTATAGGAGTTGGCATGAATAAATGAAGGAGAAAATAGGGTTTGTTCTTTAGCTCTCTTGATTTCCAAGAACACTTTTAACTTTTTTTGTATCATCTCTTGTATTCAAACTTTCATCCAGCCAACTTACAGGCAGCTCTGCCCTTATGCTTACAAGTACTTTCACCTGATATTCTGGAGGGAAGATGGGAGGCAGGAGATGAGGAGGGGGCAGCAATTTCATAGACAGAGGCTGGGGTTTTCAAATAGTTCTGCTAATTTTGCAAAGATGCGTGATAATGTTCCACATATGGCTTTATGCTTTTTAACAACAAGAAATTGAACCCACATTTTGGAGACACAAGTTATGCTGATAGACAGCTGATAGTAACTATTGGCCTTTTGGTTTTAATTATTCTAAAAACAGCCTAGGGATCATTTACCCAGAGTTAATGGCCTTTTTAAAGAGCAAGATAAATCCACAGATGTGACAGTGAGCAGCATGGGGGTCAAAGCTACTGCAAAGGTTAGAATCAAGATTGTCAAATATCACAGGATTGGCCTGCATGGTACAAAAATGTGTCCTTGCAGTTTCTGAAAGAGCGGATATTTGTTCTGCAAAATTATATACAATGTTGTGGGCTGGTCACACTAGTCTTTACAATACAAGATTTAATGTCCTTCCCACATGTTTTTCTACTTCCCTCACTTCTCTTCCTGTTCCCTCAAGTCATGAAGATTTTAGTCCTGGGCTTTGAGGGCTAATGGGAATTTAATAAAGTTTTTAGAATGGAAGTGAGCAACTATTTAGTTGCAGCTTAGCTCCAACCTTGATGGGTTTTTTCCCTTCTTCTTGCATTTCCCTTTTCTATACTTGGGAAGGATAGGATAATATAAGACTGAACTGTACAGCGTGATCTTATGCATGTTTATGCAGAAGGAAGTTCTACTAAATTCAATAAACGTATTCTTTAGATATTGTGGATAGGATGGCAGTCTAGGCTGAGATCAACTCAGTGTTCTGCCCTCTGTTATCATTGTTCCTGCTATTAGCAAATTCAGGAAATGACAGTTGACAGGAACTTGAAACAAAGATATAGATAAACCATCAGCTAAGAGGAACAAGTCTCACAAATCCCTAAAATACTCTATGCTTTTTAAAAGGGGAACCACCATCAAAGCAGCCCAATAAGAAAAGAGAATGTTTACTAGCCCCAGAATGCTGATTATTAGCCAAGAAAAAAGATATAATATCTGAGATAGAATATCTGAAAGGAACCATTCCTATGGAGAGGTGCAATTGTGCACTGCCACTTTGTTACAAGTCTAACTTGTGGCCTTTACTATGAGTTATGGTGAGATTTCCTCTTTGTTATAGCCAGAAAAAGATGGAGTTAATATTCTCAGAATGTGAATGTATTCCATGGAAGCATTCAGTACATTTAAGGCATGAATTTGTGATCAGAAACCTCTTTGAGGTAATCAGTTCTTGTTTTGGTGTGCATCTTCTCCCTCACTTTTTCTTGCCACTCTTCTGTTATCTTTCATAGCAGCAAAATGTGAGCTCCGCTCATTATTGCCTAACTAAAATAATGAAGGTAATATTATATATCAATCATCTATAAACAGACCATCCCCAAGATGAAACAGAAGCCCAACCAAAGTGCACAATTATCCAAAGCAAGTTTCTTTCCCTTTTCTTTTGCCTCTATGCCTCTGTTGAATCCTTTTGTTATATAAACAAATTGTCAAAGCCAATTCAAGAGCTTCAATTTCAGGAAAAGCAATTTCAGGGGGGTGGAGTTTCAGACTTCTAAAGATGGTGAGATACAGCCATTATCTCAAAGGCCAAGTTCTCAGAAGATCAGTCCACACCAGTGTTGACAGCCTCTCTGTGCTGTCCAGCCAGCTATAGTTAATGGGATTTGGGATAGTTACTTAGGAATTGGGAGCTGCATCATGGTAAATATAGTTAAGGTATCCTGGGAAATGTAGTTCATGTCATGTGGCCACATCTGTAACCCTGATTGGTCACTGAATTGACCCTTGGTGGGTTGGGGGAGATTTCTTCTCTCTTGCCTGAACACACAGCCTCATGGTAATATGTCTACCCTCTACTTCTACGATATGGGATGAGATAACCATCTTTTTACCTATACAGACAGACATGCAAAGGAATGGACATTAAGAAGAACCTCATCATAAATGTGAGCTGATAAGGATGCCTGATGAACCAATAAAAAAGACTTTGTATGGATGCTTTGTGGAGTTTATCTATCTGCCTTTGTACAGTATTTGTACAGGACCGGCAGAATAGTAAAAAGATGGAAAGATCTGAAATCCCAAAAGTAAAATCATGACCTGGATTCCCTCAGTATAAAGTCAGTTAATTTGGACTCTTAAAAGTAAAGAATTATTGCTGTATCTGAATCCCTGTGAAGATTAAGAGCAATTTGGATTTTGTGATAAAGAAAAGTAATATTGAAGCCAGGAGTGAATATGCAATGCTAATCTGAGCCTCCAAAGCAGAGATATAGCTAATCAGATTGCCTGAATTCTCTTCGTCTTTCTCTCTGTGTACAACGGAACTCTTTACATGCTGTTTGGATGGTGGGAGGGGCTGGAATTCCCAGACTTGCTAGAGACAAAACAGAGCTTCCAAAACAATGCTTTCTCTGCATCTCTCTTTCTGAGCCACAGAATTGCAAAACCAGTTTGAATTACAAGAACCCACCCACCCCTCTCCTCTGCTCAATTTGTCTTCCTGCTACCCCAAAGACTCAATTTGCATAACAAGAGAGTGGGTTCATTGCATGTGTTTTAAACAAGTCAAGGTTTAAAGCTTTTTGGATTTGCTGTTTCAATGTCTATTTGCAAACTAGAGGGGCTGGAAAAGCTTCACATTTCTTCTGCTCTCCGCTGCTTTGAGGGGGCAATAAAAGAGGCCTCTGCATTTTACAACCTGGTCCCTAAGCAGCAAGGTCATAAAAATTCCTCCTGCCAGAGCCACAGGCACATTCCTACCCCCTGAAGAGGGAAATTTAATGCCAGCAACAGTTTTAAACACAAAGAAGCAGTTTGCCTCTCTCGCTAATGACAGAGCTAGAAGATTTTTCTCTTTACTGAACATTAAAACGTTTATGCAGTGGATTACAGTATTACATTTCTTTAATAACTTTGAACACAGTATTCCACATCTTTAATAACCTTTCTTTCCAAACTAATCTGCTACCATTCAACTGCCAGCCTATAGCACCATCTGGTGGTCAAATAGAAATTTCACAGAGAATTCAAAAAAAAATTTTTTAAACTGGCCTGTAATGAAGTTTCAGGAAGTTTCCCAAATTTAACCAGTGTTTAACTAATGAAAATTCCTTTTTTTTGTAATTATTGTGGAAACATTAAGCAACTTAATGCAATGTTCCAGTACTACTTGCAGCCTAACCTGTGCTTAGCAGCAGTGTCTTCCAGACCTAGCAAGCAACACTAACAGGCAACCCTGCATTTTGCTCTCACATCTTCAGACTCAGCGACAATGCCTCCTATAGCACCCACTTGAGTTTCAAGCACACACTGCACCCTAAAAGCAGCTATATTGTGCAGCGTCACCTACATGCTCAAGTACTAAATCTAGCAGACACTCCTACTTTCTGCTACCTGCACACAGTGCCCCTAGCAAAATAATGGAAACTTACTAAATTTTCCAAAATTCACCTTTGCCAATTTGAAACATGGCAACTTCTTCAGCCATGACAGATGTCCCTGAAGTACCAGAGGACTTGAACCCTCCACCCACCCTAGATGTAAATGTGGAGCCCAGTTCCCAAAACCCAGAGGCAGCTGGACCTCACGAGCCTATGACCTCAGAAGGAATAGGAAGCTTACAGAACCCATGGAGGCATACTTGAGAGAGGATTGGGAGAGGCAATATCACCACTACACAGACTCATGGCTGGAGCTAGAGGAGATCTGTGATGTCCCAAAACACAAGCGGCTCCCTGAGAAAATCCACACACTGCTAGTTGATCTAGATGCCCTTCTCGCACATTGGAGAAACAGCGAAGATAAACTCAAGTCCATCCAGTCAAGACTGGGTGACCCAAAACTCCAAGCACATGTCCAATGCTTCAAGGAGTTTCACAAGAAACATGAAGACTGTGTTGAGGAAGGCAAAAATGCCCTCCAGGCAGCACTCAATGATGCGCTATGGCTGGAAGAAATGTCAAGGGAGTGGGCAACGTCTGACATAGCTCCTCGATCACATGTGGCCTCCTCCCACCATTCCAAGAAAGCCTCCTTGCTCCATCCTAAACTGGCTAGATCTCAAACAGGTTCCATGACAATTCTCTGCTGCCGCCTCTCACCATCCTTCCAGAGCATCCTCCCATCGGAGCAGCACATCTAAGGCCTCCAAAGCATCAAGTTATGCTGACTGGGCTGCAGAAGCTGAAGTAGAAGCTGCAGTAGCAGACACAGATCTACGCACCACAGAGGAGGTAGTACGTCAGAAGGTGGCAGTAGCAGCTAAAGCAACAGAAATGGCCAAAGTTCAGGCCCAATTGGAGTTGGCCGAACGACAAAGGGACTTGGCAACAAAAACAGCATGGGCTGCAGCATTGAGGAAGGTGGCCGACAAAGCCACCTTCAACTTTGACCTCGAAGAGTTGGGAGAAGAGAACCCAGATACATGGGTCAAGGCCTACGTGGATGAGCAGCACTCACTTCGAACGAGCAGGTGGAACTGCCTCAGTTGCCTACAAGTCTCCCACAACCAGGAAGTACAGGGGTGAATCTCAACCACAGACTCTAAACGTTAATCACGCAACGGACGTTGTAAGACCTAAAATAAGAGCACCAGCAAAATCTTCCCCAACTGATGTTGTACAACCTAAAGTCCAGATTCTCTTCCCAGAATCAGCAACCCCTAACCCAACGCCTCATGGCCTGCTGGGCAAGCAAATTAGCCACCAGTGATCACAACGATGTCTCAACAAGTTGACATGCACCCACCCACAATTGCCACACATAATCCACAGGCAAATGAGTTCTTGCCATACCTGCAGGACAACTCTAATGCGTGG